>JAQMCX010000021.1:4211301-4282811 GCA_029814765.1 Acanthurus leucopareius
GGAAGAGATTCAAAAATTCAGTTTGCATGATTCTCAGTCTGTACAGAATTTTATCATCTCTGAAACTTAAAAAAAAACCATATCGATATTGGTAAATATTGACTATCGGCCATAACAGCAATATTAATATCGGATATCAGTATCGGCCAAAATTTCCATATCGGTGCATATCTACTTACAAGAGTTTTAACAAGCGTTACAGTCATGATACTGTCAGCTGGAACCACTGAACCTGTTCACCTGTGTTTTGTTTTCTTAAACAGGTGTTTTTGACAAATTTACATTCCCAAAAATGTTTCAATGTGTTAGTTTTATCACGATTCAGAATAAGCAATAAAAAAGTAATCAAAATATCAATAAAGGAGATCAAACTTCTTTTATTCATTCTGTTTATTTTTGTTATATAAGACATCCAATTCTCTTAGCATCTGTGCTTTATGAAATAACATAAAAGAGGCATAATTTACTGCTTTATGAGTACTAAAAAACAGTTTCCAGTTATCCCCGGAAGATTATTTTCAAATAAATATTACAGATTCTGCTGTGAGGATGACAAACTTGTCTATTGTTGTGCTTCTTTAAAAGAGCAGTTGTGGATGTGGAGGTGTTTCTCTCCTCCAGATGCACTGATACACCACCTGCGTCAGGTACGACAGTTTGACAGATCACACAGATGTTAGTGAGTGAAGCAGTCAGTAAGTTGTGATCCAGAGCGACGGCGGTGTGATGTTACACAGTTTGAATGATAAGAATGTTTGTGGCTGCATTAACACAAACAGAGACGTTAGCACATTCCAGTGCAATGATCTCTGTTATTTTGTCTTTTATTTGTCTTTTTCAAATTGTTTCGGTGCATGATGACGGCTGGTCCTCCCCCCTTAAATCTTTGATAAGTTTGCTAGAAGCATCAAAGTGATTTGAGATTGTTTTTAAATGATAACGAGATTTTTAGTCAGTGGGAAAAAAGTTTCATAGCTTTTGTTGATGTATCTCACATCTTTCTGGAAAAAAAAGTCTTTTTCTGTTTTTTCTTTTTGGCTCAGAGGGTCTGAAAAAACCCTGAATGCAGAGCAGGGAGGAGAAACTTCACACCAGCCACAAAATATGGAACTAAATGACTTTGTATTTGTTTTTCATTTAAAAAAAAAAAGTTAATTTATTTAATTTAGGTCCAAAATTAAACATGTCTCTTTCTTTAGTGCACTTTTATTAAAAGTGCTCTCCTGTGGCTCCTTTTATAATTGCAGCGCTGTTTATGATTTCCTTCCCCGACATTACGGCTTGAAAAACATGACATGAAGCAGCTGCAGGTTCACAACAGAGTGCACAGGAGAAACAACAACATGAGTGATCAGTGACAGCCAATTATTTCACAGCTACACATTTACAAGGCCTGGTATGTAACAGCGGCATGGACGTTTCACAGGACGCAGGAGAAAGAGGAAGTCCAAAGCCTCCATGGGGCATGGGGGGGTGAATGGGAGGCACAGAGGGGGAGAGAGGGGAGGCAACGATACTGTGTGAGGAGAATTCAAACTACTGATGTAATAAAATGCTACACTATGGAAGATAATTTGATTTTAGAACCAATTATTTTCTATAAAATCTGCTTGGAAATTGCAGAAGAAAAAAGATTCAGAACTTGCCTGAGAATCATCACATTTTTTCGTTTTCCATAATATAAAAATCACCCACTGATGGTTGTCTGTACATCTGCTGATGCGCTGCAAACCAGAATAGCTAACAGCTAGTTCGGCTACACTTTTAACGACGCCACTTTGCCAAGATGTAAACAATCATAGGCTGTAATGGCTTAAAGGAGAATAGCATTACCTATCTGTAGCTAACATCACAGCAGCCCGTCTGATGAGCTTTTATGGGATCCTGCGATGGCTTTAATCTTTCCCGACATCATGCAGCCACATACAGTAATCACTAATGGAGGAGCTGCTGTCTGTTTCCTCAGCATTGTTCCAGCACTTTCTTTGTGCTGTTTGGATAAAACATATGCCGATGAGTCTGTTTGAGTGGATCAGTTCACTGCAGTGTTCATGCTGCAGTATGCACAAGCTTTTTCACAACAGAGAAGCACAATGGAAAGTCTTTTTTTTAATAAAAGTCCTTTTTTTAATTTTAATTTACAGCTGTTTCTGCCTTACATTAATTTCTGTGCTTCCATTAGCTTGATAGAGTGCGAGAAATGCTTTTATTTCAGTGTCTAAGTATCATTTAAATGAATCGTTTCCATTAGGATCGTAACGCTGGAGGAAATTATTTTCTTTTGTGATTAAGATATGTTGCTTTCATATAACTTTGCAGTATGAACTTAATGTTCAGGATAAAGTAGGTACATGTGAGTTTTGAAGAAGGTTTAAAAATGAATCTTTGGTTCATTATAGCTACAATTAGAGAAACTGTATCCTTTGATTTCATATTTCACACCACTGTTGTATGATACACTGAGACCTTAACTGGAGCTACAAAAGAGGAAACGTTCCCCAGCTACAGACACGACTTTGGAGGTTACAAGCTGTAAAAAACATAAAATGTCAGAGGCTCACATGGGGCTGCTGGGGCTCAGGAGTTTGAGTGGTTCGTCACAAATCAGCAGGTCAGCGGTTCGCTCCCTGACCTCTGACCTCTACATGTCGAAGTCTCCCTGGGCAAAATACTGAACCCCAAAGGGCTGCGCCATCTGTGTGTGAGAGTGTGTGTGTTTGTGTGTGTGTGTGTGTGTGTGTGTGTGGTGTGTGCATGGTGTGTGCATGGTTCCCTCTATCTTTCTCCATGAATGCGTGTGAACATGAGGAGCTTTGAGGAGTCTGGAATAAAAACACCATGTAAATTCAGTCCGTTTTCCTGTTTAAACATCTGAGCCGAAGCCAAAGACACAGTGGTTTCTAAACGCCGCTGAAGCAACAGACGCATGCATATTCACGAGCAGCAGACTCTCTTTGTCTCGTCCTCCATGATGGATTTTGGCTGTGCTCATGTTAAGTCATGTGATTTACAGACTTAGTCCCAGCTGGGAAATTATTGCCAGTTTTTGCCACTAAAGTGGCGCTCAAAGAAGTAGTTAATTATCCTTGCGAATCTGTTCACAGCCGTTTTGGGAGTTTTTTTCCTCCAAAAATGTATAAAATCTTTTATAAGGCGGAGTGGAACAGAAAAACAGCTCTGTGCTTTCATTTCCTGTTGCAATCAAAATAAGTGCTTCTCGTGGCGACCCGGCGGCCAGAGGTCGTTTTCTGAGGGATGAAACTTCAAGTGCTCAGTGTTTCTGGCAGGTTTAACCTGTTTATAGGCTTCAGGGGTGAAATTGTTGTCAGACTCGAGTCCATGTTTCAATAAAATGCAAATAGCGCATTAAAGATGATAAACTTCTGATATTTTGCATAGAAACTCAAACACCAAACGTGCTCTGTTTGAAATAGTACCTCAAGACAGGAGCTCAAGATGAGTTCACATTAATTAATGAACCATTAATGCAGCTGTTGTCTCTCCAGTCTCTGAGTTTGGATGTTTAAAAACAGGCTAAATGATATTAGACTGGAAAACAGTGAATGAGCAGTAAAATAAACTCCCCTCGTCCACTTGTTCACCTTAAAAACAAGAACATGTTCATGGACTTTAGGAAGCCTCTATCAAATCCCAAAGGACGGATATTGCGGGGAGAGAAAGTGAAAGTAGTCGGCTACTGAGCTGGACGAAAAGTTCAGCTTCCAATCAGGCACAGCTGCAATTTCTACAAAAGTTACAACGTCTGCACTTCTTGAGAAAAATGAACTCTCTTATTTTTTTGCCTTTCAGTGAAGTTTCTGTTCCACAGAAGTTTCTCTGACCCTGTTCTGTCCTTCTTCATTGTCACGTCTCCTGAATATGGCGAATAAGAACGGACATATGAAAGGAGAGGCTGTAAAGTTTTCGGGGTGAGTCAGCTGAACTGAACTGTGGACGGATCTGAAGGAGAAAACCGACCGTCCTGATCACCTCACGCACAGTTTGAGCTCCTGCTTTCAGGCCGTGGATCCAGAGTTCACATGTGATTCCTGCATAAAACCCTCTTATCATATTCAACATCTGGCCGTCTTCTTCTTAACTGATCTCATATTTGTGCTGTTTTGTCCCTGTGACCTGCAGATTTGTGCCTTATATGATAGTTGTTAACGATGCCTGTTTCCTTTTTGCATATCTGGCTGCAACAAGATTTCCTCTGTCGGAATAATAAGGTTTGACAAGTCGACCTGTTAAGTTCAAGTGAGTCAATACGCTCTGTGAATATTAAAATAACTCGGTTAATTAGCCGTCTGACCTTCCATGGCGAAGGATACAGTGTTGAACGCACACGATCAGAGCAGGTGAGGGTTGGCGGCTCGGTAATTAACCAGCGCTGATATCTTTCAGTGAAACTCTGCACAGAAAAATAATTATTTCTCATCAGGGAAATGTTATTGTAGCAGACGTCTTCTTCTGGACGTAAATGGACGGTCTTGATTGTTGCAGCTTTGTTCCTTTGATGAAAATATTCAGTGTCACATGACCTCAGTGCCTCTTTAAAGACTTCACTCTGTAAAGAACCAATCAGAGAAACCGCTGAGTGTCGGTAAAAGGTTTCTGGTGTCTTTTCATGAAGTTCACCTCATGTGGGACGTGAATATGATGTATATAAATTATATAATGAGCGAACATGAACAGCATGTGCTGCGAGGAAGGGACAGTCACAGCGAGGACCTGAGAGGCCGAACGAGGCCGCAGAGCAGCGGGAAGCGAGAAGTAAAGGGCAGATTAAGAAAGTGTGTGATTACGTTAATTAACACAGCCTTTCTTCTGACGTCCATATTCCTCTCCTCCGCCTCGTGTCCTCGTTCACTTCATCCGCCGTCCTTCATTTAAAGTTGTCATTCTCTTCTAATTCTAATCTGATTGGTTCGCTCTCCATTGAAACTCCACATTTTGTCCTTCATCCTCCACATAATTCATTTTTGTCGTTTTGTCGTCTTTGTGCAAACTTAATTTTCTTGCACTTGTTCAAGAGTCTGTGTGCCACCTTTCACATTTTCTCCTCCGTCCTCTATTTACAACTTGGGATTTGTCTGTTCGAATGACTTCTTAGTTGTGTTTGTGGACTGAAGACAGTCATGTTTGATGAAGTTAAGAAATGACGGGATTTTTTATGGATGGAAAATCTTTAAAAACAGTCAAAGTAAGAAGAAACGTACATTACAGACACTGTACTTCACATTTAAACCCGGTTTCCAGTCTGCTCTAAAACACAGATGTGAGCTTATATGTGAGGTTATAGCCTCCATATGAATTCTCCTTTATTATTATATTAATTGCTTTGAATCAGATAAAAATCCCTGATATCTTTTTGCCTTTTTTTTTTTCATTCAAATGTGCTGCCATATCAAATAAAAAGAGACAGTAAAATGTGATTTACAGTTTCTGTCCAGTTTTTAGTGGAAACAATAAAAGTTGCCCAGTTTTTTCTCCCCTTCATTGATTCTGTGACTGATAGCCCTTTTAACTTGGAGCATTTTTGTCGGTAATTGCCTTTTCACTGGATATAATTGTACTAACGGGGCCTCTCATTCCATCTCTGAGTGTGAGACTCAGACATACCGGTGGCCAGAGGTGGTGATTTACACACACACACACACACACACACACACACACACACATTTTCTGAATTATTCTACATCCTTATCATAACCTGCAAAGGTTCATAAATGGGTGTGTGTAAAGGACCGTGGTCACTGTGGAGAGAAACAGGAAGAGCTGAACCGAATCTGAGACAGATGGACCTGCGTTGCTTTGGGCATCAGTCCTGTTTGTGTGTGTGTGTGTGTGTGTGTGTGTGTGTGTGTGTGTGTGTGTGTGTGTTTTTGTCTCTGTTCTTCTGTGTGTCTTAGCACATATGTTACTGCCTGCATGTGAGTGTTTGGGATTTGGATTTGCAGTGATGCATACAACATGTTGAACACATGACTGCATGCAAATCAGTGTGTTTTATATGCAGTGTGTTGAAAAAAGACTAACATGACTCTGAGTTACTGACTGCTGTCACTACATTAAACATTTAGTGTTTCTTTTGAGTAAATTTTCTCTTTTTTTGCCTCTTTACTGGATGACACATGAAGAAAATCAGTGTGACAGCAGGTTAAAGAGCTGAGAGCAGATGCTTCTGTCTGACTGTGAAGATTCTGCCATGAAACCAAACAGAATGATCAGTTTACTTTCCTACATAACTTGTCATTCCTGCATTCATGCAATCAAGGTTATTTCATAAAGCTTTTTTAATCAGGAGCACAAAAAGCGACTGACAGTTGTTCTTTTTTTACAATTCATTAATTTCAGATATGCTAATTTTATCCAAAAAAATCACATGACCGGTGACGATATTGCAAAAGTGGAAAAATCTGTTCACTGAAGTCGTGTTTTAAAGTTCTTTTTATGACTTTTTTGGAGTGAATAATGAGTTAATTATCATATCTATAGTTTAATGAGGACCAAACAGAGTGCACATGATCGCAGAGAGCAAAGACAGAGATGATGATTATGCCTGAAATTACTGAATTAAACATATTTGTTGTGCAAGTTATTTCAACAATTAAGTCATTGATTCACAGAAAATGTATTTTACTATTTTAAAACCTGATGAATCATCATGCAGAAATGCTAAACAGTCAGTGTGTGTTGGGAATTAAAGCTTCATTTGTTTCATCTCACTGTAAAATGTGTATTTGCAGTATTTTGACTGTTCAGTTAACAAATCAATATACTTACAAACATTAACTGAGCTTTGGGAAATTTTGATAAACATTTTTTTATACTTTTGACATTTTCAATGAATAATCAAATCATTTAATAATTTGCAGATCTGTTAATAGTTGATGTTATTTTAGTTGCAGTCTTACAGAATCTGTTTAATCCACCTTAATAAGAATAAAGGGAATTATTAGTGTAAATGTTTCAGACGTCAGTTGAACTGTCATCACTTCTCCAACTAAAGGCCTCTTAGTTTCACCAAACTGCCTCAATTAACTTGTTTTTGATGAATTAACACACCTCTCACTGCCAAATCTGAAACCACATCCTCCAACAGAGATGCAGAAGTTCAGTGTCCTCACGCTCCTCGTTGACAGTTACTGATGCATGATGGGACGGCAGGGAGTCATCAGGTTTTCCACTGATCCCTGCCAACCGGTCAACAGATTGCAGGCGGATTCTTACACGTAGCTGCTCTGTCTGGGTGCAAAACTGCGGACGGGCGGAGTGATTGCAGCGCTGCCGGATTTCACCGTCACGCAGCGACAGCAGCCCTCCAGCCTCCCGGCGCCCGGTCGCTTTCCAGGCCTCCTGCTAATGATGATTGATTGACTGACCTGTGATGAGAGAGCTGGAAAGGAACGAGCCCTCAGCTGCTGCATTGTTCTGACAGGTGCTCCCACCTGAGTTTTGTTTTGTTTTTTTTTGTTTTTTTTTCTCGAAAAACACAACAACAACTTCCAGGTTGTTAGCAGTCAGCAGGTGTGAAGGTGTGCACCTGCTCTCAGCCAGGCAGGTAAACAGAAAAACATTACACTTGTTGTTTTGCAGCGAAACAAAAAACTCAGATTATCCCTGAAACTTTTATACAGGAAAGATCATTTAAACTCTGAAGACACAAAACTTCTCTTTTTCCTGCAAAAATGAGAAAAGTCGTTCGCAGAGCTGCAGTCTGAATGATTAAACCAAACGGTTTTATTTTGTAGTAAAGTCCTGTTTTTTAACTTTATTCCTGGACTCTGCAGTGGAGGATAAAGAGATGCTGAGCGGTGCCGGTTGCTGATTGTTTAAGCGCAGCGAGTCGCATTGCTTTGACATTGTTGCGTGTTGGCTGTGCATGTTAAGCCCGGCGGGTGTTGTGTACAGTCAGCATGGTGGTGCCTCAGCAGAGTGTTTACGAGTTCAAACCAGGGTCAGAAGGAGCTCACACACACTGCTCCTCACACACATGGACATTGATTATTTAATGAGCTAAAATCGATTATTATAATCAGCTGGAAGAAATGTCTGCTGGGCTTAACGAGGATCTCATTACTGTCACTAATTGATATAATTAAGTTTTTAACCATTCTCATTACATTTTTGAAACTTTTTCATGAAAAAGTACATTAATAACAATGCTAACGCTATGAAAATGTAGCATATCCACTTACCTGGAATGAGTATCATTGTAAATGTCCTAAATGTCCCTTATTAATTACTTTTTACTGTGAAAAATTACAATATTTGACAGAATGTGACGTGTGAATTCTCAGATCAGTTGTCGAACTGGACGTTTGCGCAGTTTGTTTGTACGACTGAGCTTCAGCATCTATAAAACTTGTTTCTCACAACACAGAATCTGAGCCCGAACTATTCGTCTTTGTGTCCGACACCATAACCAGCAATTTCCAGACCAGGGAGCCCAGATGGTTCTCGCCAAGTCACCTTAAAACATCTCTCTTTGTCATCTTTTATTTTTCCATCTCCGTGCAAAATGAAGCAGAGTCCAATAGCTGGAGGAGGCCGACTCTGATGGAAAAGCAGGAAATACATTACTGTAAGGTTATTCTAGTGTAAGAAAGAGATGATGTTTCCTTTTACCATAGATTTAAGGTGGAATGAGTCATATTTTTAGACCTCAGTGGAGCATAGGAGAAAGAACACACTGTAACCCTCTGAGAACATGAATATTTGAGGTTATTTCTCACCTAACAAACTTGAAATCACAAAGATAAATGACTCAAACTGGCCAGTGTGATTTTTGAAGGAGATTATCTCACCGTAAGAACACAGATGTTTCACTTCGGTTTGATTTTTTCAGGATGGACAATAAGTATTCGGGCCCATAAATAACCAACTGATACTAGGTCAGTAATATTATTCATTCTTCAGTGTTTGTAAGTGAATAAGTTAGTTGTCTGTATTTTTGTAGGACAAATAAAGTACTTGCTTTATCAGTGCTGGTCAAGTTCTGTCACTGTTGACCTTATTTTGATCTGAGCTTCTGCACATTTTCTCTGATTCTCCCAGAAATAATTGTGCAGATCCATTGCAAAGAAAACATTAAGAACTGGAATAATTCGTAGAGTTTCATTTAAATAAGATCCCTGTAACACATTTCTCTTATATTTGCTTGATGTCTTAAAGTCAAGACTTCGCCTTCTCCGCTTTATTTCAGCTTTTTTGTGTATAAGTATATATAATTGGTTTAGAAAGAGAGCATTAACACCATGACCAGTGTACTGTGGGAGGCTTATACGCCGTGCACATATTTTATAATTTTCACAGTCTCGCCTCTACAACCTCTGACACCTTTCGAGTGAGAGGCTTTGTGCCAAAAGTTAAGTGTATAGAGCCGAAGTTGGTGTAACCTTGGTGCGTCTCATTAAAGCCTGTGTGCTGTAGTTAACATTCAGGGACGCTCCTCATCTCTCTGTTAAGGCCTTTTAAAGCGGACGTGATGAATAAACAACAGGATAATGTGAAATCAGTTTGGTCACAATGTGCAGTTTGTTAGTAATTTATCTACATGGCAGCATCTGCCTTTTCTTCCCAGCATCAGCGCCCTGCTGGTGAGCTTTCTGATTTATTAAAGAGGCTCAACATGCAGTTTAAAACATTAACATACGGCGGCCAAAAGGGCTTTGAAACGGTTTTAGTCCAACTGCATCCGAAGACAAATCCATTAACCCCTTAATACACAAACAGATGCACCACTGACAGTGAGAGTTGAGATGTGACGTCTGTTTGATACGATGTGATTGGTCGGTTCTTAAATTGTGATTTAAAAGTTTAAATTTCTTCACTTTGATTTAAAAAAAGAAAAAAAAACAAAACCTTAAAATGTCTCGGGACAAAAAACAAACTAAAAGCAGTTCAATTATAAAACAATGACATGCAAATGAATTGCAGTCAGAAGCACTTAGACACAGAAACACTGGCTGGGCTGTGAATTACTGCTGCTGCTGCTCGTTTTCTCTCCTTTTTTCTTTCATTCTCAGCTTCGGCTGCGAGAATCATTGTCTTTTATTAAAGGAAAGTGTGTGAGGAATAGATTAAAGAGCTTTCTGAAACAACGTGAGGCTTTTTTTTTTGTTTATTGAACGGCATTGTGTATTCTGGACTCACCAAACACACCGGTGTTGGGACTCCAATTTAGTGAAGTGGAAAGAAAAAAGTGCTTCAGAGAAAAAGAGCTGGAGAAGTTTTGAGTTTGATGGAGATTGAACAGGATTAGTTTCCAACACCTGCAAAAAAAATATATAAATGCAAATAATAAACAAAAACAAGGTGAAGAAGGCAGAGAAATGTGAGTGATGCTTTCGATTTCAGAGCTCAACAAGTCAACAAGTCTGCACTGACACCTTTGTGTTTTTCATTCAGACTGACAGCAGCTTTTTAAAAAGGTACCATCACTTAACAGGCACGTTATAACCACAACCAATCACATTACTGGAACTGTTGGATTGAAGCAATTTAGCAGGAAACAATTACTGTACAAAACAGCGCCATCTGCTGTTCCCATCAGCTGAACGTTTGCAGAGATTTATCTTCAGTGTTTGGAGATTACAATCATTATTGGCTCCCGGTGTGATATCAGGTCCACTGTATCACCCAGTGCAAAGACAGGCTCCTGCTCCACAGCAGGAGGAGCCCTCAAGGTTTTTTCAGCCATTAAAAGTCCAACAGTTTGTGCAGAAAAAGCTGCAGACGGACCGTCGCTCTGCTCTGACTCGGGATTGCACCGTCATTAATTTTGGGGGGGGGGCTTGTCAGATAGATGTTTAATCAGGAGGCTGCAGCAGAGCTCAAGGCTTGTTAGACTGCACACACACACACCAGTGTGGCTGTGCAACCTGCTAACAAGCTGGTGATTAGCATTTTAGTGTATTGAGCATGCTAACATTTGCTAGTGATTATTAAATGCAAAGCATACCTGAAGTTTGGGAGCGGTGTGATTGGTTTTGCAGATATTTGATCATCGACCAAAGTATTTGACATATTAATCATTTGAACAGACGACTACAAGTCAGTGGATTTAGTGAGTAATTGCTTTTTAGCTGCAGTAAAGATCATGGCACTGAATCCAGTAGTTGTGATATTTTACTAAATAAACATTCACATGTACTTGAGGAACGGGGGAGAGTTATTCCTGTGAAGCCTGAAGTTTCTAACAGAAATGAATGGCTCCACACTGCTGATGTGGCCAATAAAACAAAGATCGAAATCAAAACGGCAGACGCTGAAATATGCTGACATTTAGACCCTCGCTTGTCTAAAAAAGAGTCACTTTTTCACAATGACACGCTGCAGCTTGTCACCGTGTTTCCGGGTGAAAGCTTAGATAGCTCTGATTGCACAGCACTCTCAACAATGACTGAAAGTAAAATCCATGTTGGACTCTGCTGCCGTGAGCGATGACGGAGAGTCCTGGACGAGTTCTCGCAGACCTGAATCTGCGTTCAGTCTTTTTACTGACTTCTTTCTTTTGATACACAAGAGCTTTCTGGACTTTCTTTGAGAGCAGCGGCTGATTAAGTGCCGAGTGTCTGCTTCTGGCTCTGGCTGATGAGAAGATTTTTTCTTTTTTTTTTGGGAAGGAGGGGGGTTTATATTGTAACGCAACAATTTGCTAATTCAAAAGAGGCTGCGTGGGTAATTTGGTAATTTAACAGCAGTTTTAAATTGAATTCAAATTGTGCCTTGAAGGCGCCGCTTACAGTAGAGCCATTTTTGGTTAATTCAGTTTCTCTTTGCAGCTTTCGAGTGCTTCTCTTTGTCTTCTGACAGGTTGTTTTCTTGCCTCTGATGCTCCTTTGAACAGACGGCTGTGATGAGACATTAGAGTTCGGCTCGGCTCACTGCTTCTTCTTCTTCTTCTTCTTCTTCTGCTGCTGCTGCTGCTGCACTATAACTGATGTGATTAGGCTTTACCACTAACACCATCTGTCCCTCAGTGCTTTTCATTTGAGCCATCTCTGGGCTTGATCTCATTTCTTTTGGTCTTCCACTGTTCCATGTTCAAAAGGCACATCTGATATTAACGGCCCTGAGTGAACGTGTCATTCACTTCCACCCGTCCGCCGGCTGACAGGCAGATGGATAACTGTCACCAGTTTTTCTGCAGGCTGACATGACTGACTTCTCGAGAGTCCTCATCAATGCATTCATGCTGTCAAGCTACTCTATTTTTCTCTTCCTTTGGTGTTCTGTGAAATCTTTCAAGGTTGTTGCTTTCTGCGAGCCAGAAGTTCACATCTGAAGCTCCTTGACTTGTTGACATCAGCAGCCATGAGGCGATGCCCTTGAATGCTGTGAAGACATTTTTTATTCATTCTCCACCACGTGCATCCATGTCTGTCAATGTCGACGAGATGAAAGAACGGTGATCACCTGCAGAGCGTCTGTGGACTAAACGGCCCTGATGTAAACTTCAGGTGTTCTGGAGAATATGTTCACTCGAAAGGTTTTGGTTTGGATTTGAAAAGATGAATCTCAAGTGCAAAAGCTTCAAGTATTAAGCAGAATAATTCAGTGACCTGATCACTTTAAGCTATATAACATCCATTTAGTCTAATTAAAAGTAAACTTATCATTAATCGCCAAGATGGCAGACCTTCAATACAGCCAGCCAGCTGACTTCTTAATAAAAAAATCTGTTAAAATGGTCTTATTTTATTAAAACAATGTGAAATTATTTGCAAGACCTTTAAAAAAAAATGGAAAAATGATCATTAAAGAACTTGCCGATGACAGGATCCGACGCTCTAATCCAAAGACTGAGTGCATCAGATGTTTTTTTGAACTAATAATCCAGAGATTTTAACTGATCTCACCACATAACCTCAAAAAGTAAACATGTAGCTTTGATTTGGAGAAATCATTTTTCAGTTTGTCATGTTTGACATTTAAAAAGAGCAAAATCGAAGCTCGCTGCCTTCCAAGCTGTAATTAGCGGAGCAGCAGCCGTCACATCAGGATCTGAACCACGAACACTCGCTAGACATTATTATAATATCAAAAGATGTGCCAGGAAATCTCTATAAGGAGTGTAAAGGATCCGAGCAGATGGAGAACAGAGTTAGAAAATAGTTTGCTGGGATGAAAGTTGGTCAATAAACAAATGTATTTATCTCCTTTCTGGACTGCTAACGTCATTTCTGAGTTTTTATGTTGAATTAGTGGAATTTCTATTAAGAATATTCAACATGACACTTCAGTTGGCAAACAAGTGCAAAAGGATTAAATGATCGAGTAATTTTTAAAGTTTTCTCTCCGCTACAAAGCATTGCATCAACTACTGATGTTTGTTTCCAATCAGTATGATAAAAGTTGCAGTGTCGGGTGCAACAGTGGGATCAAACCTGGAAACAAAGCTCAGCTGAAATGATTTTACGATTTGAACCTGTCCTTTCATAACCCTCCTCATAACTAGCACAAATACGACTCTGCATTCTCACTTATTTTTTAAAATATGAATGTTGAGGCTCTAATTTGTGGTTTTAATGAGATTTCTCAGGTTGGCTTCGCTGTGGACTGATGGAGGGGCCTTCGTTCACGCTGCCGGATCAAAGTGAGCCTCTTTGAAACATCATCATTCAGATGAGCGGCGCACAACTTTCCCTCCACAGTCAGAACAGAGCCGAGCCGAGCCGAGCCGAGCAGAGAGAAATAACTGAGCAGAAGCAGCTGCAGAGTGAGCTGCAAAGCCGTCCTGTGACACCCGACTGCTCTGAATATCACCCCGCCTTAATGACCCTTCCCCGAGATGATGAAGTAACATCTGCTAACAACTGCAGCCACGTCCCGCCAACACAAGCTGATCCAAACTAACGAGCGCGGTCAGTCGTTCCTTATTTCCTCTCGTCTCTTATCTTTTCTCCTCTTTCGTTCATCTCATTTCTCTCATGTGATCGACCTTCCTCTCATGCCTCCCCCTCTCTACATCACACCCCCCCCCGTGTCATCTCTATCGCTTTCCCGAGCGCCGTGCATCATCAGCTCCACTTTTCCTGGAGGCTGCCTCTCACTTTGTACCTCGCCGGGAGGCAATTCGCATCGGGGTGAACCGGAATACTCGAGTATCGGGAGTCAGCAGGGCTCTGATAAATTGAGCGGCTCTGAGTCGTAATCCTGATCTCCCCCCCACCAACCCTCCTCCTGTGCTGACAGAGTGGTCCAGAGAGGATGCAGTGACAGATTAAAGAAGCCTCATGACTTGCTGCACCCTGCTCTTCTTAACACCCTCCCACCGGCGCACACACACACACACACACACACTGATCTACAGCTCTGCGTCGGAGTCAGCAACGCCATCACTGTCTCACCACTGTAGGGCCTCGGGGGGAAATAACGTCAGCTATTCGCTTAATACAGAACTGTTCTGTCTTTTTCTTAATTGCTTTTGTCATTACATGAGAGCCATAAAGTCAGCAGACTGTCCTCTCCGGAGAAAAATGACGGCGTTTTGCATTCGTACCAAGAGCTTTTATCGGCTTACTTTGTTTTCGCAGTCGGAGGCACAGATGGACGCGCCGAGTGTTGGCCTTCGGGAGTGAAGCTCCGTGTTTGCACAGTCACACAGTAAACGCTCGGCTGTCCTGAACATGAATGTGATGCTCGCCGTCACCTCATGTGACCACATCATGACCGCGCTCCTCTGCTAACCTTCATGAATTAGCTTTTCACTGCAGAAACTAAACCAGAGCTTCAGTGGGATGAAGATGGATGTTGTCATATGTTTTTTGTATCAGTCTGAGAAATAAAACATAACACAAAGAGCCAAGAGTGAAGTTCAATATCATTAAAGTTTAATATTGAACGTCATTATGCAGAATGAAAGTTGATGTCATGAAGTTACAGTTTTGCTTTTGAAAACTTAAAAAAAACTCTTTAGGCTTTTTTCTTTCTCTTGCACACTTTTAAAAATCAATCAAAGTGTTTTGAGGATGTTTTTTTGGTATGAATCTGCTTCTCCACACCAGAGGAGGAATTTTATATCAGAGACAGACAGATATGTTTTTTTCAGGGCCGATATCAATTATTAATAGTTAAGGAGGCCGATAACCGATATTTGGAGCCGACATTCATATCTGCTCTCTGGAGCTTCTCCACTCGGCAAAACTTTTTTCTCCTCTCTGCCGTGTGTGTGAGCACCGTGCATGCACAGCTTTCACTGCTGATTGGCTGTTACCTGTGCCGTGGCTCTGCTTGTAACCAATCAGATGGTGCTGTGGGTGGAGACAGAGTAGTGACTGCAGACAGAGAGGAGCTGCTGCCTCAGAGCCAAAATCACCCAGTTTTAAATTGATCTCTTGGCCGCTGATAATCGGTCTATCCCTATTTCATATCCCTGTTTTATACATGAAAGAAGTTATTATTATTATTTTTACCAGTGTTTTGCATGCACAGTTATTAGAAAAACATTAAAAATAAAGGAAATTGATAAGCTCAGATGCATCCAGTTTAGGCTATTGGGATCTGGTTCTGAATGGTTCTGGTTCTTGATTCCCATCCGGCTTCACTCAGCTCGTCTGTCTGTCTGTCACTCAGTCAAAGTATATGGAGCTTTGCCTTCTCACACCGCCAGACGAGACGCTTCTCACATAATGGATTATACGTTGTAGCTGTGGGTGAATGTACTGAGGGAAGGATGTTGAATAGCAAGCAGGAGAAAAGAAGGTGAACTGTTTTCACTTAAACCCTTTTCTTGTGCATGTGAAGGATCAGCGGGGCGGAGGTTCCTGCAGCCTCCATACAGAAGGACTTTTTTCTCTTTTTATTATCATGTGTGTGTGAGAGAGTGTGTGTGTTATTGTGTATGCGTATTAGGTCAATAAACGGTGACACTGTTATAGTTGCCTGAATGAAGAGAGGAAGGTTTTTATTCACCGGCTGTCTCCGAGCTGCGTGTTGTGTCAGCTGACGTGCACCTTTCGGAAGAAAAGATGAGTGAGTGATATTGTTACGGCAAAGATTGTGAGCCCTTTGGTCTCTCTTCAACACTTCAGGCAGTCTTCTTCTTCTGTGGTTTCTGTTGTGTAGCATACAAAGCTTTTGTCCCGCAGAAGTGGAAGCTGACAGTCATTGTATCTACAGTTTTTTTTTCTTTTTAAATGTTCCATCAGCCTTCATGTTTTTGTATTTTTGTGTCTGGGCCACAGTGAAACCTCCAGGCCTCGTCGTTCAAGGAAATAAAATCCGCCTCTAAATAAATTTTGGGCTTATCGGAGTAGAGTTTTTTGCGTCAGCTGAGCTCGTCACAGAGATACTTGACATTGATGTGTGTGAGATTGATGCCGGTCGTCCTTCGGTGGATATTAAAGCCTCCGTCTTGTCATGTTTGGCAGGTTGAGTAATATAAACAAAGCTCTGTTTGTATCTGAAGAGGATGAAAAGTCTCAGAAGCGGCTCGTGTGCGTTGTAATCATTTACATGCTCATCCTGAAATCCTCAAGGCTTTATTTCCCATTTCATCGTCATCATTCAGAAAAAAGCCAAGAGGCAGATGTGAGATTGGAAACCGGCTCTTTAAAGAGAAGAACTTGACATCTTTAAAACCAAAGTGAGTGCGTTTTGGCTTTACGTTGAAAGAATATTTCTCATTTACAACATTTTACATCAGAATTATCATCTAAACAGCAACAACAGGCCACAAAAAGTTCATGATATTAAATCTGACTTGTGTTTTCCAGCGAGTATCAAATATAATTGGTCTCTCTGTGGACACAGACACCAGGCTGCTGGATAATTAAGGAATATAAATTACATTTTAAGTCTACAAACTCAGAAACTGTTGAATGTTGCAACAGACAAAGAAATAAATGAACAGCATTCAATTTATGTAACATTAAAAAATCACAAGTTAAGCTGCAAAATAAAGCAAAGAAACACAAATAGACAACTTTATTCAACTTATGTGGCAAAAGAAAACATGAATTAGTGTTTTTTGATTTCTAAAGTTCTTAAAATTGTTATAAAACATTTGTTTGACCAATAAAAAGCCTGTTTTTATTCCTTTATGAGTCACTGCAACTGCAACTGCTACTAAAACTTGTTAATGTATAATTAGCTTTCATAAACCATAACACCAAGAAGTCATTATATTTTTTTTAATCCTGCTGTATTGTTGTACTGTTAAAGTTCACTCCTGCAACTCTACACACACACACACATACATATATATATGCTATACTTAACTTATTGAACATTGTGCAAAGATATGTAAATCATATTGGATCTAAGTATGTTTATTTTCATGAGTAATGATTTAATGTCGAGTTCTTGCTGCTCTCAGTGATCTTCTGAACGCTGCCTGTCGTCCCTCAGTGAGATGCTGTGAGGATGTTCTCACTTGTAGGAGTTTCATTTATTTATTGTGCATCTTCTTGTTTAATAAATCTGTGTTTTTCACGTCCCCGTCGCTCGTTCTCTGTGCTAGCTTTGATAGCCTGTTAGGGCCTCATTGCTCAGCGTGTTGTGACAAGCTGCTGTTGTTCTGAGCGCCGGCCTGTGATTCACCTTAATGGTCTGAGGACGCACAGACGGATTTGTTCCACACAAGTGGAGGTGAATGGGTATTAACACTGGGAGGTGACGGTGCCGGGTGACTTTAAATCAGTTTCCCCTCAGGTTTAATGTAGAGAGCTTTGTGGGGATAAAACAAACCCACACAGGGACACTCTATCAAAGTAAGACACCACGTCGCATGCACAGCCTTTAATACGCTCCAACAGGAAGTGGAGACGCTCTTTTGTATTCTGATAAACTTTACATATCAGGTCGGCAATCTGGTGTGATTCTTCCATCAGAACAACAAATTGTTTAATATATAAATGAGGTACAAACAGGTGTAAAATATTATATTCCAACAATGTAACATGGACCTGATTGCTCAAATGTTTATTAATCAGTCAAACTCTTCGAACTGAACAACGTTAGTTTTGAATGATTATTAGAAACTCACAATATGCAGCCAAATATCATTCCAGCTCAAAGAAATGTATTTAAAATTATTGAGGAGAATCCAAAGTTTTCACAGACACCAAATGTGTTTGGCCATATTTTTCATATTTGTGTGTAAAACAAAGCAAAACAAACTCAATGTGGAAAACAGTCTGTTTTATTATCTCATACATTATTAACAATAAGGATTTGGAGCAAAACACAGCCTGAAAAATGTTGATTTTAACAACTAAAAACTGTAAAGTGAATTGTTTTATGACCAGTTGTTGGACAACATTGACATAGTTAAAGTTGATATGTTAAATTTGTTAGCTGTTGTTGAATATAAGTCCAACTTTCTCTCTCTTTTAGCTCCGTTTCTGGTCTTTATTGGGTCCTGAGGGAAATAAGTGGCCCTTTAGCTAAATGCCCCACGATGCTCACCATCTACTTCTGTCACTGTCTGCTGTGTGGTGCTGAGCAGGTGAATAATTTGTTTTTAGTGCTTTTTCACTGAAGCAGCTGTCTGTTACAGCAAATAAATGACAACATGGAGGCTGAGAATGAACCAAATGGTTAATTTGTTGACCCCTAAAAATCACATAGAGCTAAAACTCAATGTAAAGCTGATTTAAGCCTTGAGAGGCTGCAGATTCAGCTAATAATCCTCTGAAGGTTCATTACGGAGGTCACTCGCATTGACATGTTGTTTTCAGATTATCATTGTCAGTTTTAGTAAAACATTTATCAATGGCGGCCAATCTGCAGCTGCGTCAGAAAGGTGAAACTGAATGTTAAAGGTTGAAATTTCTAATGAAGTTAAACATGTAATTAACAAAAACTAGCAAAGACAAAAGTGAATTGTGATCCATTAACTGCATTAGATACTAATTGAGTTTATGTTTAATTAAAAATCAACAGAAACATTCAAAGAAAACAAAGTATTACAGCTTGTGTTTGCATATTTGCTTACAAAGGACTGATATTCTAATATGATTTTATCCACAATAAGACTTAATTATGCTTTATTTTCCTCAGCTCTGTCACATTTTAGTATTTTTAGAAACTTTTCTCACTTCTTCTTTGCAAACATTTGACATCAGGAAATATCAGGTACAGATGCATCTCCTCTCAGCAGTGTGTTGTGAGTGTGTGGATCTGCTCATAAACATTTTTCCAAAATAAAAGAACACTGTACGCTGGCATAACTTGTCAAAATAAAACATATAAAACTACTTTTATATATATCCGCCCTCAGAGTGTGAAGCTCAGCAGCTGGGTTTACGGTCACACATCAGGGGGACTTTGTTCATTTTACTGCAGCTTTTTTTTTTATCGCTACACATTTAATATATGTGATAAAAGACTGTATTGTTAGAGAGGAATTGGTTGCGGTGTGTGATAGATTGTGAGCACGGCGGACGGCGGCTGTAACAGAGAATCTTATCGACCTCTGGAGAAGTAAAGATGCTGACTGGTGAAAGCGAACCCGTCTCACATCCTTTACATACCTTTGCTCCTGCCTGAAGGATTGAATGGTTGAAATGCAGAGGGAGCTAATCCTCAGAGTGTATGGCAGCAGTCACGGCAGATGTATGTGCTGGCCTGTGTGTGTGTGTGAGTGTGTGTGAGTGTGTGAGGGAAAGGGCTGGGTGGATTTGAACAGTGGATGGATGTTGTACTGTTAGAAGTATTAAATACCCTCAGAGGCGTGAGAATTTCAACAGGCTGCCTCTTGGCTGCAGGAAGTGATAGATGGTTCCTATTAAAGTTGTGAAGGCAATTAAAATAAAAAAAAAATAAAATAAAAAAAAAAAAAGACAAGGAGAGCCAATCCCTCTCATGTGTAATCAGTCTCCGGCTCTACAGTGATGCTGCAGAGCAGGCGAGAGATATGCTATTAAAGTCTGAGTTCAGAGGCAGTTCTGTCATTTCTTGAGCTCTACGATTCATTTAATCATATTAACGGCATTTTGATCAGATGCCACTTAGATTTTACTCTTCAGAGTTCCCTGAAATGCTCACGCACCAATGCCTTCAGATGTCAGACAGCCTCTGTGACTTAGTTGGGTGTTTTTTGCACAGTTTTTTTCGAGTGTTTGCAGCTTTTCCGTCCACCTTTTTGTTGCAGCAGCAGCACATAAGCAACGGGGTTTATCAGCAAATATGAGTGAGGCTCCCTGCAAAGTCCTGCTCCCACTAAAGGGATTACATGGACCCTTACATCTCTGCCTCTGGTTGGACAAGTATTTCTTTTTGGTCATTTCATCTTCGCCTGTTTCCAAGCCAAGTCTGCTGTGCCAAATGGTGCAAACACTCAGCACAACGGGGCCTGTTACTCTGGGGACGAAACAACCTAATAATCTCATTGTGAGACTGTTTTCTGCAGGCTGAGGACAGAGATTTAAAAACACTTCTTTTTTTTTTTTTAGACATCCTCCTTAAAATGGCTCTTTGTATAGCAACCAGGGACTGAAGCATCTTTACAAAGATTTTTTCGCTTCAAGGCCGGCGTAACCATTCCTCAACACTCTGAAAGTTACTAGTTTCGATCTGTTTTGTGTGTGAATTCAGCTTCCCACAATGCATTACAGCAGAGGCAAAATGCCACCACCACTAATGTTGGAAGAAATTATACATAAATATAACAATAAAAATGTAAAAGAGCAGAGATGCTAAATCACACAGCTAAAGGCCAAATATTTAATGAACAATAAAATGAGGCTGAAGCTACAAACATAAATCAACTATAATATTATTTTGAAACACTTTTAAGGATCTTTTTAAGCTGCTGCAGCGTGGCTTTCCGGATGATAACATCTATCCTTCTGTCTGTTGGTCAGTCCATCTTACTGTTTGGACTGAAATAACTCACAACTGTTAGATGAAGCATGATGACTTAAATGACCCCCTGATTTTTTTTTCTGGTGGCATCATCAGGTCAAAAATTCACATTTTCCAATCATCTAGTTTCTGCACAAACGGCTTATAAGCTGACATCCTCATAACCTTCAGATGTACTTTGTTTGTGGTGCTAATTAGCAAATGTTAGCACTCTATGATGTGAACATAGTTTACATCATATCTGCCTCACATGTTCACATTAGCATGCTAGATTTAGCATTTAGCTCAAAGCACCGATATTTCATAGTGTGGCCTCCCAAAGCTGCCAGCATGGTCTTGTGCACATGAAACTAAACAGAATGAACACATAAATACATGTAAATGTGTGTTTAGGTCGTTTGCTCATCACACACTTTAATGGTTGTAAGTGTGATGTTCCTTTGAGTCGAGCTGCTGTTTTGTTGATCTTCTTCTGTCATCTTCATTAATTCTTGGAGGTGAAAGCTGATCGATCTTGAGCAAATATTGCTTAACTCTGGTTGAGTAGCTCACACTGAATCACTGTTGTTACTTGCTGTCTTGCATTTTATTCCTCCCCTGAGCTTCATCTTTTTTATTCCTTTTATTCAAGGTGTCTTTTCTGTCTGGCACAAATTGAGTGCGCTGACTCCTCAACCTCAGGTCTTTCTCTATTAACTACCATTTTATAAATGCAACTTGAATCGTGGCCTGTATTGTGCTTTCACAATGGTAATAATTTGAGAATCCATTAAGTAAGCTGTTACATTGTCGGCATGAATGGCAGAGACGGAGAGAACTCGGTACGTTAGCCTGCGAAATCAACCAAAGTTACAGCAGCTTGAAACGTTTCTGCAGCAAAAGCAGTTCATGTGATGAGCCGCTGCAAAAGAAAGAGTGAAGACGGAGAAAAACAAACTAATTCCTCAATGTCTGTTTCTTTAATTGTATTCTAATCTCAAAAATGTACTGTTTAACTCCAGCTTCACTCCAGGTTTTCCTCTAAGAAAAAGTTCTTTAAATTAGTTTTTTTGTGTTGAATTTCGACGAATAAAATCCGTCTGAAAAAGAAACACACCTGAAAGAAGTTGTCTCCACTAAAATATTAAAAGAAAAACATGTTCTGTGTTTGATCTTTCAGTCCACGTTTTCTGTGTTTCCATTGATTTCAGCCCCTCGGTGCAGGAAAACCTTCCAGCATGCAATGCTGCGCTTCGCTCAGAAACACTCGCACACGTCGGTTTTGTTGTGTTTTACATTCTTTCCACTGTTACCTGTCTCACACACAAGGACACAAACAAGCAGATGTGGTCAGACCTTTGCAAACTTCTCCATTCGACATTCGCTGAAAACAGACGCTTTATGATGCAGAATTACTCCGATAACAGTCACATCACACCTTCAAGCTTAACAGCCTCATTTCCATTTTGTTCCTCCGATTTACAACAAAGACACAACTAAAAAAAATTAAAACCGTAACAGCAGTCGAGACATTACTCACACATTAAGCTCGTTACTCATCCGAAGGGCACGTAAGCTGGAATTACTCCTGAACTGTAATCAAGAGGCAAACAATTCCAATATTGGAGACTTCGGCGTTCTGCTGTGCAGGAGGCAGTTTGTGTTTGTGTGTCTGAATCATTTGTGATTATTCGTGACACGTAAATACAAACATAATCTGCTTGTTTTCACTCAGGTGCATATGTTTTAGATAAGAGCTGGAAAAGACATGAAGAACTACAACTATTTATTATCAAATAATCTAATTTAATCTGTAAAATGTAGAGAAACGGAGTGATTTTGGTTTAGATGGTTCTGAAGATGAGACCATGTTGATTTTTAAATCTGAAATCTTGTTGTTAGCTTGTTTTTGTCAACATTACTGAGCCACATGCTAAATATTCTCTCTTTTTCTGTCTCTCTCTCTCTGGTGAATTGTCCTCACTGCCCTTCCTCCTGTTGGATCACCTTCACCGTCACCTCGCCCTCCGATCCCGGCTCTCCTCTGGGCTCCACCACCACCACCATCACCACCACCACCACCTTCCCTCCGGCTCTTTTTGTCTGGCTGTCTCAGGTAAGTGTTGTGTTTTAAAGTATTACTCACAGTCTGCCTCCCCGGGCCGGTGGAGCTCAGCCTCCCTCTCACAGTGGAGGCTGGGAAGAGATTTAGCACGAGACCAGACCAGACTGAACTGAACTGGACTGGTCTGGACTAAACAGTTAGCTCAGAGTAGAAGCTTGTGGAGACAAACTGCACAGACGACAGAGCTGCTGTGCTTCTGAGCTGCATTCAGCCAACAAGGTTACAAGTCATTTATTCATGGATTGCAGATATGAAAGAGCATTTATGTGTTTTTTTTGCAATAAAATTTAGGACACACGATAATAAATAAGATGTCATCTACCATGACAAGAGTAAAAAAAAATCATGTCATCCTCCGTGAGAGACAGCAAACAGGAAAATGAAAAACATTATAATCCCACCGTGACCTCACCAGCTCGGATGTTTTATTGAAGTCAGTGGTCTGCCGGCCAGACAGCTGGTACAAATTGCAGCTGCTGCAGAAGGACAAACCTTTGTGAGACATGTAATCTGTCTATTGATATAGAAGTGAAAAGGGAAGACTGATATAAAAGTGAAAAATGTCCTCTGAGGAGAGAGCGAGGAAGAGAGCGAGCGAGGAGCCCTGGAGGAATAGGGAATAGAAAGTGAATAGTTTCCTCTCCTGCAGCCTGATTCCGGAGCATCTTTTCCCTTTTTTTTAACGCTGTGTTGCTGTTTGGCCCACTTTCAGATCTATGATTTATTTTTCAGAGCTTCACACATCTAATGAGGAAAATTGTTCACATATTTTCACAACAGTCAGCTGCCGTAACACTGTATTATGTGATCATGCACGGCGCCCTGAGAGGCAGCTACACACACAGGAAATAAGTAATGAGAGCGGCATTGTGACTCTTTACAGGGAGAAACAATCCTTTACAGTCATTTTCAGCTGCAGCCAGTTGTTTTCTGGTGTGTGTGTCTGAAGCCTCACACACCTTTTCTTCACACACACACACACACACACACAGATCCACCTCTTTTCTTCTGGATTGGTAAATCTACATGAGCACGAGCTTTTAGTCCCACTCGAACCAATCGACAGGATGGACATCATCTCATAACTGATCACGACTCCACCTGGTGTTTGCTGACAGACATGGCACCCTCACGCTGCCTCTCTGCTGTTACAGTTATTGATGATAACTGTGGTGTTTAGTTACATTAATGGATCGTGTTTAAATGGTGTTTTCACAGTACAGCATTTCATCTCTGTCAGACCCTGCAGAGATTTGCTGGCAGCCCATTTTTTGGACTCCGTCATGCTCTCTGTAGCACGTCCACAGTGGGACGCCACCCCCCACCCACCCACCCACCTTCAGCCTATCCACCCACCTTAACCTCTCCAATAAGAGGCAGCATCATGTTGAGAGAAGCTTTCCACTGACACGATCACAGCTTGATGCCACTGTGGTGTTTTCAGATCAATATTGTGAATTTCATCCGGAACTGCACTGAGCTCCTCTGCTCCACCTCCTGCGTTACCCGAGTTCTCCACTAGATGGTATCGCCTAGTCAAGAGTGAAACTGTGTCTGATGGAGGAGGGGAGGGAGATATTCTGTGTGTGTGAGTGTGTGTGTGTGTGCATGTGTGTGTGTGCGTGTGCGTGCTTCTGTATGTCTTTGGGTTTCATCAGATTAAGCGGCTCTTTTATTCGGGAAACGGAGAGTAAACATTTGCTTTTGTCAATCCCCCCCCTGTGATCTCACACATTGTTTAAGCCCAGGGGTGAAGTTGGTTCAAAGTCAACTGTAGTGCACATGTGGATGTGGGAGTGTTTACAGTCGTGTGTGTGTGTGTTTGTGTGTGCATGTGTGTGTGCGAACTTGTCAGTGTGGATATCCACCTATTAACACCTGTCCGTTGCCTCCGTGTCCCCTGTGTTTGCTGACACCGACTGTACTGATGTTACACTCCTGAAACCAGCTTCGACGGTGATTGTCAGGCGCAGGGATCATGAGACATGTTGTTTAAAAGCCCGGCAGCTGAATAACAAGACCTGTCAGGACCTCGACTGGTTAACTGCATGAAAATAATTGGAGATGTTGCATTTTGAACCGGTCTGGTTCGTGGGATTAGACAAGCAGAGCTGTTGTACTGCAAAGGAGATCAAATCAATGCGTCTTGTTTATTCATTGTGATTCTGTTCTATCAGTTGTGTGTTTGGCAGCCTGCAGGTACGACTGCACCACAGTGAGGACGTTAGCTTGGCCCAAACACAACACACACACCTGCCTCTATTTGATTACAAATATCAACACAAGCACAGGAGATGCTAAAGCAGAAATGTTTGAAGTGATTGCTCTCATTTTCCAGCTCGCATGGCGAATAACAGACGCCGTTTTGAAACCGAAATGAGTTCAGAACCTTCAGTTTGCTTCAAGAGCTGATCTGCTGTTGATCTTTGTATTTTTTTTGGGGGGAGGGGTTGGAATTATTTAAATAACCATCTGGTTTTAGTTTATCCAGTAATAACAGAGTCTGCTGGTGCAAACTGCAAACGAAACAAACAAAAAATACTCAAAAAGCAACTCAAATTCGCTGATGGAAAATGCATTTTTATACCAGAAGTGAGGAGGAATTTTAGCTTTAAAAACTTTTTCTTTCTCATTAAAATTAATCAAGTTCCAGACAGGAAGTCAAAGGGTTTAAAGGTTTGCTAATTTGAACAAAACCCTAAACAGAAGTTGTTCAGTTTCATTTTTACAGTTAGGATAATGCTTAATTATAACAATGATTATAACAACAATACTGTTGGTTCTCACAACCGTCTCAAGGTCATCAGCTCTAATGGAGGCAGCCACAGGAGAGAGGACATTTTTAGCTCATTTGTGTGCAGAATTTAAAATAAAAGCTAAAAAAAAATCTAAAAGATGCTGCAGACAAAGTGGCGAAGTGTTTTTTAAGTACCATCTTTATACAACATGAAGTGGGAACATTAGGTTAGTGAGTAGACTTAAATATTTTAACACTCCTGAGTCAAAGTGCAAAACACTTCTTTGTTAATGTTTATTAAAGCTGCTAGCAGTGCATCATTTCTCTGGATCCAAACGGTCTGCCCCAACTTTAAACCTGGATGCTGAAAGTTTTATAGTTTGTGTTATTGTTGATTTTGTATGTAAACCTGCTGAACTGAGTGTTAGCATGTTGCCCAGAAAAGTGAGAAGCAATTTTGGACTATTGTTGTATTATTGAGAGAAACTGTGTGAATATTGAGCCTCGTTTAGCAGTAAGGTGGACATTGGTACCTGCTCTTCGTGTTGTTTGTTGTGGGTGTTTACGCTGCGTTGCTGCTGTTTGCTCTGTCGTCACGCAAAGCCTGTTTTTTTAATGGAAACCTCACCAGTGTATGTTTGTTTAGCAAGTATAGACTGCCCTACACATGTAAACACTGTATAACGACATGAAAAAGGTCAAACTGCAGGAAAACACTGGCTTGGCAACTTTATGTAATTTGAACAGGAACCTAGCAGCTAGCTTACCAACCATACAAACTGTTAGCTAGCTGTAATATTAGCGGTCCTCTGGGCGCCAAGTTTGAAGTTAGTACTAATTTGATTCCTTCTGTCTTTTAAAATTATTCAGATTACCTTTTCAGATTCTCTTTCTGTAAATTATTTGTCCCAGCATAAATAAAAAGCTGTTTTCTTTCCACTCTAATGAGAATGTTTAGAAAAGTCCTTGAGGCCTTTATATGTATTTAATATTTAGTCAAATTAAAATCAAATATAAACTGGGCCTTTTAAAGGAAAATATTGGAAATAGCTCATTAAATATTCATTACATAAATGATTTTACAAAAAAATTCATGACTCCATTGTGATCAATACTACATCAGCACTTGATGCTTCTATCAGGTTTACAGAGCTAATTTTTATGATTTTATTGGATTAATTTACCTTATTGATAAACTATCAATCACATTTAAATATGTACCATCAAAAGTGCATCCATCAACGTGTCCAACGGCTGATTCTTACTTTGTTTTCTGATCCGGTCTGTTCAGTCCTGGTTTCGCTAATCGTCTTTTCATCTAATAAATTTGGCACAGTGAACCTCAAGGCTTCCTGTAGGAGGTGCTGTGGGAGTTTAAAGTGCCGTGGTCACTCCTTTGAGTGTCTCCGTAACTATCGGAGTGGGAGCCATTCATTCCTACTGTGGTTGTAAAGATAATTTAAAGTTGGCATCAGAGTTTCTTCAGTTCCTTCAGGACGAATCCGACAGTTTTGCTGCTAAATTGTTGGACAGCTGTTTTCAATTAAAGAAAATTAAAACACTGATTCTTTGGAGAAATCTGACTTCTCGTGGGGTTTTTGTCCAGATAAACAAGTTTACTCAGCAAAGTGAGGTGTGGAAACATCCCAGGTTATAATATATTCCAAACAGAATATGATAATTTCATTCCAAGTTGTTTTTCACAAGATACACTTCCAAAAAGAAATAAATGAAAACCTCCGCAGTTACATTTCTCTCTCTGATATTAAATAGGATTTCCTCACGGACGTTTATGATAAATGTACATTTAAATGAAATGTGAAAGAATGTGTCTCGCCCACAAAGTGAACTAGTTTACAAACGGAAAATAGGAACAATTTATCTCAGCTTCAGACGATTACAGTTGTATTTCAGTGGACATTATTTAAAATATTGACAGAATATTCACAACAATTAAAAGCACAGCAGCTCTTCATTGACCCGACAGACGGGGTCCAAAGCTGATGTTCCTAATTGCGTTTGAAACAATAAAATGCTTATAAATTTTATTAGAAAAGTTCAGCAACTATTGATTATCAGACGGCTGTTTGTCAGTTAAATGAAGCTGAATGCCAAGTGTCAGTCTGACAAAAGGCTTGATTTGTTCATCGAAAGCAGACCAGCTATTCTGTTGATTTTCATGAATAGTAAAACGACAGTCCACTTGATTTTAGCACAAATATCATAAAAATAGAGCAGCTGTGTGTCAGAGAGGCCAACTTTGATCCACTCAGGCACTCCAGCCACACACATTTATCCATTTAATTTGGTCCTTTTGTCAGAGTCATTAAATTAATACTAAAAAAAGGATACAGGAGGTAAAATTTGACAACCAGGAAAACTGATGGTATGACTCAAAATTGGGTTACAGACTTTTACTTGGTATCAGTAGGAAAACTCAGGTAAGTGAAATATGCAGACCAGCATTCACTCTCAGAATACGCATCAGGTGTTATAAGGTGTCAGATCTTTACAGTATTTATACAAACCACACTGCTGCATGTCGGCTTTGGTTTTCTTTAAAGCCCAACCAGACTTTTTTTTAAATATATACTTGCTCTCCAGGGGGTGCAGATGGAGGAAAGAGAGGCAGAGTAACTGAGTGACATGAAAGAAACGGGTTCATGCTGGTGTTCAAAAAAAAAACAACAACTGGAAGTTAGTTTTTGTAGTTTGGCCTGATAATCTGTCTGCTAACCATTGAGGTCGACAAACAGCTGGATGTGCAGCAGCAACAGCGGCTGAGACACAAAACACACGGAGGCGTTTAAGGCACAAACCTTTTCTGTCAGATTGCTGCAGTCTGAACACGCAGACATGATGCAAATAATGAACTTTGGATGCTGTTTTATGTGTTCAGTGTGAAGAAATGTCCAAAAATCCACTTTGAAATGATTAAAAAAGACGCTTTTTTTGCCTGGAAGTCTGTTTACATTTAGGTTTACTTCAGTATTTAAATAAACCATTGATGGTTTTCTGCACTTCTGTGAGGAAATATCAAACAAGAACTGCAATTAGTTTTATTTGACCTTTATCAACGAAAAACTGGGCTCATTTTGTGCTTTTCCAGACTAAGAGAGTCTTCACATTGTCAAACTTTGAAAAGTCCTTCCTCAAACTTATTAATCTCATGAAAAACGCAGTTAGGAAAAGCTTCATGTCAACAGAGGATGTAAACCAGAGATTTGCAGCCATATGGAAAAACATCAAAATTCACCCCATCGCCCATCAGGTGATATTTGGATGTGGATGGTTCACTGGGGAGCAGTGACACAAGCTGTGCTAAAATTTAGTTTGACCTTGGCACACTGCAGAGACCAAGAACTGCCTTTTTTAAAATGATTTTTTGTCTCAATATGACCTTTTTCACAGGCAAACTTCAATCTGTCTGATTATTCTGCCAAGAACCACCATTATGAGCCTTAGTTTTGTGATGTAAAATGTGTGTTTCTGAGCAACAACAACGCCTTTAATTGCAAAAACATCCTCTGTTCCTATTATAAGTTGGTTGATTTTCCTCTTCTGTTCAATCAGTAAAAAGTCTCTGGACCTTGTTGAGTTTCTGAGTTGCAGAATTTTTCGGTCGATGTTCTTTTTTCTTTGAGTTGGCGTCTCTAAGTGTTGCTAGCTTTTTAAAAAAATCTCCTGCTGGTGGGTGGCACACATCATGAAAATGTTCCACCTCTGCGTGACTGTGTCAGTTTGTTTTTCATACACAGACTTTGATTCAGCGCCGTAACGACTTCCTGTGCTGAATCAGAAGTGGAACAACAACGACCCCCTCCCTTATTTCTGCCTCTTAATCTTAAACTTTACGCTGAACAGTGAGGCGCAATCACGGCACAATACCCCCTCCTTGAACTGGAAGAGGTTTGGAAGCTGCTTGGGAAAAAGTCCAGCAGCGTTTTTGTTTGATGAAGAGGACTGAAAATCCGACATTTGGAGGCGGATACTTTAAAATACGCTGCAAAGTCAGCGTCCTTCCAAACATCTCTTCAAACAAAGTAATTTCAGTAGTTTGAATTAGTTTTTTTTTTTTTCACTTTTGCAAGCACAGTAAGAGAGTTTAATTATTGTAAAGAGAAGAAGCGATGAGCCCCTGCAGTAATCTGCAGAACGGATGATGTGACAGTTCTTACAGCTTCTTCTTCTGCACTGTAATTGTTTAAATTCTGTTCCGCGTTACGCCGACATTCAGCCTGAAGTTCTGTTCGTTCGCCGCTGCAGCTAACGTTACCTCTGGTGCTTTGGCAAGAGCTGTGGTTTTTTTTTTGCTCATAGTTGTCAGAAGTGTAAAGAAAAGAAAAGAAAAGATCTCTCTTTTTTCATGTCGTCTTTGTTTTTGGTTTCTTGTCGCACTGATCGTTTGTCTCTTTTGATTAAAACCCAAAAAGAACGGTGGTCATTTGGTGGCAGCTCACAGGAATCCAGGTAAAAATGTGAGAAAACTAAATATTACTTTTAATTTTTTGAAAGGAATTCCTCTTCCCTCTCTCATCCTCTCTGCTCTCGTGTTGCAGACTCTCTGTTAGATGTCGAGCCGCCCTTGAAATTTGTGGTTTCAGAAAATGGCCCTCATTTTTGTCGATTGTTTTCTCAAGACAGTTTCCAAGATAACTAAAGATAAAAAAAAAAAGACTCTCATTTGCTCCCCCGCTCCCTCTTTTCTTCCTCGGTCACTGTCTGATGGTTGTGATTCACTGTAGGCTGAAAAACCATTTGGCTGTGTTTTACCCTGCTGTCTGTAAAACACACTGCTTCACATTACAACACAAGTGCTCATAACGTGAGGAGAAAACAAAAACACGGTAAATGGAAGACATAAAAAAAAAAAGAAGAAAATTTGATCTCAGGCACATAAAGCAGAGTGTGAGAGGAGCATCAGCTGTGCTTACAGAGGGAACAAACAGTTCTTCACACTGCAGAAACTTAAACTTGAACATTCAGAGCCGAGAACAACCGATCAAAACTATTTGTATCTGAATTGGATTGTGGTTCAATATATTTTATTGAATCCTTTATTGAATTAAATTATGGTTTCATGAATAAAATGTCCAAATATTCGTATATGATCCTTTCATGGAGCCCCATCATCAGTTTAAAGTTTCAGCTTGTCAAATACTTTGATTCTGGACCATTTACATGCAAACTTAAAGATATTGGAGATTTTGCCTCTTTTGGATCTTATTTTTGTTCCCACATACACTTTTAAAACCTTTTCTTTGAACTTTCTGACAGTTTCTTAGTGTTTTTGTTCTGCAGTTTTGGTTTCCTGTGTGTTTCTGTGTTGCAATCCATTTTAGCAATGCAAGTGGCACAGCGACGCCAATATGTTGGCCAGTCAAGATTGAAATACAACTATGGCTGACCAGCATTTATGTGTAATTTAATCTGGTGAAATTAGCACTTACGTAGCTTAAAGCATCACTGTACCAAAGTATAGATTCAAATATCAACTCTTGGTCTCATTTATTTCATTAATAACAAATACACTTAATAGGAAATGACCTTTCTTAACTCTAACACTTTATTTTTGTATTATTTTAACCTTCAAATCAGTGCACTGTATTTACTGACATACTAGTTTTTTGTTTTCGGTGTATTTTTCCTGCATCATTCGGGACTTTGGTTACGTCAGCTTTGTGCCTGAGGCTGATGAGACAGTAATAAACAATTTTAAAAACTGTCTCCATCTAAATGATTGTTTTCCTTCTTTTCTCCTGATAAGATCCAACGCTGAGCGATAAAGTGGTGTCAGATCCAGATTTCATTTTCATGGGAAATCCATTAGCTCTGCCAGCAGATTTCGTCTGAGCGTGAGCGATCGGCTCGCGAGTTACAGCGCGCAGAACAATCAAATCACCTTAATAAGATTAATCCCTCCAACAATTTATGGATTTGTCTGTGTTTCTTTCCTGAAACTGATGAAATTTCCCTCCTGCCCCCCTAAAATTCCTCCTTATCTGCCGTAACCAAAGAGGCTAGCACCAAGTGAAGCGCTGTGTCGAATCATTTGGTGGCTTTTGGCTTCATCTGGCTGCAGTTTAAGGGGAAAAAAACCCCCAAAAACCTTCACACTGTTGCTATGTTTCTCTGAGGAGGAAAAAAAAAGGAGGAATGTTGGAAGGAAAGACAGTATCCAGCCGTGTGTTTAGGCATCATGGAGAGTCTGTTGGTTTGCTGTGTGCAGATTTGTCCTGAAGTCTGGAGTGAGTCCAGAGGAGCTTTTTCCACAGATAACCAGCCCTTTGACTCAGGAGGCTTCGGATGCTGGGAGGAGATAGAAGCGAGAGCCGCAGTGGATGCTGCTTTTGAAATGATTCAAGCAGCGGGGGGGGACGGGACGGGACGGGCAGAGCTGTTTTTTATTAGTTTTACTATTTAAATGCAAACAAAGGCTCTGAAACATGCACATACACACATTTTAAACACACAAACACACACCGCCTTTCTCTCTTCTCTCTCTCTCTCTCTCTCACAGTAACTTGCGCGAGTATAGACACAAATAAACAAGCATCCCACTGTTCTCCAACTCGACCACTGTGCAAATAAAAATCAATAAATTGTTCTCTCTCAGATAAACTTCAGTCCATTGTTTCCTTTTCCCTGCAGTGTTACAGCAAATAAAGGCTAGAAATCATGAAGATTCTTATTCTTGGCAGAGTAAAATAAAGGAGCCAATATTTTGGCCTGCGGAGCGTTGAACATGTCCTCACATATTGCAAACCCGTGTTTTTAGGAGGCCAAAAAACCAGAAAACGATTATTTCTGAGTTTGTGTTCTGCAACGACGCCCATCTGGATGTTATTTACATGTTTGCAAATATGTGACGAGTGCATTCAGACCACACAGAGGGGAGTTTGCTCATGGTTTATGATTTGCTTGCTGTATGGTATTTTCAAAAACAGTCCGAGGGATCACAGAGTGTTTTGTAAAAAAAACTCAGCTCCTCGTGGAGGACGAGTGGTTCAGCTCCAGCCTCCAAAAGCCATCAGCTTTCTAATGAAGTGACGCGCATTGGGATTGCAGCCATTCAACACATCCTCCCGCAGTGACCCAATCTGAGTCTTCCCTCTCTCTCTCTCCGTTCCTCCCACTCTTTAATTTCCAAACCTCACTCTTTATCCCACTCCTCCTCCGTCCGTGCTGAGGTGTCTGGGGCTCTGCCAATTGCCAGCATTCTTTCTAGTAGATTGAGAGCCACGGGGGACAGTCCTGAATGAGGGGAGAGCAGCGCGAGAAAAAGGAGAACAAATGCATCTAATACACCAGCCACTGCCTTCCCTGTCTCTCAAGAGGAGTGTGAGTTGGCGTTTAAAACTAAATGGCGTGATTAGAACGGTCCTGTGCTCCAGCGGTACCCTGTCCGCCCGGCCCCACCCCGCCTCGCCTGCTCGCTCGTGCCCAGAGGCTTTGTACGTTTTTTTTTTTCCCCCCACTTGCACTAAAAGCATCACAGCTCCGCCTTTGGGTGCCAACGTGTCGTTTGAGAGAAGTTGTTTGGGAAAAGTGTGGCGTGTAGTGGAACCCCACAGAGAGCGCCATGATTGAGGCTGATGGGAAGCGGAAAAGCGAGTGACTCGGCCCTGTGGGGATGCATGTTACACATCATTAGAATGGATAGATGAGGAGCCAAAGGAATAAATGTGTCCATGTTTGCTGATGCCCGTAGGGGACACGTATAGATGCTGAGGGAATTTAACTCGGTTATATTCTTAACCCTTTTTTTTTTTTTTTTTGTTGAAGAGAAAACAGCAACAAATATCTGCCAGTGTTAATTCATCGTCATTCATTTTCTGCTGTAATCCGTCTTTAGGTTGCAGAAAAGCAGTCAGAGGTAATTAACCTATACATATCTACCTGCAGCCATACTTCCTGCTCCTCCATGAGGATCCTGAGACGTTTTCAGACTAATTTGTGTGGTAAGGTCTTGAGAAACGGTTCATTGGTTTCCCTTTTTAAGACCCTGTGATTTAACAAAAAGCTTCTGCTTCCTTAAAGGGGAGTTTTATTCTTCCTGGGTATCTGTCTTCTGTGGTTAGCCATCTGTGAACTCTCAGGTAATGTTTAAAAAAGTAGTGATGGTTTGACAATTTTGTCAAATTTGTCTTAACCGTCCACATGGATTCAAGGTAAAATTTATTCAGTTTTAGTGGTCAAAGGTCAACTTTCACTCCAATGTCATAAAATTCTGCAAAAACACTTTTATGGCTGTTATTAAAAGCCATAACTCAGGAACTGAGGGGGAGATTTTGACCATATTTCACTTTTTGGACGGACACATGATTGTTCCTCTGACCTTGGACTCTCACCTTGAAACTGTGCTGAATGTTTAGATCTGCTCTGGTGCTGCGGTCCACCAGCTCTTCATAACTTTATATAACTTTAATATCTTTACAACAATGTGACGCGGCTCTCTATCAGTCCTCTGTAAAGTGTTTTCATGATCACAGCATCTTTTTCGCTGGAAATCATGCATGTCAGTATAGCGAAAAAACTTCCATACCGCCTAAAACATACACTTAATACCTCTATGAAACTTCCTCCATGTCTTCACTACACATAAGTGTAGACAGACATGGATGTAAACTGCATCTTCAGTTATCTGAGGCAGTAAATCAGTGGTTTAACACAGCGTCCAAACTCTTCTCACGTCACTGTTGTCGTTTGACGCTGAGTGTATTCTGCCACTCGTCTCCCCCCGTCATCCAGCAGTGAAGTGAAAATGTTAACTTTTGTTTCTCGGGTTAACCCAGGTTGGTGTTTTGGCAGCAGAAACACAACAATCACGCCGAGGGTTTAGAGGGAAGAGCCGCCCCTGGGCAAAGCATCTGTTCTCAAGTCTCTGCCAAGAGCGTTTCGTACATGCATGTTGGTGTGATGATATACAGAGTGTCCGAGACGTAAAACATGAATATATTCATTCATTCATACCCTCCTCCAGCTGATGAGGTGTTGCCTGGGTGGGCAGGAGAAAAACCCTCGGGAGATTTCAGTGATGAGGAGCAAACCTGACACATTTATCCACAGGATGTAATTCCTGAGCTGTCATACGAGTTGTTATTGTTGTTCTCGGGCTTGTTGGTACATTGCACCCAAGGTGATATTCCGGTCTGCACGGACGTGTGAGGCTCGGCAGGTGGTCCGCGTCCTTGGGCGTGCACGTCCCACTTAGATGAGTGCAATATTTCGCTGTTTGTCCTGCCCCTGTGAAGGTGAGGGAATATGTGCAATAATATTTTATAATACCTCAGGTTACAGTCAGGAGTCTCTGCAGAAAAGACCATTTTATACTTTTATTGCTTTGCTTTGTCTTGTTCAACAGAGTGAGCAGTAAATTTGATATAACGAGTGCTAATGTTGCGTCCGTGCGGACCCGATGTGTTGACTTTCACGCTCAGACACATGTTCATCCAAACAGCTTTTAAATCAGATCCACTGGTTCCTTCTGTGTTTAACTCTGGTGTGCAAACACACTTTCAAATGAGAGAAGATTAGTCTTCTTCCCAACATGTTGAACAAACTCTTAAATTTCAAGACGGCCCTTTTGCTAGCTTTAGTTAATGTGAGCTCTTTGGGTCCGGCCTCATTTAAACCTGTGCTCTTGCATGATTGCTCTCAGGAAAATTAATGTTTTCAGGGACAGTTTGCACAGTTATTAAATTCAAATCTTTTTAATTTTGTCATTTATTAAGTAATGAGGGAAGAGGAGGAACAGCAGCACTAAGTTACAGCTTCGTTATCTAATTTCATTCAAAAATTCAAATTTCATAAATTATTCAGGTTTTGCCTGTTTGAATGGCAATTTTTTGCATTTTTCTTACCTTAATTGATGATAGATTATTAATGTGGTGAATAATTATTTAATGCATTGCTTAAATATGCATCCTGACCCACTTCAGACTGGCTGATATGCTGCATGTTTAATTTTAAAATTGACATGTTGTTTCTATGACAGATTGTCACAGAAGCATGAAGAGTGTTTTACAATGATTTTCGGGGGAAAAAACTGAGCTGAAAACTGAAAATTAGCAAGCATGTTAGCTGTTCGGGCTTTAATAACTTTATATTGAATGAAATGTGGATATGAACCACAAACTCCTGCTTCTTATATTCCTGCCATCCATCTTTAAATGGCCAAAAAATAGTTCTAACAATAAAAATCTAATCTGTAAGAGACTGAGTTACTTTGTTCAAACTTGGCGTCCAGTTGTTGCCACTAGCTGTGTATTTCTGCTGCTGATTTAGTGAGTGTAAAACAAAAAGTGAATCTGCAACAAAAATCTGCAAAAGCATTTGTTTAGTTTTTTCCCAAGGAGTTAATTGCTGTATTTTTCACTGACAATATATGTGAAAAATTATAAGGAAAAAGCTGTTTGAGTTCAGTTTAGCCTGCTGCTGGAAAAACAACAGATACCTTCAGATCAATGCCTCACTCAGTCACACGCATGTTGCATGCTAAACTTTACAGTTTTCACCCCGAATCCATCAATCAGAAACAACGTCTTATCAATTTATATTCTCTGAATCAGTTCAGTAAACAATTTGCAATTATCCAGTGAGACACAATATATCACCTACATCTGTCTTAACACTCCGGAGACAACCTCCGTCATAATTGGCGCTGTACGGCGGTTGTTCATTATCCCAGCTGTCAGATGCGTCGCAGTGTGGGTGTAAAGCTCAGTTAATGAAGAAGGCACGCTTTTTGTTGCACAGTTTACACCCAAGAGAAATAATGAGTTAACAGAGATGTTGTTGGCATGCTGATGATGTCTGCGGCGATGACAAGCGTCTCGTCTCGTGTGCTGATTCACATGCACGTTTACATCTGGTGTGATTCTTTTTTTAAGGGTTAAGGGCTTTCCACTTGAGATTTGGTTATTAACTTGAAATATCATCTTAAATTAGGAGGCAAAACCTTCACAAACTATGCAAAACTTTCCGCCTCTCTCTTTCTCTCTGCTACCGTTAAGCCCCTCCCATCAAAGGAGTGGATTACCCTGCAAACCCTCATGTCATGTAAGGCCCCGCCTTCCACCTCTTGAGCCCTTCGAAGATCTCGGTACTTTCTTTGCAACTTGCCTCTCAAAGGTGCAGCTCGAGCACTTTGCAGCCTCAGGGCGAAGCACCACAGGCCTCAGGGGCGGTTCATCTCCAGAGTTACTCCTCGGTGTTCCCCATAATTCCTCTTTGCCTCTCATCGATACCAGCGCCATAGATTTAAACATGAAAGAGCCTGAAGCTCTGTGTGCAGGCAGGATGTGTTTTACACCACACGGCACTGGGAGGCAAAGGAGGTATTGGAAACGACTTACATTATTTGCAGGATTTTGAATCCATCTAATCAGAATATTAGCATCTGAAGGGACGTGCATCTGCATTCACAGTGCAGCCGACAGGAACGTCCTCTCTTTGAAATGACCTGTCATTGGTCAAAGTCCTCACAGAGTCTAGACAAAGGGGGGAAAAAAATGGAGTTCAATTGAAATATGCTGAAAAGTTATGATGGAAATTGTTCAATGAGACCAAAAATGTACCATCTAGCCCAGCTTTATATTCTATTTTCTCTCCGACAGGGAAATGACACTGATCTGTGATGAAACACGATCAGTTAGGGAATTCTTTCAGCCCAAAAAAAACGAACCAATGAATAATTTCTAGCCGATAGCGCTATACATGTGCACAGCATGGCTTCTTTGTTCTTCGCTCTGCTGCTCTGCTGCCTCAGAAATCCAAAGCTAAACTCCTTCTCCATTTGTTTTCTGAGAACACATGCTTCACAACACAATAGCCAGGCCTTTCAAAGCTGGTTTTGTTTCAGCTGCAATTTTTCGGATTTTCTTTTAAATTACACACACACACACGAAACTCACACAGCTCGTAAAGTTTAGTTTAAAGATTCATGCATAAAGAATCCCAGAGCCCAAAGAGATAAAGTGGATGAGGGAGCCATCGTGCTGAGAGTGTTGATTTTTTTCTTCTTCTTTTTTTTTTTTGTGGTGTGACTGAGGCGGATGAAATTTGTAAGTGAAATCTGTCCTGCTTATGCAGCAGCAGCAATGAGACGCTGGTGAAAAGCAAACGCTTTGTTCCCTCCAGTGCATCTGAGATTGATGCAAGTCTTCATTTTCTCTGAGGAACAATTGAGATTTAAGAAACATCGAGATCAAAAACACAAGGAATGGCATTAATGACATGCTGGGAATTACTCGCAGTATATATGTATGAGTCACATTTGGACTCACTGTTCTGGATATCATCTTTACCATGGAAAATGACTGGGAAAGGCCCTTAACTCGACATGGAAATCCCACAGGACTCGGCCAGAGGAGAAGCCAGACGCCTGCAGTGTGGTGATGAGTTAAAGAGCAGCAGTGGAAGGAGAGATGTGAGGCGAACAGACCGCTGGAGGTGCATTCAAATCCACATCATACTACTTAATAAAAGTCATAACTCAAAGTGAAACCTTAACACACAGACATGAAACACATATTTATATCTTTGAATGTGACTTAAACTTCCCAAGGTCATCATTGTCTCTGATGTTCATTGAAGATAAGAACATTTTTTAAAAGACTTTTCTTCAGTATTCAGTGATGACGGCTGTCTGTTCATCAGTAGACACAAAACAGGGCTGAGAGCTAATTCAACATCATTTTAAAGGTGCAGTTTACTCAATATAAGTAAGTAAAAGTTGAAAAATACCAGTATTTACTTGTCTCTGACATTACAACAACCCACTCAGTGAACTTTACAGAATCTTTCTCTCCTGATCTCTTCATTTTTCTTTCCTGAATGTTTTAATTCCACTTGCAAAAAGTGTAAGAAACCCTGAATCATTATCACACCAAAGCTGTGCAACCAAACTCTGAATCATTATAAAACTACTTTTCTTTCTTTCGGTCCTCTGCAGTCTGTTCAGTGTTAAGATTTAACAGGTTTAAACTGTGATTTGTAACTCCACAGTCAATATTCCTTTAATTTCTATTTTTTTTTTTAAACAGAGAGAGTCGAAAAACAGTCATTTTTGTCAAGAGGAAAACAAGAAAACAGTTTCCACCTCTGCAGTCATAAATCTAAACATGTCAACCATGTAATTAACAAACTGACGTTGGCTAATTAACAAGGACCCAGATTTCTGAGTGAACGCATTCGATAAACAGCACGATCGCAGAAGAGCCCAGCATGTTGCATTAATCCGTGAAGTCTCAGAGGTGAGAGAGTCTGATGAAAGATTTATTACAGCAGTCGTGGGTTTTGTCCAAGTGTATTAAATTATTATCAGTTTTATCTTCTGCGGACCCTTTACTCAGCACAGTAATAACATTCAGCCCACCGCCAGTTTCTTGCTGTTCTGTACTCGACGAGAAACGCTTTGCACACTCGTGTGTTCATGCACGTGTCTTTTCAGGAGACTAAAGTGCTCATAATGTTTTTGAGAAGATATTGTCGGCTTTGAGAACGCTCTTCAAATTTTACATCTCACATGGGAAAAGAGTTGGCGAGGTTAGCTTGTGAACAAACATAAATTTACTGCAGCAGTAGTTGAAGCACTTGTGTGACGAGTTTACTCAGAAACACTGCGGAAGAACTTTCCATCAGTTTTTTTGTTTTCCATTAAAAAGTCCAGTGTTTAGTATCAAACCACCTGCACCTGCTGTGGAGGCAGACATTTGTAAAGCTAATGTGAGAGGCTGCGGAAAGTGAGACAATGTTATAGTTGCTAATGTTTTCGTCCTTGCTTAAAGCCGTGTGGGATGAGAAAGCAGTTCATTTTCCAACCGGCTGCTTAGACCCTCTCCAGGAGTGATAAACAGTTGCGCTGAAAGCTCCGCGTTAATTACAGGACACAGGCAATTGTATTCAAGAAAATGAGTTGCCTCAAGTTTTACCAGGAAAGCAAACTCAGTGACAACACATTACCTTCTTGTCAGACATAATCATAAATAAAACCCGGCCTCCTCTGCTTTCAAAAACAAAGGCACATAGGTTTGTATGCAGCCGCTCCTCCTCCTCCTCTTCCTGTCTTATTCACAGACAGACAGCTCGCCGTTTATTTACCCTCAACTCATTTGCAAACATGGACGCATGCTATTTGCACATGTGCATCACTCTGCCATGCCCCGATGAGATGAATCCATGTAAATGCCATGTGCTCCTTTTCTTCGATCTGCTCTGCACAGACCAGAAATAAAAGAAGGTTTAAATGAAAGAAGACAAATGAGAGATTGGGTTTTTTTTTTTTACTTCTACATCTACACCATCAGCGGAGGAGTCAACCTGGTGTGTGCAGGCGAAAAGAACTAACACAAAAGAAAAGTTTTGCTTTCAGATTTCCTTGTGGAAAAGAGCCAAAGTTCCACCAGCAACCAGCAGTCCGACAAAGTTTAAAGTGAGAAAAGGCTGAACTTGTACAATAGCTGCTTTAGTGTGAGTCAGACCACTCCAGAAAGAAACTCAGTGGTGGAATGGATTTTTTTCTCTTTGCTTCAGAAAAGAGGCACTGAAACTCCACTTTTCAGAGGGCGGAGGCTTTTGAACACTGCTGACAGGGAGCAGAGATGGAGAGGGAGGCAACGGGATAATGAGAGGATTCACACCATTTAATCCTCCCTACTGGCTAACCTCAATCCACACGGCTGTACAACTATATTCACATTTTTTATTCTATCTCTTAGTTTTATTCATCAATTTTTCGCTCCATCAAATAAACACCCAGTGAGAGACTGTGAGCGGCCCAAAAGATTTTCAATTGAACTCTTTGGAATTAATTAATTCTTGGCATCTTTATAAAGCATTGACTTGCCATGTTAAATCACTGATATATATATGTTACTTAAAAAATCATTATAAAGCTAATATTTGGTTTAGAGAAGCAGTGAGCTGCACGAATAAAGGTCATAATAATATAATATTTAGATGGTTGCACTGTGCTTTAAATGATTTGTTTTGCCAGACAAACAGTCAGAGCCCTGAAAAACTGATTAACCTTTACATGAGATGAAAAAACAAAACAGGAAATCTTTAAATTAAACTAAGAGCAGCAGAGTGATGAGGCGGACCGGTGGAAACGTGTGTGTCAATAAATTATACAGTCAACAGGTAAACACAGAGGACGTGTTGAGCTTGTATAACAACAGGAACACAATAACACATTAATACATAAGCAGGCTCTCTATATAAAGCATGACTCGATACACTTATGAAAGGAAAAAAAAGGGATAAAAACCTGTTTGTAGTTTCCTGTCGGTCTTTTAAAAACAAGAAAACCTCTTCAGTGAGCAGTTAAGGTGAAAAACTCTGTTGAAGAATTTACAGTTTGTCTCTTTTTCTAAAGCACCACTGTGTTTTTCAGGCTTTGAAAGAGAACAAACCAACAGACCAGAACCTATAAATTATTCACCCTGAATGCAGCAGACTCTTTTAACACGGCACAACAATTAATTACCCGCTCACTTACTCAACCACTTCTCTAAAATTACACCCTGAGCTGCTGCTGCTGCCGGACTCAGACTCACAGCTGCTTGGGTTTGGTTTCTGGAGGCAGGAAATACTTAAAGACAGACTCAATCCGGACTGAATTGCACATCTCTGTGCTTCACAGTCGTTTCTCACTTTGTCTCTCCTGGTCGTGTGATTGGAGCACACTGGGTCTGTTATTATGATGCATGTTTCCAATAGCTGCACCTGCTCGGCCCAGCGGCTGCTACCTGCTGCTTGGTATGACTGTCACATTGCAAGTGTGTTTCAGACCTCAGTGACTGCAGGGCTGCAAGAATGATATTAAAGAAGCCATGTGAGTGAGGGTCTGCTTATGAACTACAATAAGATCTGATTCTGAAAGATTATTTAAAAACTCTGACGGATCGACGGTGAAACAAACACTGAAGTTATAATGTAATAATTTTCTGTTTTATGAGATGCGTTGAAATAAACATAAATCTGCTGTCGCAGTGGTGACGCTCGGCTCATGTTTTGGCATTACAGCAGGATTTGAGAGTGCATATGAGGGTAAAAACATGCACAGGTATGCCTGGAAACAATGGGATGGTGAAATGCCAAAAGGGGATTTGCAGTCGGAATTGAATGATGCGTTTTTGGCTTGAATTTCTTCCGGATGAGATTCAGCGGGGATTTGTTTTTCATTAGTGTTTGGGTTGTCGACTTCCCAGCCTCCCTCTCTCCAGGCATAAGTCATTTGTGGCTTTCTGTGTGTGTGTGTTTGAGTGTGTGTTTGAGTGAGAGAGTGGAGAGAGGGGAAGAATGAGCAAGAGGGAAGGTGAGATGTTTGTTTCTGAAGTGAGAACTCGTCACTGGCTCGAGTGTTTGATGAGCTGGCTGCACATCGGGTGCAGGAGGCGATTTCCATGAGTGATGAACCATTCGCCGGCGTCTGTCTCTGAGTAAAAATCACAGTAGTACCTCAGTTATTTGCCTTGTTTTTTTTTATTATTTTTTCTGGTAAACATCAGAGCCCTTTTCAAAAAAGTCGCACAGATTTTTTCTGCGTAAAAGCCGTCAGAAACTGATGTGTTAAATTAAAGGTTTGAACTATTGCTGCACACTAAAGTTAGTCTTCCGAGGGCCGAGTCCTCTGCAAACTTGTTCAGTCAAATTGTTCAGAAAAAAATTCAGTTCAATAGTGATTCTTTAATAAGACTTGCTTAAATCCTGAGGGTGAAGCCCTTAAAAAAGGGACTGTAGCTCCGTTAATTAGCTGATCGGCTAGTTACTTAATTAATTAGCTTAGTTTGCTGAAGTTCTTCCCACTGAGGCTTCACATTTTTACCTGAAGCACTGCGAGTTTGACATTTTTGGTTTAATCAAAGTGTTCGACAGACAAATGAGACACTTTCTCAGAAGATGACTTGTGTTTTGACATTTCATTTAACTTCTTTCCTTCTTTGGTTTGTTACCAAATACTGCAGAACTTTCCGGTCAGCCTCAGCTGTACTTCGCATTAGATGCTACGTAGTAAATCTTCTAATGCTAAAGGATTAGATGTTAGCATTGTTAGCATTATCATTTTAAGGATGTTGTAATTCTGACCTGCTCAAAAGGATAAAGATAAATAAATAAAACCAACAATAAATAATTTTTTACTCTTTCCTTTTGGTGCATTGTGGTTCAAATTAAATTCTCCAAAAAAGTACCATTTGTTCTTAAAAATGGCAAAAGAACAAAGAATAATGAGCAACAACAATGAGAGCAGTGTAGAGACCAAAGAACAGAAAGATTTTTTTATAATACATTTTCAAACCTAATCAAGTATTTTTAAAAATGAAACTTCTGGTACGAGTAAGTCCTCCTGGAGTTAGATTATATGCAAGTAAAATCTGTTATCCTGCATACAAACTGATAGTAATGCCTTGGAATGAGGTGGTAATGTGGCAGTATAATATTTTTTATGACATATTTTAATAAAAAATTTCAAGTTAACAGCTTGCAGAGATGTAGGAATTATAAGGAACAAAAACTTTGAGCTGACTGCATAATTTATAGCAGCATGAGCGAGAAGCAGAGAGTCTCTGTGGCCTTTGTGCTGAAGTATGTTGGAGGAAGCGAGTGCGTGAAAATATTAAATTAAAGAATATTTATAGAGCAAAACAAGTCATTTATCACTATTGTGATTCCCAACTAACAATATGATCATAGTGTAATTATTTTGTGGTTTCTGCTGATTCTGATTTAATATAATGAAATGAATTCGAACGGTGACACAATGAGCTCCGTGTTTAACGTGCACCGGTTGATCCCCGGAGGTTTCGCGTCTCCGGATGTCTTTGGGGGGAAAAACTCCCACATGATAAGCGAACCATCTGCTGACAGGATCCGATGCTGTCAAACTGAGTGAAAAAAAAAGAAGTCAAACTGGTGCAAATCAAACTTCAATCTAACTTTATTTTGACATCGGCGGAGCTGTGTGTGTGTGTGTGTGTGTGTGTGTGTGTGTGTGTTTGTGTGTGTGTGTGTGTATGTGTGTGTGGTGATTTATTTCTGGTACATCACTAGTTAATGGAGCCGCTAGCTGCTTGCATCAGTATTTCTGACTGGAAAAAGTAATTTGTTTTCCCCCCAAAAAACTGAAACATTCTGCTTTAACACCTTACTACGAAGCAAAGAACAGATAAATCAAAACCTTTAGCCTGTGTGATGAATTAATAACAGTTTTAATGTCCATTTTTTTCTGTTTTTTTGGCAGATTTCCTCATTGTGTCACAGATTGTTGCATCCTTTTATCTGGTGAAGTTTGTCAGGTTCAAACTGTCAGATTAGCATCGACTTTGATAAATAAACTGCTTGCATGTTGTTAACACTTTTTTCAAGGATTTCCTCACATTATTTGCTTTTTTTAAATCTACAAAACCCCAGTATTGAATTTATATTTTTGCATGGCTTAAAATGTGCTGTGTCGTTGTGTTATGTGAGCATAATTTGAGTAAAACGTTAAAATGGAACGACTCACTTGACTCCTGCTGCGCTGATGTAATTTGACAGTTCAGTAATGGACATAATGCTGAATTTATTGAATTTAGTCCTAATATTGGATCATATTCTCTGTGCTATAAATGTACAACAAGAGCAAAATAAATGAGTTAAACTAGATAATGAGACTTTAATTCGTAACGACCAAGAAGGCCAAACGAATCAAATCGTAAGTGCTAAGTGCCTTACATTTCTTTGGTGCTGCTTATGGAGCAATAAAGTGGCTATCTAGAGGCCATTTTGGTTCTGATCTTCTTGAATACCAAGCGAGGAGACCGCTGAGCTGAATTCATTATTTTCCTTTTAAATCTCATTTTATGACCCGGTTTTGTATGAAAGCACTTTGACCCTCGAGCCGCATGTTGAGCCTCCGAGTACTTTTGAAACCTGGACCGACTGACCTTGTTATTGTCGCCATGAGTGGTGAGTTCACACAGAGCACGCTGTTCCTCATCCTTCAATATCTCTGCTTTGCTTAACTTAACTAGAGGAGAAAAAAAAAATACCCAGCTTTTAAATGATTATCACAATATACCTAAAAGTTGCCATCTTGACCTTTCGCTTTTAAATATAATCAGTGTTTTGCACAGCGGGCACTCAACATTGATTACACGCCACCGAGTAACTGAAATGTGGATTTAACAAAAAAAAAGGATCTTTGTGATGAGAGTAAATGTTTCCACTGATCTCTGCACAGGGATTGGACGAGTACAGGCTGATGTCTTGGATTCATCTCCAAACATCTGAAGGTGACAAACAAAAGCGTTTGACTCTCTCCTTGTTTGTTTGTCTGAATGTTTTGCGCAGCAGGATGGGAACAGGTTTCCTTTTTATTATGATTATTATTACATTAAAGTAGTGCAGCGTCGTCCAAAACGTGCCTGTTGGGAACCGACTGATTGCTTCGCCTCGGGCTCTGTGCTTCCTCGGTCATGAGCAACACACCTGCCGTCACACTGCTGCTTCCCCAGGCTGCAGGGAAAACTTGTCATTTGGCTGGAAAAAAAGCACACAAAAGCTTTCTGTGGCCTAAATGGAGTCAAAGCCTTTTTGTGACTGCCTTCTGTGACCAAGCTGTTTTCAGGAACACAAGCATTCATATAAAAAAAACCACACCGACGCTTGAAATGTTTGACTTTAGCAAAACAAAGTGGAAAACTTACAAGACTTTGCTCTGTTGGATCGACCCTGGTCACTTCTTTAAATGTGCTGGAGTCTCAGATGGAGGCAGAGTTGTGTCCAGCATGACGTTCGGCTGTGTAATAATAGAGCTTCCCTCTCTTTACATTACACACTGTGTCCCTCTGGCAGGAGCAGCATTGCTAATAAATATGTCCTCTAGATCTCAAGAGCTTGCACTCGACTTTGCACTGTCTTGGGTCCTCAGCAGTGCAGCTGCCAAGACTGAAGTCCCTCGATGAAAAGCTGCCAAGAAAATCGAAGGACAGAACTACATTATGGTGGACAAAGACTCTTTCCATTTAAGTCAGATGTACTTTACTTTAAGTGCACATCACCATTTCTCCATTGACTCTTTTCTACCTTCTCCGTTACCGAGCTCTCGCCTTCTTCTGTCTATACATGTCAGGCTATTTAAAGTGTCTCTATGGATGAAGAACACATCCGTGATTAGATGACGGTTCATGTGGGTTAAAAATGCCTCATGGTTTTGTTTGTGTGTGCAGCTCAAAGTCTGACAGGAACGCTGCACACTCCTCTTGCTTAACAGGTAAAGAGCGTTTTTTCGAGTCCCAGCGGTGTCCTGTGTTTTCAGGCGATCGCTGTGAGCTGACCTGGTTTAGCTCTCCCTCGGAGAGGAAATGTCAGCACCAGAAGGCTTGAGGGGGAACAAAAGCTCAGTTTGTTAGGGCCCCTTGATGAATTTGTTATGACTTTACTCACTCTGTGCAAGAGCTTATTAATATTAATATCAAGGAGTGCACCTCAGCATCGGTGCAGACAGTATAAAACGGAGCTCTGACGGTCTCCTGTGTGGAAATACTTGACTTTTTTTGAACGTTTCAGACACAGTTTGAAAAATCAGTCACGCAGGAGACTCAGGTCAGATAAGCTGAATGAAAACCAGCAGCACGTTTGCAGTAAATGACGTCAGTGATCACATTATGATAACTATAATATAATTCTTCACCTGAGTCATAACTTGTGACTCACGAACAGCTCGGCTCTGTGGATAACCGGGTTTAATCTCGGTTGATGCATTTATTGGGACCAGTGAGTCAAATTTTTTGCATTTCCATTGAAAAATCTCCACATCTTCATCCCTCACCACAGGCCACGCCTCCTCGCTCCCTCAGGACATCCAGCTGTGCCGCTCTGTTCTGACTATTTCCCCTTTTTCTTTTTCTTTCCTCACATATAATTTTGTTGCAGAGAGTGAGGTGTTTGTGTCAGTGTGAGTTTGTTGCCTTGTGATTTCTGATCCTCCCACAGCACTGAATTTGAAGTTAGATGTTTTTATTTATAAAACCGTGTACGCTCTTGGTGTTTTTATGGTTCACAGACGTGAGTGGTAGGTAGGCATTGATCCATTCAATCCACACCGACTCCGACTTCCGTCTCTGTCGTCAGTCGGGTAAACTCCGCTGGGAGAATAGAGGAGGGAAACTGTGCTTCTTTCCATTGATTCATCGATCTTATATCCCTGCCTCCTGCGAGCTGGAAATCTGCCTGCAGTGAGACCACAAAGCTCACAGCACCGAGGCTGCCGATCAATGCATATAAATCATTGATAACGTCACAACATATAAACAGCCGGAGATTGGAGAGGCTCAAACTGCTGCGTGTGGAGTTTATGTGTCACTGGTGAAACAGAGATAGAGAATAAATGGACTCACAACATCCTGGTCTTTGGTTCATCGTCTGACTGACTGCATTTAGATATGAGACGGATGAGTGACGTCACAGACGCCTTGAAAAATACTCTATGTGCATTTTTAGTTTCACAGCTCTCACACATGACTTTCTCAGGTTAAGTTGGGTTAACTTTGATGATTCCCTGATTCTTCATCCTAAACCACCATCGAATCAGGTTTCCCAATTTGCAAACACTTGAATCTGTGACCTGACACTTGTGCAACCAGTGACGTCAGACTCTGAAGCTTCACAAAGCATTCAGAGCTTCACAGGAATCTGTGGTTGCACCGGTTGCACAGGCACAACAATAATGTGATGTTGGAAGAAAAACAGACAAAAAGTCATTTAAACAGAAGCTACAAGAAAAACTGGAACATTCAGTTAAAAAGTGATTAGAGCAAATTTTTTTAATGACAGAATATTTCGTTCCCAACAACTGTCATCTGCAAACATTAAAACATGAAGAGAACTTCTTTAGATTCTTAGTAACTTTCTGATTGGTGGGATAACGGCACAGCTGACACTAAGAAATCTGAGTCAAACATATAAAACCTGATGCAAGGAGCACAAAACTGAATACTAAGCATTAGAAAGAGATGACATCCCATAATGAGCATAATGTTTCCACGGTGTTTTTCGATGGTTTTATATTAAAAGAATCCAAAAGTTTTCTTTTATTTCACAACATATGTTGTGAATTCCAGCTTTTAGCACGGCGGTGGGTCTTTAGCGTGCAGACTCTCGCCGTTTTATCTGATAGCTGCGATGCATGATGATGATGCAACATCCATTTTACAGACAGAAAGAATTGCACCTAAGGTACAAACACACTTCCCTTTTGATGTTCCCACATACCAGGATGATGATACCCCCCGACACACTGGTAAACAAATTTAGGGGGTTGTTTACGAACAGCGAGATTAAGCCGAACTGAAGCGACTGCCTCCTCAAAAACACAGATCCAAACATCACTGAAACTTTATGGAAAGTATAGTCCCACTTTTTCTGAGGAGCCGGAGGCATTTTCCTCATGAAGAGAGATACATTTTAGTTTGAAATAAGGTCATGTCACGACAGAAATTTATAGTCCTGCTTCTCATCAAATTCCTAATGCTTCTCCTTGATTATTACCTTTTTCCTCTAAAGAGCAAATTTCAAGAGAAACTTTTAGATTTGCAGGTAAAGTCGGATAGTTTTTCTACTTTTAAATCTCAAATTAGTTCAAACAGAACTGACATATTATCAGGTTTCTATCCCTGGACTGAAGAGTGGGCTGACTTATAGATGTTTTAAATCCTCACAGCCCTAAAACTCAACCATGTTTATCCAAAAAAATACAAGTTTTGCTGAGCTGTTGTGTTAATTAGTAATTAAAGCCACAGCAGCCTTCTAGAAAGGATCGGATTGTTTGTTGACTCAACTTTAGCTATATTTACAGATAACATCTCTGATTATTTTACTACTTGTTTAACTAATTCTATAGATCCAATATATCAGGACTGTAAACTCCAGAGCATGCTGTTACTCTGAGAACAGCGAGTTAATATCGTGGTGTTATCTGAGGCAGAGCCATAGGCAGCTGCTTTTGTAAACCAAACGATTACGTCCAAAACATCTTGAATCTATCCCTTTCTAACTCCTAATAACTGTTATTTGTTGTGTGACAAGGCAATTACGACTCATGGCTCTTCTGCTTGTCAGTGATTGTTCATCAGCGCCGGCTTTGGGCTTGTAATAAGAGGGAGCAGTAATACCATTAGCACACTATTATCACAAGGCCGACAGCACAGACCAGATAAACCTGAGGAGCCTGCGTCTCTTTTTCTGCCCTGTTGTGTCCTAATCTCCTCTGTCTCTGCTTTGCATCTCTTTCTGTGGCACCTGATGATATTTGTCATCAGGTTAAAGAGCCATTGCAGTCCTTATAACTCTGCTCCATTGGCTGTCTGATAGACCAGGCGTCCCCTCCTTTACATACAAATTGTGTCACAGGAGTCGCTCTCAGCCTGCACTGACTGACTGTGTGACCGTGTGCACAATACAGAATCAGCACGGTCTGCTAACCTTTTTAATGCGTGCACTTTGTTGTTGTACACATCTCTGACACTTAGGTTGACTTAGCTGCAATTAATATATCGTATACTTCAGCGTTCTGCACCGAAATGGTCCATTTAGCACAATTTAAAATGCCCCTCATACGCTGCCGTTTATTGGGTTTTTGTAGTCGCACCTTTTCGGTTGATTGTGCCTTTAACGTTTGCATTGAACTCATCAGCTGTAACAAGGTGAGACAAACATGCCCTTCCATCTCTGCTGTATTCAAACCAGTGGAAAGTTACGCATTGCAGCTAAAACTTGAGGGGGGGGAGGCAGGGAAAGTTCGGTGGGTGTGCTGTTTCAAACAGAACTCTTGACAATAGTGATCATGTTGCAAAAACTCCATTATTGTTTCAGAAAGTGCCATTTAATTTTAATCTTAATGTTGAGAGGCACAAAGTACATTAAGCACAAATATCCATTTGAAACTAAAATGGCAACATAATTGTTTTATGATGTTTGACATGGTGCTTTGTTTTGTTCGGCTGTGTAATAATGACATTGTTTTAATGGCTCTAAAGTATTGCAAGTTTTTTTTTTTAAGGAGATTTTGTAGCTAAATGCATTTGGAAGATAAATTCACACTCATTGACTTTTATTGGACGTGTTTGCATTAGGAAGTTAAAGCGTCTTGTTTGGAAATGTGTTTTGTCATTAATACCTCTCGCCTGTAAAGTGTAACTGAGAGATGCAGTCGTCTTCCTGCGCCTCTGGATGACAAGTGTTGCCACGGCAACATGCAGAACTGTCCCGGAAGTGCTGCTGAAGCTGATGTGGAGCCAGCTGTGGCTCTGCATCAGGGCTCCATCAGCTGCAGAGCTGGTAAAGGTAAAACATGCAGGATTTACTTAAACAACAATGTATAGACTCGTGCAGAAGTAATCACTCTCAATCATCTTTGATGACCCACGAGAAGTTTGTTGTGGTGTGTTTTTCTGCAGAGACGCTGCCTTCTGCCTGTATTTCTTATTTTCCTTGATGTTTTTCTGTGGTCGGGATGTTTTTGGGTGGCAACCTTTGTGTAGAGTGATGCAGCCCCCTCAGCCAATGGCAGCACAGGACTTTATAAATGAGTCCTGATCAGTCATGTAGCAGAAGTTATGATAGTTAAGGGAAACACGACGGCGAAGATGCATAAACATAATGCTGCAAATGCAAAGTGGACCAAAGTCATTTAAAACCCGAGTAAATCTGGAGTTTGCCTGTTTTCTGTCTGACAGATAAGTGCTGGTGATTAAACTAATTAGCCTGCTAACATATCAGCATTTCTATTTGACAATAATTAAATGTTCCTGAGTAGTTTACAGTGGATGTAATATACACACAAAGTTCTACTTCAAAACATGCTGGTATTTTTATGTTTAATAACCCTGGTGATCAGTAGTGCTGACTAGCTTTGAATCTGTCTAACACAGTAGCCGCTCCGGTCGACACAAATTACAGCATCTGCGCCAAAAGTTAATTTTTTCAGATTATATTTACACTCCTCTGTGGTCCCTTGGTGGATGCTGCAGGTGTGTGTGTGCGTCAGGAGCAGGAGGCGTGTAGTTTGCAGTCATCAGGCCGGAGAGGAGGGACCAATTTTGAATTGTGTGTTAACAAACTCTGACTGGAAAATGCTGCATATTCTGCCTATGAGGAGGTTCAGCAGATGATTTTTTCAACACTGACAGTCATCAGTCGCTTCAGTCATGAAAACCAGAGAAACCCAGACTTTGTTATCTAACCAGCAGAGCTGTTTTCTGTGCAAATCTCTCCCTTTGTCGTGCTCTGTCACAACCGAATGAGAGCCTGAACTGTGACTGAATATGTACAATGAATGCACAATATGGCTCAGGAATTTACTGCTCACATTTGTTACTGCAACAAAACTTTAAGAACCTCCGAGTTTTAATCCTCTGGTATTTATTGCAAACATTACATGGAAACTAAAAGGTCAGTAAATTCTTCAGGCACAGCGAGCAGCACATTTAAATACATCACCTAGCAGCAATTTAGTGGATAAAACTTATAAACACGGTGTGTAAGTTTGTATGAACTGATTGTTCAGTGGGCATTTAACCTCAGCGGGGCAGATTCATGCAGGCGGTTTGTAGCAGAGGTTCTTCTAACTGAGACGTGGGCGACACGAAGCCGACACAGCCAGGAGTTGGAGCTGCAGCAGCGTCTGCGTGACATCTCAGGGATGAAATTAATGCTGCAGTTCAATAAAAATCTTGCTCCTTTTCTGAGTTTTGACTCAGAAAAACATTAACACACACGTATGATGTTCATGTACAGACTGTCTCAGTCGTCAGATATTATTTTATCCTTTGTCAGATCATGAATAAACATCCATTAGTCTGCTTTGAAATTAAATAAAAAATCGTGTTTCTTATTTTTCAGTATAATCAGGTGTTAAATATTGTCAGTGTCACAGTAACCCAGTGATTGTTGTCTGTAAACTCAAGGGTTCTTTGCAGCAGAAATTGCTAGCAGCTATTTTGGCTTTCACTTTCAATGGTGCCAATTCGTCAAAATGTGAGCAAATATTGGAGAAAAAAAAAGCCGACTCAGTGCCAGAATTATGTTTCTCGTTTGCATCCCAAAAGCCTCATGCTTACAATCCCTAAAGCCCACAGCAAGCTGAAGTTCAGAACATGGAGGATGAATTTTCACTAGCCGGTGGACAAAAAAAGGAAGACAAAATATAATGACGGGAGGGAAAAAACCCATTAAAATAAATGTGTTTTATGTTTCACTGCGACAGTAATGAGGCTCAGAAAGCCTTTTACACAGTTTTCATACAGCAGGATCACTGACACTTGGCTTCATTCATGTTCTTGAGCTTTAATATGTTTGAATTTAACAGAGATTTTGTCTTGTGAGGGCTGTCAGTCACTTACAAGACACAAATCCTGTTCTACAGCGGAAAGTGAATAACAATATATATAGAGAAATATGTCTGCTGGAAAGAGAGAAAATGGGCTGTTTATGCTCTAAATTGTGAAAATATTTTAAAAAGCAATTTTCAGTGGCCAGAAAAAAGAAATAAAAAAGGGCTGTTTCATTCCTTTTTTTTCTTTTAGAGGTAAAGAACAAACAATAACCAGAATTCACAACAAATGGAAGCAATATGGCTCCGACAACAAACCTCAACCGAATCCTTAAATGCTTTTCTGAACACATTTTTCGGCAAGAAATAGATAAAAGAAAAAAAATCCAAGTCTTTTTGAATTTGATCTGCACTGCCTTGTCTCACAGTTTGACCTGAAGGTTGATGAGCGGCTCTTCCTTTGACTCTCTCCATCCGACACTCTCGGTGTCTTAAAGGCAAATTCAAAAATGCTGAAGTGCAGACTTTTCTGTTCAGGAAGCATGAGGGAAAGTTTTCCATCGTTCATACTTCCATCACTGTGATACAAACAGGGATGAAAATAATCAAAATGTTTTTCCCTTTAATGGAATGTATTTTTTTCTATTGAGTTGATATTTGAGTTGGATAAAAGCCACAATCAGGACTTATGAGTCAACTGCTTTCAGCTGATGGGCAGATGGAGCACATCGGACCTTGTTGCTACCAGTTTTATGATCTTAAAAGCCTTTGCTTTATGGCTCAGGGCAGCATTTAACTAAATGAGGGGAGAAATAAAAAGGTGGGTGACATCACGGCTTCCATTCTCTGATGTATACTTGAAATGCTGCTGGCACAGATCGTATAGTTTGTTCTTTAAATGCATGTGCAATTAAAAAAACCTAAAGATCGGGGTGATTGTGTTTGCACTTGTGAATCTTAAAGAAGAGTGCAAGAAAATTACAAATATTTTATTGTGCAAGTGTGTGTGGAAGCAGAGAAACAAATATTGACTCTGAGTTTGAGGTTTACGATTATGATTTATTATCAGTTTCCCACCAAATGATCTTTATTTTCAAGCTGCGCCTGCAGACTGAAAAAAAGACATATTTCAAATATAAATATTCACAGTTATATTTGGATTCTATTAAGTAATTTTCATGGGAGAGATACAGAAAAGTGCCATGTAGAAAAGAAGATGAGATGAAATCTTTTCATATCATTTAGCAGAGCTATTTGAAACATAAATCAGGCTTTTCTCTTCAGTTTGATGGTGTTGTTTATTTCACGCTACAGCTCAGTCTGTTTCAGTGTTTTTCCTCCTTCCCCATTTATCTCAGCTTCACTCTAATCAAGTGACAACCCGTCTAAAATGCTCAGACAGACAACATATATTTTAGCTTTTCTGTAATTTGTCAACAATCCTCACAGCAGTTCTGTAATATCTTCACGAGCATCGGATTGTTGTGTGATTGACTGAAGAGAAACTACAGGCAGAACTGTGCTGATAAACCAAAGCAGGACAAACAAAGTCTGCTCCATGATAAAGAGAGGTAATCAATCACTGAAATGGAAAAATATATTCGGGATTTTCTTATCTTTTGTTTGTTTGCGTGAAAAGTCTCTGCAGAGAGTTCCAAAGTTTGGCTTATCATTCAGAAACTCAGTAAGTGTAGAAGTTTATTCATATTTTATTTCATATTTCCTTTCTTGTCTCAAACTATTTTCCAGTCTTACCTGATTTACTGAACCTTAACTTTTGATTTTAAGTCCGACTGTTGGTTCAACACTTTTACATCAGCTAACAAGGATCCTAAAAACAATAAAAATAAATAAAATCTCTCTGACAGCCTTGTTCATTTCATGGTCCCAAGAGGATGATTCCTAATCACTTTTATTTATCTTCTGCCTTGTTATTGAGCAACACCAGCAGCTAAACTATGAAGGTAATAACAATAATCCCAATTTGGAATAGTTCTACAGAAAATTTGTAAATGTGTTTATTTGCTTTTGGCTGAGAAGATGGATGTCGTTTTGGACTGTGTAAGGTAGCAGCTAACTAGCTTAGCGTTAAACTTGGGAAACCTGTTAAACTGCTAGCCTGGCTCTGACTTTGTAAGCGTTTTAAATTATGCCATTGCAGTTTATGGCTGTCGCTGCAGCAAAGCATGTGTTATATTTCAGTGTCAGGAGTTAACACTCAGCTCTGTGCAGGTAAACACATCACAGCTCTGTAGCTTTGGATGCTAGCATAGTGCACCGGTTGCATCATTGAGTAGCTCATTGATCGACGGACAATAACGATCATTGTTTTGCTCGGTTAGAGAAGTTGGTGTTGGAGTTTTACAGGTCAGTTTATTTGCTTTGTGGTGTATTGGGATCCTCCCCTAGGTGGCAGCGTAACCTTAACCTATGCTTTATATCCAGTGTAATGCACAGTATCAAGTAAACAAGCACGGAAACTAAATCTCGTTGGTTTCTCAGTCTGTCAACAAGATGCTTTATACTGAGTCCATTCAGTCAATGGAGCAGTACAAAGAACTCCCAAGGTGCCAGTAAATTACAGTAATTATTAACCACATTGATTCTCTCCACCTCTCTCTCACACAACTCATTGACAACGGTGCTGTCTGTGATTAGCCCCTTGTCTCTGATTGACAACCCAGTTCAACACTCGCTGAAAGGCTGAATGACTCCTAATGTCTTTAATAGAGGCTTCATTCACCGTCCTAAAATCAAAAAGTCGGAAGAATATGTGATATTTTTTCTAAACATGTTTGTCTGCAAAAAAATCTGATAAAATATTGTGATAAAGATTCACACCTTTAGTCTATATTTTGTCATGGAAACAATGAACTCAACTTGATCCAGAGGTTACACTTACGTATTTTCACAGTGCAGATGCACATTTCCTGCAATCACATAGTGTATCATTCCGACACGTAAGCAGCCATTTTTTTGGTGGATTCATCACAAACAAATAAATCAAACTCTGAGAAATACCTTATTTTTCCACTCAATGGCCCATTTGCCCCATCCTCAGCCCCTGCGAAACACAAGCACACACACTTAAAATCATCAACTGTGAACCGATGCTGAGATTGGAAGCAGCACAAAACCTGTCTGAGAAATCATTTTGCAGCACTCAGAAAAGAGAGTCTGACTCCTTATTTATTTTTTCATAGAAGCCTCAAAACAGATTATACGTATCCCCCTTGGCTTAGCATTGATTAGCAGACAGCAGGGTATCATTATTCTGATTTTGTTTCTTGGAAAACATCATGTGTTTCATTTTATAGGCCCGTAAACTTCTTATAAATTTGCAAGAAGGTCTGATGTTCCTCTCATCAGGACACAAAGCTTCATGCTTAGAAAAAGGCTCAGCTTTCTTTTTAACATGAAGTCAACGAATTAACTTTCCAGTCCAGCAGTGACGACTGACAGCAGGCTTTAAATTCAAACCAAATAAAGAGATCGAGGTGAAACCAAATGTTTATTCCTCTCTAACTGCCTCGTATTTTATTTAGTGTGGAGACAACTTGATTCATTGGTGCTACGTTTGCACATCTGACCTCCCATACGGTGGGAGAACAAATCCATACAAACACAAGGCGTTTAAATAAGCAGCCTTTCAGAGTAAACAAGGTGCAAAATCTCAGATCAGAAGCTCAGACGAAGAACAAACAGAAAATAAAATCTCTGCTAAAGTAAAAGTTTCAGTTAACCAGATTGGATCCTGAGTTTTTCCTTTGAATCTCCTGCATGTTTGGATTGCGAGTGTGTTTAAATCTGAATACATCAGAAATGATGTAGATCTGATCTAACACACTTTAGAAGTCAGAGTCGGTCATATTTTACCACTAAAAATAAGAAACACAGATCTGGAATCTGTTACTGAATAATCATGAGGACAAAATCTGTGGAAATTATAAAAAATACAGTTTTCAAAGCTGGAGATAATCATAAACACTCTATTCTGTCCTCAGTTAATGAATAAAATAACTAATGACACCTGTGGGAATGTAAAAATCACCCTATTGAGTATTAAATAAGTGGTTTTAAAACAGTTTCCAGAAAATATGAAACGTCGTCCCCATAAACATTCTGTCTGAAATAAAAAAATAGCTAAATTTGTAGAATGCACAGATGATCATTTTAGGATGATATTTCCATCTTGGTAAGCAGTCACACAGCAGAATGTAGAACCAAAATAACTTTTTTAGGGCTGGGACTTTATCGCGTTAATTATGATGAATTAATTACAAAAAAATAATGCATTTAAACGCATTAATCGCAATTTATTTTTCCACTGCAAACAGCACGGAACGTTTCTCATATCTGGCGTAGGGCGGGCGTCTGGTGTGCGGAAGCTTCGTCCTCCACGCGAGATCAACTCCGGCTCCGATTATTTGCTGCGTGAATATAAAATAAAATAATTTTAAAAAAGGGATGAGAAGTCGTTGCAGAGTTTGTTGGTCGGAAAACAACTACCGGGTGGAAATCTGGAAGTGTGCATACATTGTGCAAGAAAGAATTATCCGGAGCTCTTCCAACCTCCGCTAACACCTCAACGCCAAACACGTTGCAGCTAGCACAGACAACAAAATGACAAAAGATGTTGCTTCTCGTGTCAAATATTGATATGCGATTAATTGAGATTAATTCATTACAAAGCCTCTAATTAATTATATAAATTTTTTTAATCAAGTCCCACCACTACTTTATTTTATTACATAACAGTTTGTCGCATTGTAACTTGTTGCAACGAAATGTTTCCGCCCCTAATTTTGAGACTGCATGAAGCTGTTCCACCCCAACAGGTGTTTGTTCCTGAATGCAATGAAGGATGGATTAACACTTAATACTGAAGCCTCTGTGAAAAATTACCTGGTGAACAGAAGCAAACCTGTACCTGCTACAGTCTGCTGCCGTCTGCACGGGATTTAATCTCAGCAATTAGACTGTATCATCATCTGGAGCTTTCAAAATTAGCAACACATCTCTGAAAATGAAATGCTGCAGGTGTCTGCCTGCCTTCACATCACTTTACAGGTTAAATTAACTGTATATCCACTTGATTTGAGAAAATTATTGTTTAAGCCTGAATGAAGCTGGAAATCACATATTTTTGCACAAACTATGAGAGCAAGTATCAACTGAAGCTCATATTGTTTCCTTAACGACACTAGACTTTATTTTGTGTTTTTTTAAGTGTGTGCACTGGCTGTGGAAAGTGTACTCAAAGTATAACAAGCCCAGAATACTTAAAGGAATTAGTGCAACTTAGTGCAGCCATCTGCAGCAGCTGAGGACATAAGAACAGCAGGAGCATCAATGCACAGTGAAGGTCCAACGCTCAGTGATCCTGCTGCTTTATTTATTGTGTAGAGTATCGACTGCTGAAGTAATTTTCTGTTAGCTTCTCCTCCTCCGTCACCTGTAGTGTGGTGCAGTGTTGACTGTGAGAGTGAAGACTAACTGGAGAGATCATCAGATTTCTGCAGAGTCCTCTAGGCCTGCAGTGAAATCAGCCTCGCTGTCGTTGCAGCGGGACATTCAGACTCGCTGTGCTGAAACAGACAGAAATTATATTGCATTTTTTAATGGACTTATGCAGTACTTTTTGAATGAAAAGCATGTATTTTTTTGCTGGAGTGGACAGGCCAGCATATTCTATTTTACTAAACATATATATTTTAACAACTGGTTGCTTGTTCGAGTAAATTATTCCAAAAATTCCCATTTGGTGCTTTGGTGGAATGAAATTGAAATGCAAAGTTAGTCAGAGTATTGTTGTGATTTTTCTGAGATACCCTCGGAGAGGAAGCCTCATTACCGGTCAGCAGCTCTGCATGCACAGATTTGTAGTAGAGAAAAAGACAAAGAGAACATGAAGCTGCTTCAACAGGTGATTTGAAACTTAATTAGCACTTTGCAGAGTTGCCACTCATATTTCTGAAACTGCAGTTAGAGTTTTTTCTTATGTGACCCTGAAGAAGCTCCACACCAGGCTTTGATCAGTATTATTCACTGTGCAGCAATGCTCCATCTGCTGCATTTCATTATAAAACCTTCTGATTAGCTGGACATGTGCAGGCTTGCAGAACTTCTTAACCTGATTTTGTTCATTTTTGTCTGATTGCCGATACGATACCATAATGACTCATTTTTAGCCTTTGATCCGTTCGCTAATTCACCACTAAAAGTGCACAAGAATCTTCTAGAATTGTTTTATTGTTGTTTTTCCACATTGTGAACCTTCAATTTCATCAACAAACACATCGCGCTAATCTATATGGTAATTGCAGTTTTCCACACAATCTTTCCACAATAAGCTGCATTTATGTGACTTTCACATAAACAGTGAAGTAATTACGGCCATACGTGCTAACCTGATTTACTGAGGCTGTTCAACGCCTGCATTTATAACCTTTCATGTTGGCTAGAATGGGGGAGTAACGCTTGTCAAGTTGAGCATGTAGAGAAAACAGTGATTATCATGGTTTGAATCATCGCCTGTTTATGCTGAACAGATGACTGCCAAATGCAGGGTTTAAAAAAAAAAAAAAACATGTCACACATGTATTTCCTCACTCAAATTTTCTGTTTTTATTTTTTTATTTTTCTTTAAATATAGTTGCTGGAGAAGCGACAGCTAAAATAGGTATCGCTTTTGTGATGGATTTCAACGTCTCGGTCTCGAGTTGCAGTGGGTGTACTTGCATTTGCATTCAGTGCTGCATTAAAAAAAAACACCCTCACAAAAGCCTGTTGAGAACAGGCCAACACTGATTTGAAATCACTGCACCAACAGCCTCAAGCCAAAAATATACATTCTGCATCAGCAACTACGCTGACGGGTTCGCTAGGTTCTGCTAATGTAAATTTCACCATCAGAGGTTGTTTGCTCAGACTTTCTGCTCACATCATCTTACCTCCAGTTTGCTATGACTGCTGTGCATCTGCGGCCTCTGCAGCTGCTCATATATGTGTCTGTTTTGGGAGTGAAATCGAGGTCTTTCTTGACATTTTTAAGTGATGTACTGAGGTGGACAGCTAATGTTTCTACGAGGTGTAAAAGCAGGTTTGACAGTGCGTGAAGGTTTTAGGATACAGAGGCGGGAGAGGAAGATTTAGAGCGCCACTCTCTTCCAGATGCCAGGAAGTGATATTGTTATGAAGCACAACAATGTGGCACAAGCAGAAATTAAGCCGGACTGAGCGTAATCCCTCCACGGCGGTTCCTGCTGCAGGAGCGAACCTCCCAAACGTCTGTGCCTGCTGCGCATCAGGACTCCAACCGATGACACCCACCAGCCCCCCAAAATCAAACTCCCATCACTGAGTCACTCATCAAATAAACATGAGTCACTTTTGAGCTGTCTGAACCAAACATCTTCTTTTCTTGGCTCGTTAATTCATTAAAACGACTGCGGAGCTCTGCAGACACCAGCACAGCTTGACAGTTTGAGCATGCTAATTTCATTTTGTTTATTCAACAGTGAAACAAATGATTAATGAGCTTTGTTTGTTGTTTTTTTTCCCTTCTTTCCTTCGGTTCAGTGATAATGACCTAATTTTTTTTATTTGTGTGACAGTGCGAAGACAAAGCAAACCAACAAAGAGAGACACTGTGAAAAAAGTCTCGGGAGGTTGTCTTTGTTTTAGGAACTTGTTCATATTTTCGGCAGAGTTGGCACATATGTTTTTCTGGCTGTAAATGAGAAACTAGTCCACTGACTTACGGAGAGGTTTGCCGATTGTGAAGTCAGCGTTGTACTCAGCACACCTTCCTCCATGGTGGAATAATCGAGGCTTGTTGTCAGTCACGGTTTGCCTTTCGCACTAAAAGCTCCACAGCACCAGTAGGGGGGAAGGCCAGTCATGCAAAGGCTTGACGCTCATCGGGTTTGATGGCTCTTTGAAAATGTTGTTACTCATTGTGTGTTAGTGTGCTGTTTTCAGGATGGGGGAGGTGGGGTGGGGTATTTTTCCCCCCCCTGTTTGTTTTTTCGCCTCAAAATGTCCAGAACACTTTGTGCTCCGGAGCCCGTGAAGCACAGGGCAGAAGTGATGACTGTGTCACGAAAGGGCTCTCCATTAGCCGTCCATCTGAAGCCTGGTTCAACCACACATCAGTGTGTAATCACATGCTGCCACACTCACATTTAATCAATCTAATTTTTAGAAGCCCTCAGGTTGCATGGGGGTGGGGGGGGATGCATGTGCTCTGTGTAAAGTAAATACATGGGGTTCATGTGAGAGTATCACTCCAGCACGTCCTCAGGGCTCAGTCAAAGTCATCATGTTGTTTTTTTGTGTTTCTCAGAGTCATCAGTCAGCAGCTCACATCAACACCCTGAGAGTGAACTCGACTGCATCCGACCTTTAAGATACGAGAAAAGGCTAAAAGAGACAACAACATGCACTTACAATGTAAAACACTGTTATACGGGAAGAGAAGCAGAGTGAAGAATTGTTCTTTTGTGTCCTTGTTGTTGTGTGACTCTTGTATACCTGCCATACTGCAGTGCAAACCACAAGGCAAATACTACTGATGCACAGTGCATGCTGGGTATAACTTATATTTTTAAATATATTTCATACCTGCAATTAAACTGCATAATTTCATCATGAGGACACTGGTATGAAGAATTTGTGTAGACTTGGAGCATCTGTTCATTTGGTCCTTAAATGACCTGCACAATAAGGCTGGATCCTCTCTTTATCCAATCTCAGAAATCCCATTAAAATAACTGAAAATAATAATAGACAAACTTATTTCAGTCCCCCTTTACAGCAGCTCAGATGGGTTAAATAAGGTCCATCTAGGCTTTATCTTAAATTGCTGCTCTTGTGTAAGACGTTTCATGTGAGAGTTGCAGCTCGACGTGCTTCACACGAAGAAGAAACCCGCTGAGAGAAACGGCCTCTCATGCAGAGCTGCTCGGCTCACCACAGCAGCAGCCTGAATGCCAACCTGCGCACTTTTGCTGATAAATCCCACCGCTCCCATTTATCTAAAGTCGGTGTACAAGCCTCTATAAATAACTCCCGAGCTGATTTTGTGTTTACAACTTGTAATCCTGTGAACACTAAGCACCTGTGGGTTGATATGGAACGAGGAAATCTGTCACAGAGATGCAGCCGATGAACGTGTCGCAGGAGTTTCCAAAGTTGATTCCAATGTGTGTGTTTTTTTTCTTTTAAAGCTGCTTATTTGCACTCGAGGTCAGAGGAGGACTGCAGTCTTCTCCAGCATTTATTGGCTGGAGGACGGGAAACACAGAGTTTATGGTTTAAAATCAGTTGGCATGCAAGTAATTTCTGCAGATCGGATGTGCCCATCATCAGCTGGAATTCTAATATTTAACCAAAAAAAAAACCAAACTACTACCCATGATAGTCTTTTATTAAATTTCCCTTTCTGTGGATTTTATTATCTGCCCTTCTTTATTAAAGGATGGGCTCTTGAGATGAGCAGAATAGAAATTTCTCTTGATGAAAATGGCAGAGAAAGACTGTTTGAAAAACAAGAAAAGAGATTTGCAAAAAGGAAAACAAGGCCAAAATACAATGACAGCAGAACAAATGATACAAGCAAGAACGCTGGAAAGGACTCCGAATAATAATCACACACTCAGTGCTGCTGACTGCTGTTCCAGCGTTCGTCCCTGTTGCCACATTAACCTCATACTTGTAACTATGATGCTCTGGGCATTTAAACTGTTTGTGTCGTATTTCCAATATGTTGTCTACCAACTGTTCAGGCAATTCGCTCTAATGTCCCAGCAGGATTGTTGTTTTTGCACCGAGCGATTTGAGATCAGTTTCTAATTTGGTTGGAAAGATGATTGTAATCAAGCCATTACACCAAAGTTAACCGTTTACCGTGATCGAACACCAATCACCACACTGACACCAACACCGGGGGGACATGAGCAAACACACACACAAGCACACACACTTGTTTTTGTCGCCTACATCACATGGACTTAACCTTTGCATGAGCCTCAGCTGAGGAAAATAAACAGACATTTGAACTAATTCTTAAAATCGACATGTTTATACTCAAGTGACAAAGACTTTTGTGCATCAGAGGCCAAACAGGAAGTAATGAGATGTTGATAAAGAGCAGGAAGGTCAGGATGGATGAAAGGGAAAAACAAAATGCAAGACTGCAACACTGAAGACCTTTGTTCTCTTGACATTCAGCTCTGGTTCTTCTTAACAATGAATACAATCAATCCCTGACATTAGCCAGGTCGTTGTTATTATCAGTATGAAGTCATGATTTTGAATGTGACGGCCCTGACTTTAATATAAAATGTTTGCTCTAATAGCAACGCAGCTAGATGACTGAGGAGCCTTGAAGAGTGTTTGGGTTTATGTGACCATTACAGGAGCTTTGGGCCTCCATGAGGTTTTGTATTCAGAGTGGAGGAGAAACAAATCCAGTGGGGATATTATAAAAGAAACGAGAGAGCTGTGGCTTTTTCTCTAAAAACTGCTCATCACAGCAACTTTACAGTTGAAAGGTGCATTGCTGAGGACCCAAGAAGGTGTGCAAAGTTGTTTACACATGCAACACGTTTATCAGATTTTAGACAAACGGGCAAACAGCGAGCTGCTGATCTGTGTGTGTGAGTGCTGCAGGGCTGCTTGATACAAACTCTGCCTCGGCTCACTGGGGTTTGGCTGCAGGCCGCCAACTGATTAAGTGTCACAAAGGCACGAGCCCCATCCAGCTAAACCGCTCCAGAGACGAGAACAAGTGAACACAAGACAACAAAACCGAGGCAGAGGCAGAAAAACTAGCCAATGGGAGGGCAGACATGTTTGCTTTGGCAGAGAAATCGACCAATTGGAGGCTGCTTTCATGGTTCAACCACAGTTCAGTCAATCTGGTGAAGTTTCTTTCTGGGTCACAACCATTTAATTCTCTAATTTTTTATCATTAACCTTCTTATTTTTGTCACTTGACACATTTAAACACACAACACACACAGACAGCGGTGTTTCCTTCACTCTCAGGGACATAATTGAGACCGACATGAATTTTCTGGACACTTAACCCTGAACTTCACCCAACCCAACCCTTCAGCGCCTTAATATGCTCCTTAAACATAGCCAAGTTTGTTTATGCTGCTTTCTTGAGATGCTTTTAGGACAAATTCCCAGCATGCACAAGAGACCAGTATCTTCAGAGTCGCCGTTTAAAGCCTTACAGATGGACTTAACCTAGGTTTTCTTCCTTAGGCTTAATGATTTACACTATGGGGACCTGCAGAAGTGGGAGTTCCCACACTGTGACCGTTCAAACACAGCAGTTCATCCGATGGACTTCACACTTGGCTCGTGTATCGCTGACAACCTGAGGAAGTGCCGTGCCAAGTGTGGATACGTTTGGAAGTGCGGTTCATGCGGAAGCTTCCAGAGGCCGGCAGCACTGGAACCAGTGACCTGCAGTGTCGCCCACTTAATAAACATTGAAACAGGAGGCGTAGGCAGGGAGCTGAGTTAAAGGCCAACACTGTATCATTGATTACTTCGACAAAAGCAGTGGGTTTTTTTCCACCATGACACACATGCTCACACACATGCACGGTAACATTCACAATTCAACCAGCACCACCTATTTATGTCCTCCGGTTAATTTACTGCCAAAGATAAAACCAACCAGATATACACTGTTCGGTATATCTGCTCTGCCCCCCCGCCCCCGGTGCAGGACCCCATAAATCTGAAACACAGAGATGATCCATGGGTCCAACACTTTATGCTCTGTCTTCCAATCAGCTTGAAGCTTCGTGGATCTAATGAAAAAGCCATCCATGAGGGAAACTCTCACACACACCAGAAATGAAATCGAACTTTGGCTGAATAGAAGTGCCGTTGAATAGTGCCGTGTGAGCAGATCTGTCGAACCGGCTGCTTTTAAAATGATGCTCCATAAAGGTGAGGTCCTGCAATCACATAATAGCGCAGTGACATATGAGGAGACGGATCGTTCCTGCCGGCACATTAAAGTACAGAAAAGCAAACAAATCCTTTTCCTAACTTTGCCAAGTCTAATGGTGACCTTCTTTTTCTCGGAAATGGAAAAAAAAAAAACACCTCCACTCACTCTTTTACTTCTCTGCGTCCTTTAAAAAGGCAAATCTAATTGCTTAGTTTCATTTCCTGCCTGGATCGTGACGCAATCACTAAATTAAACTGTTTTTTTTTTTTACGAAACAACAGGTGATCCGCCGTGCCGCAGTGTCCTGCAAGTGTGTGACAGGCAGCAGAAAAAGCTAATTACGTTCTGAAATTAGCGGGATACGTAAGCTGGGCTTGCATGGAGCTTCTCCTCAGTGAGCGTGTAATGGAGCTAATAGGTGTTTGCTCAGTCTGGGCACTATTACGGTGTTTGTCACTTCGTTCCCGGTGTGTCGGCCAGAACACCACTTAAGGCCAAATCCTCCAGAGTATGAAATTAAAGAGCTCAGAAATGTTTGATAGCGTGTTTACTTCTTCTCTTCTCAGTCACTCTAACACAGGTTTTTCAAGCAGTCGTTCAACGGCAAATGGCTTTTTTTTTGTTTTGTGGTTTCTAAGAGAGAAAAAAGAAGAAATACAGCTGAACGAAAGACAGCAAAATGTCAGCTTTCTTTCACACACGTAGTGCTATATGAAATATTATATGTTATATCTTAGATTCTTTGCTTTAAGTAGGATTTAAGGTTGGGATTTTAGCTTTTCTGCAGCTTTCAACAACATTTCTCTCCATATCGTCTGTAAAGTGATGGGATTGAGATGTTTTGGCAGTGAAGATGATGAAGATCGATTGATATTCGGTCTATAAATTAGAGTTGCAGAAAATACAATTTGTTTTAAAGAAAAACACATTCGGACAACTATCCTCCCACAACCGGTTTGTTTTAAAGTTCAAACAAATGTTGAAGTTCCACAGGAAGAAAAATTATTCCCAAAATTCAGACTGCATGATTAATATTTTTTCAGCCCGGATGATTTCTGATTCATATCCATTTATGTTTTGTCCTTTTTCCTTCAAAGCTTGGATGAACTCTGTCTGAAAGCTCAACTAATTCAATTTTTTTGTTTGAACATTTGCTGGATTATATCCATTATTTCATACATATTAATTTTTCTGCATATAAAAAAAAATAAAAAAACTCATGGAACTGAGGGGCCAATGTTATTTTAATTATAACGGGGTCTATTTTTCCATCTCATACATATAAATTTGGCATTGTAAACCTTTTAAGATTTAACGAGCTCCCCAGTCAAAGCCATATTAGATCTTGTATCTTTAAATCTTTCAGAGACTCGACTCCGGGGTTTGACATTTCGCTGAAAGCCTTTATATGAACATTGCCAGTGTATGTAACGGTTCCTCACACAGACGAGTGAACATTTTAATGAATTCTTAACTCTAAATTAATTAGACTGTCTGAGGGAGAAATGAGGAGATAATGAGAAGGCTGAGAGATTGAACGGTGCTTCTCGTCCGTCTCTCTCGGGGTCAGGGCTGAGGACAGACACTTTACTCCCCGTTTCCTCCGCAGCACTGCATTAGTGAGCTGAAGTCTGCGCTGACAGCTCCACATAATGAGGACGAGCGGGGGTGTTTACTGACTCCAGCCCCGAGGCTTTCAACCACTGTCAGGTCAACGGCCATCATGTTAGCGAGCGTGAATAGCCAAACCGCCGCGCTGTGATGTGATGTGTTCGCTGGATGTTTTATTTGTTTTGTTTTTTTTTTTTCTCTCGGCTGCTGCATGGCACACACACACGCACACACACAAACACACACACACACACACATGCATGCACAGCTGAGACACGGCTGTAACTTAGCATGGCTGCTTCAGCGCTGCAGGGCCGGGTATCAATCATCGTGCCATGCAGCTGGAGCCCAACTCAGTCCGAACCCTACGGACGGAGGGTGAACTGTCAGAGGCTGCAGACTCCAACTGATGTAAATCAAGAAATGGGCCCGGCCTATTTCACGTAATTTATTCATGATTTAGGACCTGTTTTGTTGATTCAATGAGGCACAACCGGAGCAGAGAGCTCACTCTTTTTTATCCTGCATTTTTGAAAGGTTTTTTTTTTTTTATTTTTGAAGGTCTGCCAGGTTGACACAGTTTCTTCTGCTTTGAGTCAGAGAGACATGGGATATTTCCCTGCCAGTTTTCAGGAAAATACGGTATTGTGGACTTTATCATTCACAAATGGTTAGCAGCCTGCTGACACGAACAGGAACCTGAATAAAAGACCAACCTAACGGGCTTTCCTCCATTGCTCAGAGGCCATATAGACAGAAACTCAGTGTTGTCTCTTGAAAATGTGTTAATTGAAGATTAACTGATCCTCTTTGATCCATGTATCATGAACGGCTGATCTCACAAATGTATGTATTTGATCCGGGCAGCAGGAGGCAATGTGTGCTTTAGTAATATGATTGCTAATTAAACAGAGACACCACGGAGAGATTTGCTTTGAGAAAATGTGTAAAAGTCCTCCTTTGGAATGAAAAGGACCTTTTAAACAGTTAAACATGGACAGATGAGCCGTATTCACGTCATGCATTTGCAATCCAAACATGGTTTTGCATAAATTCTGTTTTCCTTTTACTCGAGTGGCCTTTCTGCATACGTTTCTTAGCAATCAACCCTGTGAGCACCGACTGAGATTAACATTTGTGTGATAAACAGCTACGCTATAATCAAGATGACCCTGATTAAACTGCATCCCCTCCTTTTGCAGCAAGTTTTTTCAAATCAAGTTGCCCTGAAAGTTAGAGGTTCTTTGAAGCAGGCAGATGTACCATCCTGAAAATCTTGAATACTTGAAATACTGAAATAACACAGACCGACATTCTTTTTCGCTACATGTTGCTATTTCAGAAATTCAATACTTTTGCTGTTCAGTTGTTCTCAAAGCCTTGAGCAGAATAATGGCAGCGGTAATAGTAACAGTCCTTCAGTCTGTTCTTGAAGGTGGTCAGTTTTGGACCATTGAAAGAGTTTTTTTTTTTTCTTTAACCTTATGACAATGTGTCCATGGGTTCAGTGTTCGCTCTGACTCACCTGAACCTCGGAGCCTCAGGATGGATCAGACTGATTGTTTCTGCAGTAAAGACGTCTGGAGAAGTTTGTTGGGAAAACGTGATGTGACGATCAGAGAGCTGCAGGGTTAAAGTTAGCTGAGCTCACAGCTGAATGGAGGAATGAAAACTCACCGTCCTAACGCCACAGTTTGATCAGAGTTGTGTTGTTGTGGAGGAAATGAAGGGTCAAAGGTCAGTGCTGAGTCTATTGTCCTTTTTAATGGCTCTCTGGTTAAAGGTCTTTACATAGGAGAGCTTTTTTTATATATCGAGGTAATCTGCTTTGAAATTAAAATCACAAAATTACAGCAATAAAAACTGCACAGCAGATATACCATGAATAAGAGACGATACATGTCAAAGAAAATTACGACCTAAAATTGAGATGTCAGGTCTGATTGAGAGTTAAGTATCTATAGAGATGAACATAATAGTAAATTACACTTCTTTTTATGGAGATTCAGGTTCAATTGATGTAATTTAACACTTCAGGCTGAACTTTGACACTAACACTTAAAAAAGTAAAACCGGCAGCAGTAAAAATGTGAATAAGTTGCTCTTTTTATTGGAACTTTAAGTTACAATTTGAGTTTTTAAACACTTTTTACAGCAAACTCATCATGTTAAACATCTTTTCTCACTTTAAACAGGAAGTGGGTGTAAATCTGCGTTAACAGTGTGTTTATAGTTCACTGTTTTAATGAAGGTGTCACATTTTAAAGCTTTGTAAGAAAGACAGCGTCAAACTTCATGTTGTTTTTCAAACTTATGTTGTGATTCGGGTTATTTTTAAAGCATAATTGTGAAAGTTTCTATTGTAAAGCATTTGCATAACTGCATACAAATAAACATATATATATATTAGTACAAATACAGAAGTGTGTAAACACAAGTCATGGAGGTTGAGACGATGTTTCACCTTTAGATTGTTTAATTGTAACATTTAAGCTGATAGTTCTTAAACAGATAATTATTGTGTTGCTTTATTTAAAGTTTCAACGTTTGTTTAATGTCTCTGAACCTGTTGCCAGCCGTCAACACACACGCACAGCATGTGTACTGAGGACACACACACACACATGCACACACACACATATTTTGTAACACAAACATTGTATTGATGCAGAGTAAACATGAACATAATAAGATTTGATGGTAAAATTAGAAAATAAATCCACAGCCAACATCACGATGGGATTCCAATGCTGCTGAATCCTGATTGGTGCAGGAATGTAAGTGATTTCAGATTGGTCCAGCTGAGGCCCTTCATCTCCTTCAAACCAGCGAGAAAAGCCCAGAAAAAAAAAAGACACAAGCGCAGAAATCTCTGATGTGAAACGTCCAAAATGGTTCTTGCTTTGGCAGGAAATGTTGCGTTCATGTTCAGTCCTTTGACTCACATTAAGAAGCTGACTGAGCCATTTTTTACGGCCTTTTATAGAATCAAGATCCAGGACTTGATTCTTTCAAAAAGACTTCAAAGAAACACTCGCTGTCAGATTTTAAAATGAGAAATCTGAGGGAACAAACATCTTTATGTTTAGTCACTTTGGCTTGAATTCACATCTATAGCTTTCTGTCAGTGTATCAAACATCAAAGCGAAGCAGCAACAGAAGCCAAATCACACGAGACAAATGTTAAACTTCAGCTCGTCGCTTCAAAACCAGTTTAAATGAGATGTGTGGAAAACTGCGGCGTGTAGCGTGGACCACACGCTCGTCCGCAGCTTTGATGTGCTTTGAAGACGAGACCGGATCGCGGCTCTGTTAGTTAGCTGTAGTCAGATGGATCAGTGGTGGCAGGATGCTCGTCTGAAGATGGGGTTGAGCATCTGCCAGCCGAAGCTCTGAAAAGGAGGCTCTCGTTAATGACTTCGCTTCACATCCTTCACTGAAACGCAGCGCTTAAGTAGCCGTGGGTTTGTAGCTGTCTTAATAATTATGCTATCCCACTCTGACAAGCAGGAACTGGATGCATGACTCTTAGATGATGTTCAGGTGGCTTTAATGCAGAAAATTTGGCCAAAGTTGCTTCTGTCGTTGAGTAACTTTGAACAGGATTCCAAATAATCAATCATGAGGGAATTATGAATATGATTGCATGTGCATGATGTCATTTCCCTCCCACTCACACAACAGAAAAGTCATTTCTCAATCTCAAATGGGGCTTACAAAGTTGTGCTAAATGCTCTTTAAGCCCAGCGTGATTAGGACGACCCCCCCTGCTCAAATACATGCAGGTCTCTTTGTGTTTGAACAGAATCAGAGTCACAGTGGAGCTCAGTGGCTCCGTCACTGTCGCCCTCATCAGTCTCCATTTCAGGGAGCTTTTGTGCGTCGATCGCATTTCTACATCTATTCATTTAAAATGCATAAAACGAGAGTGGGATTTTTAAAAAAAATACAGATTCAAATCACCAGGAAGAATTTCTAATCTGGCCGACGCTGGTTTCAATGCCTTTGCCAATCAGGTGAACATAATAGACAGGTTTCCGTCTCATTTCAGGCCAACCTGTTTGATTTACAGAGCTCAGCGTTTCACATTCATCCCTCATCCTCCACCTCTGAAAGCAGCGGCCCGGTGTGATCTGGTGTGTATAAGTGAGTCTAATAATTCCACATCAGACCTCTGCAGCTTCACACGAAGCCACAATCGATTCACTCAAGTCTCGTATTTGCAATTATTTCTTTGCTTAACTGAGGGCAGTCTTGTCGTTGCTGAATGCTAAAAGCACCAAATCTCACAAAGGTCACAGTTTGTTCTCGACCTTGAAAACACAAACACTCTCACCTTGTTTTGTTTGCAGCTCTTCATTGTCGCATCACATCATGTTATGGTATCACCATGTAAATCAAGCAGTGAGAGGCTGATTCACCGGGTTGATTTCACACAGTTGAAATTTCTATTGTTTGGCTCAGTGGGAAAATTCGAGCGCTGCATGTGAGACCGAATGCATTTATGAGCTGCTGCAGATCAGAGTCGTGTACATCCATCACTGTGTTCACTCTGCTCCCTGCGCTTTCTGAGTAATCGTGTTCACTTTTTACATTTTAAGGTCGCGGGCTGAGGATGTGAAGCCCCCTCCTCCCCCTCCTCCTCCGACCTCCGCCGCATTAGTTGTGGTTATCTTTTGTTTAGCATCACTGTGAATCGGTCAGCGATGTGTGAAATGAAACCCGGCCTGGCTCTGTTGCTCGCTGTGGTCCTGCAGACTAAATGTAGTCAATAGAGGCTGGAGCTGAGTTTCTTGCTGTTGCCTGGTGGATTATAAAACATCTTTGGAGGAATAATTCCAAATATATGCTTGTGCATCACACTACGCAGGTAATGAAATGGAGAATTATATTCTTCTACAAAAAAACCTGCTCTCAACAAGGTTGCCAGGTATTGAAAATGCCAGCAGGAGGGAGTTGTTACATCAATTCTTCAGGCTTTCAATCTGGTTGGCAGACAGGTAATTAGTGAAGTATGTAGGCAGACACGCAAGCGGCCAACCTCCAGGGATCAGAAACTAGGCTAGCTGCGGTACTGTGTTCACCAACGGTGCATTTTTTCAAGCTACAAAAAATGAGGACGGATTTCGTGTCAGGCTGCCCTGCACTTACTGCACAAAACCTTTTGTGATGCAGTTTCTAAGAGAAATACTTCAGAGGCTTTTTAGTCACAGCAGAGTCTGCAAACAACCGCAGACCACAGCGATGGAGGTAGATTTTAAGTGCTTTCATGTCACTGTGAGTTTGCTTTTGAGAAACAATGAGTGCATTGAAAAATAAGCTGATGTCGGTCTGATGTACAGCTGCTATAAGCGCAGGGACGCTCTGTGAAATAGTGTACACTCAGTTCAACAATGACTGAATGTGAATTTTTTTGCCGTCGTCTTGACACCTCCCTGATGGCGGATGGGAACGTGTTGTTCCTGACAAGCGCAGATGACAGCTGCAATCCTGCTCTCTGTTGAGTGACAAATCTCAGATCACAGGCGACTCACTTAAAGAAGAAAGAGGGAGCAGAGGGAGGCTGAAGGCTTCGGCACAATCTCATCTACTCGGGGAGAAAATGGAAGTCAGCGTGTTTGCTTTCAAGATTTTTTTTTGAATATGCATGGAGTGAAGTCAGACTGAGAAGAACAGAAGGCAAAGAGTTTATAAGATTCTTGTTCTTTTAGGTTGTTTTTAATCTCTCTCGTTCTCCCAGTTTCCTGTTGACCCGCTGAGTGTCAACGTCTCCCTCTGTTCTGGTGAAGCAAACCTGTTGGACTGTGTAATTGTCACACAATGTCACACCAAACTGTGCTCTTTAAATCAAAATTAGCCATCACACCAAATTGGAACGTTTCCTCATGTGCTTTTTAAGTGATATTTTAATAAGATTGAATATGTGGCTTAAAGTGTAGTTATCATT
>JAQMCX010000021.1:4291823-4423792 GCA_029814765.1 Acanthurus leucopareius
AAACAGTTTTGAAATAGGCCATTCATTGAAGGTGCGCCTTATAATCCGATGCGCCTTATAGTGCGGAAAATACGGTAAGTGTTTACAGGGGAAACAGTGTGTGTTTTCTAAAAGATGTTTCGCTGATTTCCACAAAAACACGAGCAACAAGTCACCTCTCGCCAAACTTCAGGTCAAGACTTTTTCCTCGAGAGAGAGAGAGAGAGACTAAGTTTGTCGAGAGTCCTGATGAAAGGAAAAGGAAAAGGAAAACATTTATTTTTTCTGAAGGATTCTCTCCATAAAGCTGTCAAACACTTTTAGTGCACGTTCACTGACAGGACACAATCGCCCCGAAGGATCAGATTGCAGCCTGTTTCACGGCCGCGGCTCCTCCTCCTCGGCTCAAAACTGCACCAATTTGTCTGCCTGGCAGTGCTGTGTGATATGAAGTGCAGGAGCAGGATGATTGGACGCCAGGGGATGCAGAGGTCAGAGATCTAGGATTTCCTGCTCATGACCAGAATGATTGAACCGGTGTTAAAAAAAAAAAAAAGAAGGCCAGAAGGCACAAAATAATCATCCTTGCTATCATCCAATGTGAGTCTCCTGAGCTTTTGAAAGACCTTGGATTGTGTTATTCAGGTTTTTGAGAGGCAAGTCGTAAGAAAACTGAGCTGTTGCACTTTAAAGAAGAGAAAGATCTTCTACACTAAAGACTGATTAGCTTTGTTTTTGTGATGATAAAAAACAAATTGTGTAATAGGACATTTTTGGGGGGATTTCGATGACTTTTTAAATGTAATTATGAAAATTTTGGTGTTTATTTTCTTCTTGATGGCCTCATTCGGCTGCATTGAGAGTGTAAGTGAGCTGTTTTACTGTGGTGTCACTGCATGAAGTCGATGTTCACAAGCTGTTGTCCAATATTTTGAGCTCCTCCAAACATCACACTGTCTCTGCTGTGTCTAATGATCTGAATCTGGGCTGAGAAGATGTTCTTTCCTTCGTCTCTGTCATAAAACAGACTGTATTTCATCTTCAGACTTCTTCAATTTCACCGTCTGAATCAAATGATTTGGATCCTGAATGTGCGACATCCTCTGCTTGTCGGCTTTGTTCGTTTCGTTGCATCTCTGTGTTCACTGTAAAGTGAAGCATCTCGTCTGCCGTGAAGATGGTAACTCAGAAAAACTTCAGCGTTGGAGTCCAAAGTAAATAAAAGTACATTACAGCCCATCTGCAGGTTTTTACATTTGTCCTCGGTATTCAAGACTGAAATAAACAAAGCAGAACTCGGGCATAAATAGCTTTGGTAATGTAATTTCAAGAAAATAGCCGTTCTACAAACCAGCGTAGCCTGAAGGCATGCTGATCCCGGTCAAACACTACAAAAGACGATCTTGACAGAAACATGCTGCAGCAGACGCATCAAAATAATAAAACTATGTATTTCACCTCGGGGCTGTTAGCAGAGGAGGGCTGAGGCGGGTAACCCCTGTGATTTAAGGAGCCTCAAGAGGAGCCGAGTCTCTCAACAGAGACTCGTCCATCAGCTTCAAACAATGGCATATCTCTGCAGAGTGGGAGCAAAGGACCCGAGAGGAGTAAGAACAGCCAGCTGGATCTGCTTTCACAGGAAATGTTGCTGCACACATGCAGAGTTCAGGCGGTCAGTACATGCATGTGTGTGCGCTTGTGTGCACACAACAGTTTTCTGAGTCCTGTGTGAGAAACCTTATTATCATTTCTGACATTTATTCTAGTTGTTAATCTATTTTTTTTTTTAAATCTACAAAAGAAAGTGATAATAATTTAAATCCAACATGTGATCAAAACATATTTTGCCTGATTACTTGGTTTTGATCACAACACTGTGTGAAGCTCTTTGATAATCTCTGTCACATTAATAATAACTGTACAAATGATGCTTACTAAAACAGCATGTTCTCGCTGAAAAAGACAAATATCATAATTTAGGTTTTTAGGACTAGAAACCTATTTTTGCCAACGTTTCTTTAAAAGTCAGGCATCTTTTTCGGTTCAGTCTTCATTCAATTAAACACTTGGTTTGATCATCCTCATCTTGTATCTCCTCTAAACAGTAGTCTAAAGTTCTTCGGACATAATTTACTCAGATTCCTGCTTTTTCCTGCCGTTTGATTTTCTCATGTCATCTGTCAGAGACAGAAGTTTCTTCAGGAACACTTTGACATTTTTAAAAGATACAGTTATTCACTTCTGGAAGAGAGTCAGGAAAAGATGAGGAGAACAACACCACTCTCATATCTTCCTGTTCAGACTGAGGCCAAAGCTAGCAGATGGTATGGTTAGCTCCAGTTAGCTTAGCACAAAGCCTGAAGACAGGGGGAAATATAATATTTGCTCTTTGCTCTCTGTATAGAATAAACAAGGATATTATGTGTTAGTCAGTGATCTTTGGAGATGCTAATAGGTGGATTTGTTACTTTAAAACAGAGCCAATCTTTATGCTAAGCTAAGTTATCCAGCTGCACAGGAATATCGGATGGAAATAAATCTTCTAACTCTTTGTCAGAATGCAAATAATCACATTAACCAAAATGTCAAAAGTTTTGCTAAAAACACTAAAGACAGTTTCTCTTTCGATTCTCTCCCGTTTCATAAAGACTTTATCTCGTTTTGTTCACTTGCTGCAGCTCATGACACCGACCCGGTTTTCCTTTGTATCTCAGGATCATTTGAAATTCATAATACTTGAGTTCATGTCAGGAAGGGAAAGACTCACCTGTCAGCGAAGGTGTAGAAGAGCAGATATTAGAACCAAACTCAAGCAGCTGCAGGTCGGATCACAAAAATGTAAAAGTGTCAAATACATGAGGCAGGAAATGGACTTTAAAGGGTTTTTTGTTGACCGTTACTTTGTTATTTGCTGTATTATTCCTTAAATTTATAGCTTCCTCTTAATGGCTTGATGGCTGCATAATGTGGAAAATAGCAGACAGGACGTAATTGCCGAGGCAAAGTTAAATCATAACCCCTCTTTGTCTTTGTCGAGTTAGCATTGTAATTTGTGACTTTCCTCGAAGCTAAGCCTGATTTAAAAATCATCACCACAGCTGTAGCAGCGTAATGACGCTTATTTCTCTAAAAAACACTTTAAATGTATGCATATGTTGCTCCATTATCATCTCCAGGCGCAGAGGATGTGGGTGCCCCGAGCACTTCACTTGAAAATGGATCCAACCGAGCAGAAAAGTGCCACTCTGACTGCCAGTCCCAACAGTTGTTACAGTAATTAGCTCCTCAGCTCTTTGCTGCTCACAGCTATGCATTTTCAACATCTATCACTTTCCCTCCAGCCCTCTAAATCTCTCAGGTGAAGAAAATGTCTGATGAAATGAGGAGCTCTTTGCATTTTTTTTTTTTTTTTTTGGCTGTAATAAAAGCAAAAAAAAAAAATGCAAACTGCTGCACTATAACAACAAGCAATTATTTTCAGTAACGCATTACATCACACCCATAAGATTATGCTTTCAGCGGAAAAGGTTAAAGCTCCATTTCCTGAGGGAAGAAAGGAGTTTGCGTCATTCACAAAGGAGTAAAACAACTTAATGGAGGGGAATGGCCTGAAAAAAAATGGTAATGATGATGGAATCAATACGAGATGCATTTGTCTGAATTTAATACATTAAGGTCGCCGCTGAATTATACTTTCCATTTGCAGGTTATTTTGCTGCCTTTCCATGTCTCCTCTAAGAGCACCGAGTCTTTCAAACAGCAGCGTCTCTGCTTTACTCGAAAATTTCATGTTAAAAAGATTGTATAAATGCAGCACAAACTGTCTTTTTTTCTCAACATTTATCCTCGTATACTGTCTCTAAATGTTCGGATACGAGCGGCAGGTCATGCTAAAGCATCGATAGGAAGACAAAGTCGAAGTAATCTGGAGAAGTGCCTCGCCATCTGTTGCAGTTGTAGGAGGCTTGCGGCACTCATGCGGAGCTGCCGCAGCCTCCCTGTGCTCCTCCCACCTCATGATCACGCCTCGGAGCCAGGAGCGTAACAGGATCCTCGCCTCGCTTCGGCTGGTTGAGTCCTGCACTTCCAGGTCGTTCTTTAATGGGAAAACTTCTTCTAGATCTCGGTGTAAGGATGACAAAGAGCAGCGTGGGTGTTGGTGCTCATGCACATAATCACACTTCACAGGCTCATGCGTTAGCGTTGAGACAGGCAGTGGGAGGCAGCCGTTCCCTGAGAGCTACTTTATTCATTAATAAACTAGTGTAGATAACGATCCAGAGAAGATTAAGACCTCAGAGACCAAATCCTGGATGTATGATCCGTCTTCCCTATTGGCTCTTTTTTTCTCCATGATTTCACACAAGAGCTTGACTTTACACTAATGTATGTTTCAATGCAAACTGTAGGAGAGAAGGTTCACAACGTTTTTGGCTGATGGGAGGAGCATTTTTTATGTTCCTGTTGTCAACAAATCCTGTTAAAAACAAACAGCCGACCCTAAAACACCGTCTTACTCCCCAGTCCTGTCATTGATGTTACTTTTGGGTCACAGGCTGCAGTTTCATTTTTTAAAAAGACTCGTGATTTTTCTCTCGAGCAGCCGGGTTCTGTAGTTATTAACAAAGGTTACTCGAAAGGGAGTAAATCAGGCGTCTGTCCTGGACTATTTTTCAGCGGGCGGATTAATACACATTTCGTGCTCCGGTGAGTTTTAATGGCAGCATGATAATGTGTTTGGGACTGACACAAAATAAACCACAGTGCTCATGTTCGTGGTAATAAAGGAACATGTCACCCAGTGAAGCGCAGAAGATTTGTTTGAAGCAGTTTTTTGGGCTTCGTTAAGGTTTTATGGCGAAAAGAAACATGATAAATCAGGCTGTAACACAAACAATACAGATAAAAACAGACTCAGGTAATTAAATTTTTTCTCATGTGATTTGTTGCCAATGAGAAAAAATCCATAATTATTCATATTAATATTTAAAATTGAAATATGAAACTTATTTTTCCTCCGCTGAACCTCTCAGATTATTACATCTAATTAACTTTTAGAGGCCTGAAGATGTAAAACTGTCAGTATTTGCACCAGAAAAGAGTCCAAAACAGCTGCTTTGCTTTATTTTTAAACAAAAATGACAGTTTATCTTTGGGTAGCAATTTATTTTTGTGTATGTACGTCCCTTTGACATCCTGAATGCACCAAAACCTGACAGGAAACAGGATAAAGCTGTTTGGTATCCGTGCATTGATAACTCGCATAGCAAAGGCCTGTTTAAACACTGCTGGGATGGAGATGAAGTCTGCATGTTAGGTGACAAAATGCTGCAGAAGTTACTGACAGAAGCTGCACACCCTCATTGCCTCCATGATAACTATTGTTAATATAACTCTGTGTTCGTGTCTTCCTGCGAACAGCAGTGAAAGTGTAACGCGTCCACCTGGTTGTTATGCTGTCATTGCTAATGATCGCAGCTGGAGCTGATGGATACCGGCGACTTCTGCAGAGTCACTGGATTTAAAAGCCAGTTGTTTCCTTTTCTACTGAGTGGATGTTAGCAGTGTCAGAGGAGTAACAGAGACACGGATACTTGATATTCTGCTGCCATGTGAGCGAAGAAAAGTAGTCCCTGTCCTCATCATGGGATCATTCAGCTCCAGCTGATTATAATATCACATCCTGCTTTTTCGGAAACCTGGATCTCATCTCTCTGCAATTTTCTCTCCAATTGATTGATTTGGAATCGAGTCCTCAGTTTTCCCGTTGCAGCAGGAGACCTGGAGGCTGTCGGCCAGTTGGCTTTCAGTTTCCATTTATTCTCCAGACGTCCTCTGGGAGACGCTCTCATTCATTTCTGTCACAGGCGCAACACCTTCCCAAGTGCCGTTCCAGCATTTGCATCGTCACTTTGTTCATATAAATTAATTCTACCATAAACTCATGTATGTTTTCACAGTTATTTCTGAAACAAAGGTCTGCGGAGAGACGACATGTTTATGAAGGAAATTATGTTTTACATGCTGAAAAGGCAAATTAAGAGCAAAAAAGGCTCCTCAGGACTGCAGCATGTTTTTTTCAAGCTTGGCAGCTTTTCTCTGGCAGGATTCAGTGTTGATTCTCTGAAACAGCATCTGCAGCTTTTCTCTGTGCATCACAACCAGTATTTTCAATTTTAAAAAGACCATTTTTTTCATTGTGATGGATATGAAATGTTTTCTTACCTCAACATTCCCTCCTCTGAAGGGTTAGAAGGGTTAAAAACAGCAATATGAATTATAAAAATAACATTAATCCAAAAAGCAGCAGCCCTTTATTTTCTTTTAGCAGATGTGTATCAAGTGTTGTGTTGAAAAACTGACATTTGGATGCTGTCGGAGGTTGTTTTTTGTCGTATTTTTAAGCTGTAATTATTGATGTGGGAAGCTGCAAACCTTGACATTCCAAACCAGAAAAGAACATTTCGGTCCCTATCAATTAAATTGATGGAACATGACGCAAAATAAATAAATAAATAAACAGATAAAAGTATTTAAATATTAAACCACAGCTGGTGTTGTATTTTCAAAGCAAACTCGTTTTCTTGTTTGAATTTCCTTTTCTGTCTCCCACCTTCTGTCAGTCATTGTTTCTTCCCTGTGTTTTTCCGACACGTGACGTTAAAAATGTCCTGATTTTAACGAGAAGCTTTGAAACACAAGTCCAATGTTGGTGACTCATGTATTGAAGACCCAGAGCAAGGTAATATTTCCCATTCAGATCTTTTTCTTTGCAGCCATTCACTCATTTTGCCCTTTTTTTCTTCTCCATTTTAAAATCCAAGGAGACTAACCGTACCTGTGCTCGCTTCTAAAAGCCCGACGAAAGAATGGACTCGACAGAAAACTGGTAGAATTTAAAAAGACTGTGGGAAAAAAGAAACAACAACAGCACCTTCTTGTATAACCAACAGATTTTAATGTTTCATATAGAAGGAAAAGTTTGCAGGGGGAACAGGGTTTTTCAGAACTTGGCAAACTGTTTACTGAAGGCCAATAACAGATTGCAGGAGCATATGGTTCAGTCTGGATTTGACGCTTAAGTAAAGTCTTCACTGGCTGCAAAGAGCGAGCAGCGTGACGGCGGCATGTGAACGGTACCGCAGCGTCCACACCGATTCTGCTCAGTAATTATTCCTTCGTACATTTAAAAAACTTTGACAGCTTGTGAATATACAATCAAAACATTAAAAATATTACTCAGTGATCAAGTTTGCATGTTTTCTCTTCAGAACTGGCAGTCGATGCTTGAATAGTGCAGAGAAATAACTAAGTTTTTACATAAAATGCTTGAATGTTGGTGCTATGATTCAGTATATCTGTTTTACGCTGCTTTGCACTTCTACTCCAGAGGGCAAATATCGTATTTTTTAACTTCACCGCCTTTATTTGACATGCTGTGTGCTGGTTTGTAGATTAAAATAATGCAAACAAAACATGCAGTCAGGTTGGTTAAACATAGATGGAAAAACCCAACAGTTACAATATTATACATGCGGTATTGATATAACAGTATGAAAGGGGCCATTCTGCACGGTTAATAACTCTGAATTGATACTTAAAGTACTTCATGCTGATAAAACTCGCTTACCTTTGCTTTTTTTATAATGCTGAATGCTCGACTCGTCCTCTAAATTTAATATGTTTGAAGCTTATTTACACTTCACTTAAATAAAGTATCTCAGCACCATTTTTTTTTAGATATTAAATTTGCTAAAATGCAAAACATATTATGAGGAGAGCAGGAGGGAGACCCCACAATTAGGGAAAATTATGTTTTGCCTGCTTTAAAATGTTATTAGTGTTAAAATGATTTAGAAACAGTCTGTATGAGGCTTCATTTAACTGAGCCCTTTGAGCTCATCTCAACACATCTCTGGTCTAATTGCTGAGCTGTCCTTGCTAACATTAGTGTATTTAAATAAATAATCAGCCTTTTGGGGCCCGGCTGCTCTGCTGCTGGTCCTCCTTTATATTTGCCAATCATCTTCTTTTACTCCTTTTTTTCCTCGTTCCTCTTTTTCATCATATTCCTCTTCTTTCTACATGGTATTTTTATCTTTTCTTGCAAGAAAATGAAAAGAACTTGCACATGCATTAAGTCTGAAGCCGATCCTCCTCAGCTGCTGTTATAGGCTAATATTCCAGAGGGTGGCGCTACAACAAATGTCTATTTTAAAAGTTTGAATTGTGTGAAAACTTTGACTTGTCTGTTAGATATAAGCTCATTGTGCAGACATGTTAATGTGCTCTGAGCTGGCAGGATTCATAAAGTCCATCACTCTGTTTTTCTTAAAGACTGTAAAGGAAAAATAAAAATATCTTCCTCCCCATTTTGAATCAGCTGAGACGGATCAGGACTCACAGCCTCTCCAGAGTGTCAATTTTAAATTCTTTCCTTATGTAAACTAGTAATTTAATAGGAAACTGACTCCTTGAAACACCAGTTTCTCATTAATGGAGCATCAATCTTTGTAGAAACAAAAATCTTTTTGGATCTTGTTAACTCAGTTTGTGTCAAAATATCTTAAGCCACTCTTTCTATGCATCCCTGGCAAAAGTCTTAATGTAAAGCCTTTAGTTGTAGCTCAGCAAGATCTTTATTTTCCCCTGATATAACACATTAAGTGTTGGAGCTCTGGGTCGTGCAGAATGAACTTCTTATTACTTTCTGGACATTGTGCTGTTTAAATTACAGACACAGGATTTAAAGGTTTAATGATAATTTTGGTCTGGATGGTTCTGCCAGCGGAGACAATCCTGTATTCCTCATCTGTCTTCCTCTTCTTCCTTTTATTTCTCCCCATCTTCCTCCTCCTCTTCCTCCTCAGGATGCCTGGTCTCCACTCTGCTGCTCAGCAACTATAATGAGTCTTATTCCTCTGAGTCTTTGCTCCCGTGTCGGCCTTAAAGAGGAGGGAAGTAATCTGTGCAGAGTTCCTCGCAGACACACCAACATTTTTGATATTCGCACACATAAAAAGCAGCAGACGGATTTTCTCCTTTTTAAAACGTTTTTTCAATTTTTTTCAATTTTCAAGCTGTAATTTTCAAAAAAAGGTAGAGCACACACTTCCACAAATACTGCAGCTCTTTCCTTTCGCACACATAAATGTGACCATGAATCACATTCCCTCAATCAATCGAGTTCCCCCCCTTGAGGACGGCTGGCACACCCTATCAAACTACTTTCTGTCTTCCATTTAAAAAAAAAAAAAAAAAAGTGATTAAATGCAGAGTCTCAATTCTTCTGCCTGTTACGATGAGATCAAAGCGGCTGAACCGCTGCTTGTAAAAGTAATTCAGCATTCTGCGCCGTGCTCTCTCAGAAAACCAGGCCACCTCACTTTGATGACTAAACCATTTTTCTCCACCACTATTAATCTCACAGTGTTGACTCGAAACGTATGAAACTACGGCTGCATAAGCTCCTTCAGGAGGCACATGTGAGCATGTGTGTTTGTCAGGATATTCAGATTCCAAGAGATTCTGCTGTATTTGTGTCTTTTTTAACAATAATTCTGCACCAGTGTGACTTTTTCACTGGATTATTACGTTGCTTTAAGGACCTTGTTTCACCTCTTGGAGGTTCGATGGTAAAATGTGCTTTGCAGGGCTCTTAACAGGCATCTGTATTGCTTCACCTTGCATCAGTTTCCACTCAAAAACTCCTGAGAAGCTGCTGGTTTTGCTTAAAAAAACCCTCTTTTGCCGGGTCAGAAGTGAAACTAAGTTCAGGTGAGCTCCGACGCTTCTGGACACATTCTTCCTCCCATCGACTTCACTTTTAATCTAGTTTTAATTAAGTCATTACCTTCTCCAGAATGTAAAAAAAAAAAAATCTTTTTGTCCTCTCCTCTTTCACTGGTTCTCTATTACCATTGAAGCATTAATCTTTAATACAGACACACAAATCCTCCCAAGAGTGAAGGGATTAGTTGGCTCTGCGGGGAGCCATAAGGAGCACACTGATTAGCTTTGACACTACTACTCTATATGTGAACTTCCATGTAGCTTTTTCCATAATAGGACCATAATCACTGCTTATAATTAGAGTTGAACATCCAACACCTGTCCCTTTTAATATGCAAAGAAACATGGACACGAATGAATATCAGTGGAGCCCAATTTCACAGAACAAATTTCATTTTCCTAGAAGAGATGAATCACACCGAGCTGAGGAGCAATTTATGCTCAGCTGAATAGACGATGCCACACTGGACACAAGCTTCTTTCAGCTCCGTGAAGGACACTCTGAATTAATCCCTGGGCAGTACATCACAGCAACAAAGCACAGACATAATTTATGTTACATCATAAATTTAATGTGGGAGAAATATGTAGGTTTATTTGACAGAACTGGAATAGACTGACTGGCAGCGTGATATTCAGCAGGACACTGCCAAGAATAAATAAAACACTTTTCTCCTTCAATTTCTTTTTTTTTCTTTTTTTTTTTTTAACCCAACAAGTCCTACGAGTCAAAGTTTATATAAAGGTTGCATAAAGGGAAAAAGGTAAAGAGATAATGATCAGGGTCATGGCGTGGAAATAAAACATGGCTGACTCTACTGTAACCATTTGATTTTATTGGGAAATCTGCTATTTTCATCGGTTACGATTCTGCGGTGTTAAGTCATTCTCTGACTTTAAAATTGTCATGCAGACGGTGTCCTCTTATTACCTACAACAGCAAAGTCTCCCATCGGATACGCAGAAGGAAATCAAAAATCCAAAAAGAGATCAAAGTTGGAGTAAACATGATTAAAATTAAAAAACAGGAATCGGGAGAATCACAGTTTTATCATTCAAACACGCAGTGCGTTCGAGCTTCTTGCATGAAAAGTTTCCCTGGAAAACACAAACACTCCCTGTTTCATCTCTTGTTTTCTCATTTCAAACATTGTCAAAGATAACTTTAGTCTGGGAGGGGGGGTGTCTCTAGTGGCACTGAAGGGGACTGCTGATATTAATTCAGATTAGCTGTAGCTGCTGTTGTTAGTTCAGTACATAGAAAGAAGTGTTTTAGGAATATTTTCAGGGAAAGACTGGCCAAGTCTCTCCAGAGTAAAGGATGAGAACAGTCGTACAAAGAAAGGAAGCAAACATTGGTCACAGAGCTTTACAAACCCTGCAGTTTTATTCACAAACCTATATCAACATTTGGTATTGTTGATACATTGGAAAAAAGTAACAGTACACCAATAAAAAAGGAATGCAGAGGACCTCGAGCAATGTAAGCGATTCAGTTTTCAAAACACAACAATAGGCTCTGCAAATGTTTTATGAGGTAGGAAATGAACTGAACATGTTGGAGCGCCTGAGGGACACGCGGTGATATAAACAGAACCATGTTTGTTCATGAGTTCTTCAAAATGTGTTCCAGGAAAAACTTTCATTTCTTTAAAAACTCTGAAAGCACAAGGCAAAAGAAAAAAATAACTGGGACTTCTCTGTCCGTCCTATTCTTCATCTACACTAGAAAAACACCAGAGATCAATCATTCAGCCTGTCTGAACTCAGATCGTCTGGTATCAGCATGTACGTTAACTGATGAGGAACAAGAAAACTGTACAGAAATGCAGAATGTTTAAATTATTTGTTGTCATTTCACGGTTTGTCCACCAGAGAGTGCTAACAACTTGTTTTTCAAGTTACCGAAGAAAATAACCAAATCTCTCTTTTTTAAAAAACTTGTTCGCAACTCTGAGAAGCGACATTGGAGCATTTTTTAAATTTAAAATAAATTTAGAATAAATTTTAATTTTATTGTGAACACAAGAGGAATAACATGTAAAAACGCATTACTTTGAGCCACGCAAAACACATTTCTGCCAATGTTTACATACTTTTCTGCCGTACTGTTATGCTGATCAACAGGTGGCAGTAATGTGCCAAAAACACAGTGTAGGGAAGAAGAGGACATCAATTATATAAAATAAACTATTTTAAATTCGTAAAAAAAGAGTTTTTTAAGAGTTTTATGAAGAAAGAATGAGTTCATCAGGTTTATTAGGCTCTTTTTGTGTCTTACAACTCTACGGGTTCTTCTAGTATTAAATAGAAATTAATTCCCAAAGTCCAGTAACGATCAGAAACACACCTGTACGAGGATAAAATCCACTTCTGTCTGCCCATCAGCAGGTGTCATCAGAACGAATGCATCCCTTTTGAAATCAGGAAACGGGCTCACATTACCATTTGAAACACCAACATGAAAACCAAAGCAACAGGTGGACGTGTTTTGTTGTTAGCATTCAGTTGAATGGCATGCAGTGTTTTTGTTGCCCAGCCTGTGACGCAGATCACTGAGCTCCCCAACTGTCACTGTCCAGAGCCGAGAACAGATCCCTGTCCAGAAACATTCAAAAAAATCAAACAAGGCTGTGTTTTTGAAGTCTAGACTCGAGCCTGAATCCAACAACACCCTTGTAAGATTCACATTGTTTTTATAAAACAGTCCAGGATCTCTGCCTCAAACACTGGATCTACCTCCAAGCTTATTATTATCATAATGAAGGGCGCTAATGAACAACGGAGGCAAACAAAAGCAGAGGTAATGAGGACCAGTGTGTATCTCTGTAACTCACAGGCTCTCTAATAAGTAACTTTTAGCCAATGACTGGCTAACATTCGCAGGTGCTCTCTCTGCCAAAACAGCAAAACAAGAGACGTCTCAGCGTTTCCGGCTCTGGAGATGAAAAGTGACATTAGATCTAAAGGCGAAAACAGGAGATCTAAAGGGGGATGTGTTTCTTTGGAAGGCAGCAGAGGTCCAGGTCGGGCGATGATGACACCATTAAAGAAAACAGCTTTTAGAAGATCAAAAAAGAAGATTACCTTCTCCATCCTCTCAGGGAAAAAGACTCCAGCAGTTAAATGGAGCTAACAATGGAGGGAACATTTTGTGTGACTATTTCTGAATGTATTTTGACCATTAGTAAAAGGTCATGGGAGTCAGATCATCGAACCGATGTGGCTTTGAATATGTGGCCTTTAAAGATCATTAAATATATAAAGATTAAGTGTGAACAAAAAGGAGATGCAGCAGGTTCAAACCACGTCTCTCTGCAGGCTCTGCGCTTCTGCCAGCTTTCCATTCAAATACACTCAATGGAAATATTCAACATTTTCATATTTTTCAGATTTGGCAACAACAGTATGAGATGCTTTCTAACACACGCTGCCTGTGTTATTGCTGGCAGTTGCATATGAGCCTTTATGCCAACTGATTTGAAAGTAGTCAGCCTGAAAGTTTTTGAGGATACAGATCATCTCCTGGGATGTCTACAAACAAAATCAGAGCGAGTCATGTTAGGTGGATGTATTTGTAATAAAAAAAAAGTGTATTTTGAAGTTGAAAGATCACAGTTTAGCATCTTTGAAATAGTTTTTGCTATCTTGCTGTGCTCACTTTGTTTCGACTGTGATTTTATCTGGGAAATCTAGTTCTTCTGAAAGAAAACAGTGATAGTAGAAAGCAGAAAGTAGCCACTTTGTTTGTGTATTATAATAAACCTTATTCAGATTTTGGACAAAGATACGATACTCTACAGCTTGCAAAGAGAAAAAGAAAGAAAGGAATAAAAGCATACTTGACAGTAAATAAACAAATGAACTATTCAAATACTACAAAGTGATACATCTTGTACGCTCTCCTTCCATTTTGTATGTTGTTCCTTTGTGTTTTGTATATTATAGATGAGATTGTGTTCTGAGGAATGCAATTTACATCCTCCACTTAATGCAAATTACAGGCGAGAAAAGCTTCTGCTGCTCAGAGATTCCTTTTTATAAATAGTAAATCAGTGTGGGTGGAAACCGGCAACATCAATTAGTCCAAACACAGACAAGATATTCACATGATGCTTTAGTTTCCATGCAGTTCGTCTACGGGCCAGCTTTCCTTTCATCTGGTCCTGATCACTGCTTTGTGCACATGTATTGGTAGATTTGGAGATTTTGTTTTTTGTTTTAATTTGAGCAGTAATTTTACGTGTCGTCGAATAATTTTATTGAATTTTGATGTGCCGATAATAAGAAGGAGTTATCTTTTTAAATCCAACAAAAAGAAAAGTGCAACAAAGTAAGTTTCCCTCCCATTTTTCACGAAGTTGAAGTAAAAGATGACGGAGCAGCTATTGCACAGGTGTGCCTTGGGCCGCTTTCAATAAAATGCAGTTTTATCAGACAACACAATGCCACAGATGTCATAAAGTTTGAGGGAGCGTGCAGTCGGCGTGCTGACTGCAGGACTGTTCACAGCTGTTGGCCGTGAATTAAACGCTGAATTCACGACCATAAGCCATTTTCAATGTCACTTCCAAAGAGTTTAGCAGTTTGCCTCACATCGGCAGAGCGGGTGTGACCGTGTCGGCTCAGGGCCGCAACATCCTGCAGGACTATCTGAGACAAGAAAAATCAGCTGATGCAACAGTTGGTTTGCTGTCTCAGCAAAGCTCGACTGTGTACCCGGCTGATGGCGTGCAGTAGTTCACTGATCAAGTGTCTTCCTTCAGGATAACAACATTATCTTTTGGGTTTGCCTTTTATTGTGAGCAGCCTCGAGGAAAACCTGTGCAGCACTTGAGCAGTTAATCAGCACTTTGATATGCCAAACTTACCGGGTAGATGGATTATCTTGGCCCAGGAAAAGTGCTTGTTAACACAGATTTGAACAAATTCATGCTCAAAGAGAAACAAGCCCTTTGTTATGCAAGAAAATCTTAGATCTCTTACCTGAATTTGTGAAAAAGGAGAACAAAAACTAAGTGTTCCAGCCATACTTTTTTTCTAAATAGGGCTTATGGATTTCTTTATTTTTTGCTTTTTAAACTCGTGCTGTGCTTTACTTTTGAGCACTTTATGTGATTTGCACTTGGTGCCCCTTTGTTTTGTTCAGTCCTCATGTTTAAAGAGTGAACTGAGTGCAGTGAATCTGATTATCACTTTATAATCCAACCTACAGATCAGAGAGGGGCAGGAGAAAGAATTTATGAACGCAATAAAATTAATAAAGTTACTGTGTGTTTACCAGCGTCGCTTTGATCACTTTTTGCCACAGATTTCGGGGGATGTTTTTGTGCCCCGTGTGTTGATTAGTTTGGTTGCGACGCCCTTAGGGTGCTAACAACACACCCACACTCGTCCTCTGCGTGGGTGAGACTGCTTAACTTAAAGCCTGTGTTCGTTTGACACCATGCGTGGTTTCAGATTCATCATCCTGTTTTGTCTTTGACTCAGTTATTTTTTGTTTCATAATTAAAACCAGCTTAAAAAAACACACTGAAGTCAAAAGAAAATCCCTTGGAAATCCTTCCATCTGTATTGACGGTAATGAAAGCGCCGGAGAGGAGCTCCTGGTTCTTTGGTCGTATCGTTTTATGTTTAGTCATTTCCAGGAGTGTCGCTTAGTGTCCTCGACTGCGGCTCCCTCACCTCAATGAGTCCGATTCAGCCCGCTAACAACTTTACTGTCTGAAAACAAACCCTTCTCCTCCTCTCCTCATTTCTTATCTACAGACTTTATAGTCTATTAAGTACGTTTTTTAATATGGAGCTGCCGTGGAGTTCATTTATTGATGAGGTAGCTTTACTGATAAGTCAGCATCAGCTGTGGCCAGGCCTGGCAGCGTCGCCACTGAAAAACAATAAGTGTGGATTAAATGATTGCAGCAGTCAACTCTGGAGCCATCTATTACCAGATTCTTCTGCAGCCAAATGTTAGTTTCCTGAGAGAGACTGAACAATAATGTCATTCTGTGGAAGGAAGGCAGGAAAACAAACCAACAAATCAATAGAAACTATAGATAAAAAAGAGAGTAATCATCAAAGTCGGATGAGATAAGGGCTTCTCCAATGTTTTTTAGGTGCTGATAATTTTGTAGGGAAAACAATCGTGGAGCTAAGTGAAGCTGAGAACTGCTTATCTGTTTGTATTACTTTTTATCATGGAGGCATGTTGATGTTTTTACATTTAAATATCTGTTCGGATGATGATGATTGCTGTCACTTGTCACATGGAGCTGCTTGTAAATCTTCAACTATCTGAATTTTATCGTCACAGTGAAAAATAGACTTAATTAGCTGACATCAAACAATAACAACAACTTGCCTCATGCTAATTATTATACTCATACTAATCATATTATGCCACTAATTAGCTAATCATTTCTCCGCACTCATTTGAATCAGTGAGTGTTGGAAGCATTTATCAGTTTCTGAGGAGTATTTAAGTCACTGCAGCGGAAAGAAACAGGAAACTGGTTATTTTTTAAAAAATTTTAAGACACAGGGCTACATGCATGATAAGTTATATTATCTGCATGCACACAAATCTGCAAATTCTACACACTTATAAAAACAAGCACATCAGCCACAGTTTAAAACTTTCCATCAGTATTCTGCTGCAGCGGCATCGTCAGGGGCGCTAACCTGCAGAGATGTTTGTCATTTACACCCTGCCATCAAGCGAACAGCAGCTGAAACCTCTTTCCCTCCGAGCCCCATGCCTGAGATCTGCTATTAACATGCTGATGAGATGTCTTTGCTTTTTAAGGGCGTGTTGGCTTTGAGTTTCCAGATTGTTGTATGTTGCAGGACCACATAAGATCATTTTAAGGAGCTGTAGAGCCTAAAAACCACTGAAGAACCTGCTGCGCTCTGCACTCTGCACTCTGCACTGTCAACATAGTTACTGAAATGATACCCTGAAGTACATCCCTCTTCAGAGATCATTACTCCATCAAAACCCACCTCTTGGAGCAGAAACATATATTCCCAGCTTCATTATCTTTGAATGGAGGGAGTTGAAATGTTATTTTTCAAATGAATGCAGTGACTGTAATTGGATCTTCATAATTATTGGAAAGTTTTATTGCTGAAAGCTTGAGATCAGACTAATAAAAATGAAACCAGAACCTTTGGGTTGTGTCCCAGAAGAAAAACAGAGAAAAAAAAAAACTCATTTAAAATCTCACTGACATTTGTATCAAAGTTATTAAAAATCCATCCTGTAAACAGTCTTTCCAAAGAGTTTGAGTGACTCACTACATAGAAGCTGCAGTTTTCTTTAGATAAAAGATTTAATGTTGTTGTTCATCTAATATTTCTGTTTTCTAAGGCATCTCGTGAACACATTTTCCCATGAGCCTTTGACTTTGGCACACTAAACTTCATTTGGCACACTGAGCATCTACACAGAGCAAGTCGAGGAGTCTTTTAAAAAAGACTGAATGCTTGATTTGTTTTGGCAAGCGACTGCTTAAAGGTTGTATGTCCATCATTCACTCATAGGATATTACACTGGAGTACCAGCATCCCTAAAAAAAAAAAAAAAAAAAAAAAGCAGCATCTGAACGCACAGAGCTCATAAAACTCAGATCAAACTGTGAAACTAAGCAGCGCTCATCAAACAAGGATGACGACTCTGTTAGCGCTCCGTCTGTTTCTCAACTCAAATGTTTTCAGTTTAGCTGTAAAATGAGCGTGTATGCAACCAGGCTGCCATGTTGTTGACTTTTCACACACACACGATGATACACACTCACACGGCTGACCTTCTCTGCTCTGCTCACTGTTGCTCCACTGTATTTTAATACTGCAAACAGTTATTTTCTTCCCTCTTTATGTTCAAAATACCCTGTATTTAACCTTAAACGAAAGATCTGCACCCGGTCCACCAACTGATTTCCAACAGCAATAAGACGTTTGAGCCGCAGCTGCATCGCAGATTAATCCAAACTTTCAGCAACAATAAAACCACAATTCTTTGCCCAAACCATGTTGTAATAATAACGAACTCCAGATTAAGTTAAAGGTCACCTGAAAGAAGGAAAGTAAACAACCCGCATTTGACATTTTTCCCTTTTTACAGCCACATGTTTACTGTTTCTATTTTCAACCTGAAAACTCAGAACACAGTGGAGACATGCAGGTAACCCTTAACAAATCTCATTACTGTGTTGGCAACATGTGCCAACATGTCCGACCTTTAATTTGAAATCCATCAACCGCAGAGTGTGAAAAGCAACAGCAAGTAACAGGCTGGTGGAATGAAAACAGGAAAAGAAATCAACATGTTGTTTACTATACCTCTAACGTGTGTATGTGTTACACGTCTTTGCAGGCCCTGAGGAGATAATGACCAATGTTTGCACACTGCCACTCATCAAAAAATCACACAACAGAAAAGGTTTTTGGTTGATAGATGCCAGTTGGAAGTAGGGAGAGAAATCAGTGTGACTTTAATTGTATAAACAGAAGCATAATCCCTGAATTAATATGATAACGATCGCTAGCAGGAATATCTGGACTTAAACACAAAACTTTTCATATACAAGACCATCTTCACTCATGAAAGTTGGCTAGAATCTCTATAAACTTCACGGGAAAAGCTCACTTTTCGTGGTCAGAGACTTTGTGTCCTCCAGTCCATCTTAATTTATAGGTATTCTTCTTGGTGAAGGCTGTTTTTTTGGCTCAAGCAACAAGCCTCTCAACACTGCAGCAGTGTGAGTGGAGTGTGCTGAGCTCGACAGCTCATAGGTTCACAAGGTGTCCTTGCTGTCAAATAACAAAAGAGTCCGACGGGGAACTGTGTGGAGTGCAGAGCCACATTTTTCTTTGAGGTTTTCTTCCCTTTTTTTTCCTCCCTGCTGGATGGGAATAAAAAGCTTTCATGTGAGGGTCCCTGGACCTTTGTCAGTTTTTAATGAAAACTCTCTACAACTATTGGATGATTTGCCATTCATGTTCCAGTCAGCGTGAATTGTGACTACTTTGATGAGCTCTTTACTTTTAATTGAGCTCTGTCATCGGGACAGAGTGCACTTTTGTCTAATTCTTTCATTCACGGCCAAAAAACCTGCAGAACAGGAAACATTTCCATCAGCCTTGACTGTGCTTTGTGTTTCAAACTAAATATTTAAAGTAAAATGCAAACAAGATGAACTAAATTTGTGACTAAAGTAGACATTACACCTGCAAAACCTGAGAACTGAGACTTTGAACACGATGTTACCATTGAGCTCAAAGGACGGCTGTATTAGAGCTCTCCACTGCAAGTCTTACTGATAAGAACTGCTTGAAAAGTTTGGTAACTTTGCCCCCAAAATAAGATTTGAAATGCTTCATTTTCACATATTTTTCTTCTACTCATCATTCGGTTTCATGACACAAACTTCTTCTGCAGCTGCTCCAGAGCGTCAACATGATAAGTCAGATATGTTTCCCAGTTCAGCTGTTGCAAAGCAGAAAACTGACTTTTCTTTGGTGATACAAATATTTCTTTTCAACACGCCTCACCTGGCTTGTCTCGTCTCCTATAACGTCTCCGGCTGTATCGGAGTACAACCTGCATACAGAGCTGCTAGAAAGCCTGCAGACTCTTGGTCTTGTTGGTTTAAAAGCACAAAGGATCAGCAGGTGCAGCAGCATCTGTCTTTGTGCTGTGGAGGAGCTACATCCCTGTATCTTTCTTGATAGAGGCTTCCTTTTCCTCTTCAAAGGCCATAAGAACAGCACCTTTATTGTGACCGAAGCAGAGAGGAAATAGGATGACTGAAAAATCCATACGCTCTGACAGCGACACCTGATTGGATCAATCAGTGAATTAAAATATTTGGTCCAGAATGATGGTGGTCAGTCCAGATGTTGGCCTCTGACTTCACCTCCCTTTAAACCACGACAGCATCATTTCCTGTCTCAGCAAAAAAATGACCTGTTTTACTGTATCTGCCTTCAAAACGTGTACAGTCTCACTCATCTTCCCTCTTTAAGAGTAAGGGCTGCAGGAGGGAAGAAAATGGTGGGCTTGAAATGTGTTTGTAACAAATTGGAACCTTATTTTTACTTCCTCCCTCAGTGTTTTCAACAAGGGAGATGATTTGTTGGGAGGAAAGTCCCACTCCAGGGGAAATTGACAGTAATGGGTTTTTGCTGCAGAAGCTCTGAGGGTAAAGAAATGTTTCCTGAGGCTGTTAAAGCTACTTTGTCTGTTAATTGGAGATTCTTCTGTTTGTGCAACGTAACGATAACCATTGAGGTGATTGTTTCGTCATCCTCTGCAACACCTATTATCTTATTTTGTCTACTTTTGTTGAGTCTTTTTTTTATTTTTCACATGTTGCTGTGGTCTGCACACCACATCCTGCACATTTAAAGGTCATTATTTTTCATTAGTGAACTTTGCCCAGAACAGAAATAACAGTAACAAACCTTTAGAAAGAGGCTCGGTTAATTGGTGGTACTGATGTCATTCTGTCGCGTCCGGAGTGGCCCCGAAGCCCGACCACTGATGTGTCGAGTATGATCCCTGCAAATGAAAGGACGTGACGGTTATGGGCTTTCAAATAAAATGCTAATTGGAAATCTGTTCCAGTCAGTTCAAGCCAGAAGAATAACTTGAGCTCATATTTAATTCATGGGAGCACTTTAGAGTGCTGTGCCACAGCAATCTTCCTCCTGCACCCTGCTAAAAGCGGATTCCCAGAAGGGTCAACATTTCCTCGGGGAGACAGCTGGACACGGACCTCTTGGTGAAAATCTTCCCCGGCTCTCCTCCTGCTCTCATCCGTCCTTCTCCTCCTCCCTCAGAAGGATCCACTCATCATAAGTGTGAGAAGATTTAATGATGAATACTATATATCATCTCAGCCCCCACAAGACATTAGGATGCTGAGAGATTCTTCTGCATCAGACGGATGTTCTTGGGGGATAAATGTTGTAATTAGTCAAGTGTAGAAAAATACTGATTCCATACGCTTTTGCTTTAAAGTTGGAGGCTGATTCGGGTTTGAGGGGAAACTGTGTTTTGGAAAATGTTACCTCGCCTTCTTGTTTAACTTTATCATTAACCACAGTGACCTTATTCGTAAGTTTGAAAGTTAATTTTCAGTTTTTCAGATCAAAGTCTTATGAATCATGCGTGCAGGCTTGCTGAGGGCAGTGTGGGTGATGGTGTTGACAAAGTGCAACAAGGATTTCCACCTCCACCACCACCTCAACCTCCACCATCACTGCCGCTGCTGTTCAATTAACGGCATTGGAGAGTTTCAGAGGATCATCGTATGTTCTGGGACCAACTGCTGACATTTTTCTGATTTTCATTCGGTGTGAATCATCCATGGGAGGTTACAGAAATGACAAATCTGAATTTTATTAAGTACAGGAGCTCCATTATAATCTTCCATCTTACCACACTGTAATTTCAGAAGTAATTTGTTTTTCGTGCATAATTTTTCTACTTTAGCTCTTGTGATGCTTTTGTCATTCAGTCATGAGAAGCTGAATGGATTTTGAAAAGCAATAATTTAAATCAATTTCTGGCCCAAATGTCAAGTCCTTCACATAATATAGAGAGTGATCAAATGTAAAACCTACATCTAATCCTGTCTGATGTGCAGCTAATAACGCAGAACGTCATCCAGCGGTCAGGTGAGGCGTTGAGATATATCGAGAATCATAATGTATTGGAATCTGCCGACACTTTTAAACATCAGTCGAGATGTTCGAAGTAAAGGAAAAGATGAGTAGAAACCAAGCAGCTCAGACTTTTTCTTTCAGATCAACATCACTTACATTCTTTCTTCTTTGACAAGATTTTTTGCCACTCATCATTTTTTTGAATTCAGACACCTGCTTTTGTTCACTTGTGATGATGTGAGAGTGAAATATGGTAGCAGTTCTGTATTCTGTCTCCTCTTTGTCTGTCCGTGTTTTATCTCTCCATGGAAACGCCTGTGGCTCTAAAAGTAGACTGGATAAAGATTGAAGTCGGGATTCACATGGTTTCCATCAAATGGCCCAATGCTTTTATATTTCATCTCTCAGAGAGTCTTAATGGTGAAGCCTTCACTTTAAAGCCAGATCATCTCAAAGAGGTCAGAGCTTATGACATAGTGTTTTATTTTCGAGGCCAAAAACAAACATATCGATTTAGAATAATTGCAGAGGGATTTACTGTGATTACATATAAACAACATGACTCACCTGCTTCACCTCAGCAGCCTCGGCTCAGCATTAGATTGCTATTTTTTCTGCAATACCCTTTGAATGAACTGTTTTAAAGTTTTATTCATTACAAGCTAAAAGCAGCTGTAGCTGACAGTGGAGAGTCTCTATCATGCAGCCGTTAAAAGTGAACTGTGCTTCTACAGCTCAAGTAAGATAAGAGGAACCTCTCATAGTGATCGAGGTTATAGAGATCAACAACTGATACAGACCAATGGACCTATATATTATTCCCGTACACATGTTGTGTAAAAAAAATGCTTAGTGACCAACTTTTCATCTTTAAAGTTTGTGTTTGGGTCTTCATTAATGACAACGAATGGGGGGGTTTAACAGTTTTTCTGTGTTTAATTGTCATTTAACTCCCTCAAAGTTTTCTTCGCAGGCGCTTTCACGACTGCCTCGTTTGGTCCAAAATTTTGGACTTTTTAGTCTGATCCGAACCAAAATAGCAGGTGTGAAATCTGTCCTGGTCCGTGGTCCATACGACTGAAATTTGGTGGACCAAAAGAGATGGTCTCTGTTTGATCAAACTGAAACATGATTCAGTTTGTGTCCAGTGTGAAAGCAAAGGTTCGGACCTCCGGATCTTTGTACCAATAACAGGAAGTCACTGCAGGCTACCCGGAAAACTGAAAAACGAGTAAGAGCCAACTAGAAAAAACTCATAAAGCTACAATCAAGCAACAAAACAAGGCATTTTTAACATGAAGACTTCAGATGACCACCCACCACCAAATCAATCAATGTAAAGTACAGGGACACGCAACCCACATAATTGATAACGACACGACGTAGGTTTGTCAAAATCTGTTAGTCTGTTTGCATGATTGCAATGTGAAACCGACCGGATCAGTTTTATACAATGTAACAAAAACACAAACCTTGGTTAAGACCTTGGTCCGAACTTTCAGGTGTGTGAGCGCCCTAAATAAAAAAAAAATACCCTCCTTGAACCGTAGTACAAACCCCCAACAATGAGATGCAGCTGAGAAAATCTGTGTCCCTCTGGCCACCTTGTGTAGTCTGTTTGAATAATGAGTCAGTCATGGCTGCTTGTGATGGAGACACGCATGGGGAAAGCACCTGTGGTTAAAGCTGCCCTCGTCAAGTGGATTGATAACAACGCCTAGTCATGTAATGCCCCGTTGAGCGAGCCCTGGGCGGGGAAACGGGTAATAAATCCAGTAAATGGCAAAGCTGTCTGTTCCATTAATACATAATCATGCAATAAGTATACAAGTGTTAATTAGATGATCTACCAGAGTATTATGGAAAAAGAATAAAATCTGGTTGAAATAATAATCATCCATTCATGGAAATAATTATTACTCTGATAAATGTGATAACCACAGGTGTTTTCCACTCTGGCTAGCCACGTTATGACAACAGGTTACCTACGTGACTTTTTTTATGGACATCACTGAATGTGGATGTTTACTCCTTTCTGATAGCACTGCTTTCGCACAATGCAATTATGCTTTTTTACATGTTACATGTTATCATAGAGGTCGATTGTATTTTTTTTCTTTCATTCTACACTGCGGTACACCGTTTCTCAGTCCACGGACATGAGCGCGGTTGTTGAGTAGAGTCTTGAAGGTTATACACAGCACATCTGACTAATGGCCCAGCTCTCGCTACATGCTCATGCTAATCACTTCTCTGATTGATTGTGCTGCTCCGAAGCACTAATGGCATCATTATCTGGAACTGTTGTGGCACTCTGTGCTCCGAGCTTTCTATTCCTTTGCCGAGATATTTCTTTATCCTTTCTTTTTATTATTTAAAAAGTACATCCGGCCAGGTTCGGTTTGAATATAATTGGCTCAGATTCTTGCTAAAGACAAGCTCAAACGTAAATCACAAAATGGTTAAGGTTTTCTCATTAGTCCCACCCTTGCATATCGGCCCAGCTGGAGCAGCTGTTGCCTTGGAAACCTCTGGACAAACGCTTTAATAAGAGAGATGAGAACAGGAACCTGCCAAGCATAACTGCAAGTATTATTAAAGAGATGCACATTAGCACCTGACTGCAGATTGTGTTTAAGCACAAATGAGTCATATTTTTAGCACAACCCTCAGAAAAAAAAAATGCAGAGTATATCAGTGTTAGTCATTTGTGATGAAGTTTCTGATTTTATGCCAGCAAGAGATGAACACCGAACACAATCCAGTCCCTCACCCATGTGTTGTTTGGCTTTCCCTTTTGGCACAAAATGGCCCCCCCGACAATCCTCAGATGCAGCAGCAGCTGAATCTCCACCGTGCAGTCGACTATGGAGCGATGTCTCACATGAGCAGTCAGCCGACTGAGCCAACAGGATCGACTGCCTGCCCCTTAACAACTGTTAAAGTTGGTGAGGGGCTGATAAGTACTGAGTCACACTCCAACACTCACAAGAAGCTTCGATCACGGTGGGAATTCTGATGCTTGTTAAAGCTGACAGGCTGCAGCTGGAAGCTCATGAATCCAGTTAGCCACATGGAAAAGAAATAAGCAATGAAAGGAATTGTAACTTTTTATTCACAGTGATTTTTTTCAGTTTAATTAGTGCTGACAGATATATAAAAAAAAAAAGTGGAGTCCATTTGACTGTAAAACATGTAGCATCGCTTTTTAAATAGAAAATTCCCTGTCGCCTTTTCTATTGATTAAATCCAGAAAGGAATCCACTGAGTTTATAGGTATTTAAACACTTTTATCTCTTCATCATTTCTGTGATAACTTGGAGACCTTAAAGCAACATTATATGGATATTTTACCTTATATTACCAGCTTAAAAATCATTGTGATGGCACCCTAACTTGTATTAGCATTAATGGTGTCTCTCTGTCAGTCACTCTGAGCCCCAGTTGCTCCACTGTATAACTCATGTGAGAGGAGTTTTCTGCTTTATGGCTCTCCATCTCAGACACCAACAAATACCGCTGATTTATGCTAAAATTGATCATATTTAATGCAGAGAGTTCCCTCTGGTTTTGCCTGCGATGTTCTGCGGCTGTTCTGCCTCAGTGCACACGGTTCCCTGGAATAACCTGCTACTACTGCAACTGTAGCTGCTAGTTAGCCCCGTTAGCTGCGCACCAAGCTGACAGCTTATACCACCGGCAAGTGTTGTTGTTTACACAGCTATCACAGGAGCCTTGAACTGCCGGGGGGGAGGTTTTCAGTTGGATGCTGAGGGGGACATGGTGAAAAATGCTGGTGGGCAGCAGGGATGAAATTTTCAGTCGAACGAAACAGAGCAAGCAGACAACTTTGCGAAGAAGCCTCGAAAGATTTCATGCCACAGGTGAAAAGACAGAAGAGATGATCAACAGAGGAGAGGAGTTATGTATAGAAAAGAGAAGGAGGGAATGGGAGACAGAAGTAAATGTCTGATTGGCTTTTAGTTTTTAACTCCCTGACATCCACTGGATCACCGGTGGTCCATTGAAGCTATTGACTAAATCCGACTTATTGAGATTTAAGTGTTTACATGTTTGCCATTTTTGGGATGCCCTGCATTTAGCTATGTGAAATTGGCCCAAAAGGTGGATGTTCAAGGGTTAATGAGAGTTTTTTCAAAATAAAAGACCATAAGACAAGTGATGAGGTGGATTTCCTGCTGTTGGACCAGTTGGTAATATTTTCTGGCTCCCGATAGTTAAACGTTTTGTGTGAAATTTGGTTGGTTATTAAGTTTGTGCTTGATAAATGTTAGAAACTTATTAAAGCAGTTGCAGATTAATTTTCTGTTTATCAGCTGTCAGAACATTTCAGCTTCAAAATAAATGAAAAAGAGATAAATTTAACAGGTACCACAGAGTTCTTCTGCTGCATTTCCACTCAAACAGCACTGAGGGCTTTAGAATTACATTATTATTTTTAACGTCTCTCAGCTCATTTCTTTAAGCACATATATGAAGTGGCTGGCCCTCGTTGCAGTCATTAAAGCCCTGGACAACATTATCAGCAAACAAGCTTTAACAATGTGGGCACATAGTGTACAATCTGTTTTATGTAAAAAAAAACTAGTGGTTGTCAGAAAAAGTAAAGTATCCACAAAGTTCAAGATACTTTGGACCAAAAAACACTGAACTCCAACACAAAAACTTTCACAAATTGATAGTTTCTGTGTTTCATTGATTGTATCTCTTGGCTCTTGGTTATTAAAACTGTTTCAGTATTTTGTTCCTGCTCAGATTCTTTCTCTAAGTCCCTGTTTTTCCAAAAAATGCACATCCAAAGCTTTCAAGCCTTTGTGGGAGCAAACCAATGAGTAAAAGAGTGATTTTCACCTTCACTGTGTAAATAATGATCATAAAGAAAGTAAAAAAACTCACACAAACTGTTAGATGAATGCATTTATGTGCAGTGAATGACTCAAATGTTGTTATTGACAATTTTTATCCAGCAAACATAAAGAATCTTTTGAGTCTCATGCAGCTCATTTTTGCTCATTCTTCTTCTGTCCTTTTACTTTTCAAAATGTTTTCAATGACTCACAAAAATCCTCCACAAAGATGCAATTTTCCTGAATAATTTAAAGGCATTAAAATCAATACTTTAGTCTGTTATTGAAGCCAGGAAAAAGCTGTTCAAAAGCTGTTTATTAATTTTGCAAAAATATGGCAATTAAACGAGCATCACTGCACATTATCCGGCAGACATTAAGCTTGGTTAACCATTCCCTCGTTCTTCTAATTCATTACAAACATCATTGCTTCATCGCTTCTGCCCTGCTGCTTATACACTGACCTAAAGCAACTGCATTAAAATATGGTTCAACAGTATCATGTTTGGTGTTAAAGCTGCTGAGGTGTTGCTCTCAAACGCATCATCAACAGATTTGAACTGGTTTTCAGAGGCTGATCTGCTGACAGAATCATGACCGGGGTTTGCAAAGTGAGCGGACAGCTGAAGGCAACACCACCTACAAGAAATTTACTACATTGTTTCTATTATGTTGCTGTGGTGACAATGTGTCGCTGCCTGGTTGGCTCAGAGACAATGTTTCCTTAAGTGGATCAAATTACATTTACATGTTTATGCATAAATTATGCATTGGAGGAGGTTAGTGGAGAACCAGTAACCAGTGACTGTGGTTCTGTTTGGGTAATATAAACACTTTGGTGAAGTTGATTTGGTTAAATGTTAATAAAAAGCTTAAGTCTGAGATACTACTTACTCTTTCTGTTAAAAAAACAGGCTGAAATCTTTCTAGAACTAATCATTACCGTACCATTATCATGCTTGATTTAGCAGAAAACAAATGAAAAATGTCTGTGAACATTTGATACGTTGGAGAGCAACATTTTTTATAAGTTGCCAGTCTTTAGTTAATGTTTATTAGTGAACGTTTCTGCCTGTGCAACATGTTAATAGAAAATAAGATTCAGTCTGCATGTTGTTTCCCTCAGAACATGCTTATTGTTGCAGATTAGTTGTGTATGAATGTAATATGCAGGACTTGGGGCTGTTGAGGGGAACCATAAAGGGCAGGAGTGTGTGTGCAGAGGCTGGCTGGGTCGCTGCCCAGCTGTCAGACAGCGTTTAGGTACTTTCAGCTGTGGGAGGTCATTAGTTTAACCAGAGCTGATGTTGTAATCATGGAGATGGGAATCCAGCTGGAAAAAACAACCTACTTATTTTAAACATAGCAAAGACACACTTATTTAAGCAAGCTCATCAACGATTCATTCAGCAGCTTTTTGTTGTGATTAGTTTATTTTAGGATGTAAAAAGCCTCCTGTTCTGTCCAAATGTGAGCCTGGTTTGGGTCCTGATCCAAACAGCTGCTCCCAATTGTTTTGTAAATCAAAAAGGTGGAGGCGGTTTGATTAAATAACAAGTGGAACAGAGTAAAAAAAATAAATGCTGAGTCAGCTGTAAAGTAGCCGTGTCAAAAGAATGAGATAAAAAAAACTATAAAAACACTTCAATTTGACCCGGTCCCTGAGCAGTTCTCTCCACACATTTGTCTTTTTCTGACCTTTCACAATCATAAGAGAAACTAACTATACATGTCTTATGGAGCACTGAAAGGGGACAGTGAGTTTGATTTGGTTGGTGTGGACTGAGCTGATGCATAAGTTTCCTATCTGAACAACCTTCGGCACACAACACAGGAGCAAAGTTAGCCACAAAGTAGTTGTACTTGGTCTCTTATTTATTTTAGGTGTGTTAATCAAACTCAAATTTAGACTATCATCAACCATCCATCATCCCTTTGACAGCCAGTTGCTTGTGCATGAGGCATGTTGCTATTTATATGGCTGATTTGGCAGATTGAAGAAGCGACGATCATCTTTTCCATTAAGAAATTAATTTTTAATACATATGTGCAAATGTACCAGTGTTTAAGCGTGTAGGAGGAGTGCTGCTCTGCTCGTTGCTAATTAATAGGGGTTATGTTGTCTATTAACAGCAGGTTCTTGACATGCAGAAGTAAAAAAAAAAAAAGCTTCATCAGTTTTTGTTCATTAGATTTTAAAGATAAACCAGGTATTAATGATTTCTTGGAAAAATTCCAACTTAAAAAATGCCAAATTTTTTAATATGCAAGTAATCAAAAATAAAAAATTAACAGAACAAACGTGACGTTGGATGGCAAGACCATAATTTACTGTCACAGGGACATTTGAGAGAAATGAGGGTGCAGCAGCTAAAGGGAGGACAGGTGCAACCCAACAAATGAGTCGACATTTCTCAGCATGAGCGTGCAAACTTTTATTGAGCCGTTCTGTTCGGAGATGGATGTTTATCTCATATTAATTAAAAACATGTCAATATGGGATTTGTAGTGGTAACACTGCAGGATCAGCAGCTGCAGCTCCGTGTGGCCCGCAGCCCCCCTCGAGCCAGCTGGGCTCAATTCAATACACTCTCACCTCAACTGGCTAAGCTGAAATTAAGTGAATCTGCTGTTCATTAGTTGCTATGAGCAGCTAATCCTCAATTATTTCACTGTAATTGTCGAGAGGAAAAAAAAAACTGATGGTAAAAATACTGATCATGTTTTAATTAGTGTTTTCAAGAGGTGTTTTGTTTCTGGTGTGCATTTTGCATCACCCTCAACTGTCTGCGTGCGTTTTTTCGTATTTGTGTGATAAAAAAACACAGCAAATGGAGCTGCGTTCAGGGAGCTGCTGGGGTCAGACAGAAGAAATCGTAATATACCTGCTGTATATTAAAATATGTCATGAGATGAAAGGGGCTCTTTCCAACTACATCCGTTCCCCCGTGGTTTCTTTTTCACTCTGTCAAGGATTGGTTCCCTCCTGCCTGAGGCTGAATTACAGCTCAGCTGAGCGTCTCCATCTCGCTTAAATGTTCAGTTTACCTGCAGAGGCTTTTTTTTTTTTTTTTGTAATTTCCTTTTGGTCATGTCACCTCCTGCCCCGACAGAACTGACAGCACCGCCGTCTGCAGGCAGAATGAACTCGGCTGTTTCTTCCTGTTCTGTGTGTGAGTATTAAAAACTTCACAGTCAAAAGGAAGTACACAGGCAAGTACAAAGGGCACCTTCTGTGATATTTGATCTGTGAGAGAACTTCTCTGAGAATTCATCAGCTTTTCTCTCCTGTTTAAAGCTGCAGTGACATACTTTACTCATTGTAAACGCTGACAGAAATGTGTCAGTGAACAGAGCGCTGACAGGTGAATTTCACTTCATAATAACGGATGGAAAAGACAAAATATCTGTTAATCTCAAGTTTTTTAGAACAGAAAAATGACTTAAGTTATAAGTATCATTCAAAATATTAGTATAAGCATCTTTATTATGTAATTAAGAATGCACTTTTTTATATTTTAATATAAAAAATGAATCAGAGGACTATGTAAAAGGTCTTCCACTATCGTGTTTTCATTTCATGTTAGCATCTTTCAACTCTATGATTTTTTCCCTCGTATACTGTTTGGTTCTGTCTTAAAATTTGTTTTTAGCCTCAAAAGGCAGCTGTCTGGCAAACAAAAAATCCAGGTTGACAGAGTTAGAAAGCAGCTGAGCACACCAGAGAGCCAGATGTTTGCCACTGGAGTTTGTGAGGACCAGATTATAGCTGGAGATGAAAAAGTTTGAGTTTAAAAAGTTAGAGCTGCCTTAAACAAACACAACGCACTTTCTGACCAGAAGTTGCACCGTTTCTGATGAGTTCAGCCCATTTTTTTGTCAACAAGCAACAACTGGTCGCATTTCTGGAGCAAGAAACGTAGCAAAGCACTGAAAAAAATCAAGAGAGAGAGAAGACTACAAGGTAATAATCAGTGGGTGTAAATTATAAAAATTTTAAAACATCAGCTCATTGAATGTTTAAAAGGTTGAGAACGCATTCAAAACATGTGTTAGCCCTCAAGGATAAACACAGCAAGGTGAGAAACTCTAAATTTACACATTCAAAGCTGAAACAGTTTTCAAACCTGGAATACACAACATCAATAGCTTCATCTGTCTGTTATAGGGATAAAATTTTGTGATCCGGACAAAGGTGATTTTTATATTAAAAGCTTACAGTCACATGTATTTTGCAGTGTCTGTTTGCTCTTCATCAATGGCTCTAATAGACCGATCTGACAAAATAAACAGACTCATCAGTGCTTTACAGCAGGCTCTTTCACACTTTTGCTATTATCAGAATAATTCTTTGCATAAGAAACGTCGACAGAAAATACAATGATAACAATTATCTCAGAGGGCGGAACAAGGTTTGTATTTAATCACGACGCTTTCTGCGTCTGTCAGTGTTTAACCTTGTGCTGCTGCAGCCTTTTCCATTAATCTGACAGCGTTCAATTCAGACTTTTGCAAATTTTTTGAGGAGATACAAAAATACTACAGTCTGACCTCGTAAGATTGTCTTCTTTTCTTTTACATATAAAGAGACAAGGGTGCTTATTCAGACGCTGGATGACATGTTTTAGTTGTAAAATGAACATAACAGGTTCTGATAGAAGCTTTATAGATGACTAACCAGAAACTTCCTTGAAAACTTTGCTCTACAGGGACAAATGTAGCAGGTCTGTTTTTATGCCTCTGTCAGCTACAGAAAAGAGATTATTTATGTTTGTAAGCAAGCAACCACTTTAAAGCAATGACTGTTAATAAAGAGAAATGATGCGTCTCCACTTCCTCCAACTACACACAAATAAAGCCAAACAATCCCTGAGACGAGTGCAGCCATCTTTCACTTGTAATGATGTATAAAGACAGAGGAGATGGAGCTACAGTATCAAGGATGTGCACCTATACCTGCCTCACTCAGTCGTAGGTTAGTGTTAGCTGCCAATCCTGACCAAAAACACCCTTTTATATAGCATCAAACCAAAGATCTGCATCAGAAGAAACCATATATTGTCAGATTTTGATAGATGAGTTCTTAGACGATGTATTTAGGCCCATGTTTCATCCACAAACATAGGGAGGATGTGATTTACCACCTTTACTTCAGCCAACCTCCAGGGGGCGAGCAAAATGTTTTGGCTCCACAAATAGTAAAATCTTTAGCACAAACTGAAACAATGCTGATCAGCACCGTGGCATCCTGTTTCTTTGTCCTTTCTTGAGTTATATGTTCTTTGACAAACCCACCGATGGCAAAAACCTTAATAGTTGCCGCAGAGACAGCGTTAATCACAGCACTGCAACACGATATCGTCACTGACAGCGACACAAAGATGATAGACAGGCCCGAGCCAAACCTCCACCACCTCATTACAAAGGAAACCATTTCTAAATGGTTCTATGAACCCTGACAACTATTAGATATAATGACGATTAAATGAGCCGCTGCCACAAAACCATAAATCTTTGGACTTAATCAGTGGTTATCCAGAGATTCGTCCTTTCTTTTCATTTAAAAAAACCAATGAGAGCAGTGGGAAGGTGAAGCCAGCCCCCTATGTGAGGTTTTCTCCCCCCTCAGTTGACAAATGTTACTGCAGTCAGAACAGAAAACTCATAAAGCAGAGAAAAGCCATTGATTGCTTCGCCTGCCATCGTCATTTTCAATCAAACTGGGGTTTTTGATGAATCGCAGCCTGCCACAACATGGAGGACACTGTTTTTACGGTGTTTATTCACCCCCCCCGGTCATCTTTCATCTACTTGCTAGTGTCACGACCTCACCTGTGCTTTCAAAGACGAGGCCAGCGTGAAGCTTGTATCCGCATGAATCATCCCAACTGTTGACTTTGCCGTGTCAGACTCCGGAGTTTTTCAGAGAAAGTGTTGTGCTATTAAGCCACATCCATCCAGCTTTCTCCGTAACGTTCCAGGCCTCATTACCATGAACCTATGAATGTTTAATCGTGGTTTATATTTACAGGCTGCTCTCTCACGTCCAAATTACCCATACGTGTCCTTTGATCTAAAACAATGTTGTCGACGAAAGTGCACGAGAATATTTTATAGGCAATGCAAGCCATTGCATCGCAGCCGTGGAGTGCTGTGTAATTGTATCTGACGCTTAGTCTGGCTATACCCCTAATTAATCAGTGATTTCCCTTATGTTTTAGAATTGCAAATTACATACGTCGAGCCTTTGAGCTGTTCTTTACACCGACTGCATTGCTGGACTAAGGAACCCTCTTTATGGCTCCAAGCTAATTATTCAGCCTGTGGATTCAGGCTCTGGAAGGCTGCCTCTGACTCTCGCTGTAGGCTGTGTGCATATATGTGTATAGGTGTGAGTGTGTGTGTGTGTGTGTGTGTGTGTGCCACTGTAGCATACAGTGGATGTTGCAGGCATTACATGTATATGCATGCATTTGACATTTCTGTATCCCCGTTCTTTGAATTTGACCTTGTATGCATTATGCATGAACATGTTTTACCCTTACAACACTGTCACATACCCGGTTCTGCCATTTGGCAATGACTCCTCTCATTGTGTGTGTATATGTGTGTAACTTGCAGGCCTGTGTGCACAAGCAGTTTTTGGTTTCTACTCTTATTTCCTTTGAGCTTGTGAAAGGAATTTTTTTTAAGGTCTTTTTATTGCATATTTAAAGTAGACATCTCTCAGAGTTGTCAAGCAGTGTTGCTAAACATCCAGCCAAACAATGCTAAGCAGCATGTGTACAAGAGAAAAGAAACACGAAATCGATCTTGCAGCAAACAAGGTCTTCATCTTGTTTTGTGCAGATACAAACCTGTTTTTAATAAGTTTGTTAGGCTTTGGTGATTCATGAGATACAACTGCAAGAATTAAATGATGTTGTGATAATGATTCTGTGCTGCCACGCATCACAGGCTGCGACAAAACACAGGGTAGGTGCTGTGTTCTGATTTATATTTTCTATTTCTGTGCAAACTGAGAGCTGCTGAGGGTTCAATTAAGTCATTTACAAAATGAAAAATATAATAAAAAGTAGCCTTTTCATCCAAAGAGAGAAAAAGCACTGAAGCTTTGGATGTACAGGAGCGCTGACACTGTCTCAGAAGCTTTCTGTTGACTTATTATTTCACTTGACTGTGTTGAGATTGTTTGTTTGCTAATGTGATACTGATGGACCATATATAAACTAACGGTTTACCATTAAAGCGGTGAGAAATAGTAGAGAGAGTGGGTTTAAATGAGAAATAAGGTAAAAGGATATTGTCCTTGCACAGAGTGTTTAAGAGTTGATGTTGTGTGGGCGTTTGATGTGTTTATGCAGAGTCACCAGAGATATGCTGCAAGATTAAAATACTGCTCTTATCAAAGGCAAAGGAACCACATTAAATATTGGAAATGCCATTTTTTTCCTGCTTTTCTTTCAATAATCTTTTTCCCTGGACATTTTTTTAGTTTTAAAGGTTGGCGTACTGAATTCTGATGATTTCCATTTGTCTTAAAATCTCTTAAAAAGAATAAGAAATGCTTAAAATCACTACAAGTAAGTCGGGCCTCACTATTTGTCGTCTGTCATGACTGAAAATTTGCACATTTTAACAAAACATTAGAAATAATTTAAAAAACTGACTCATTTAAGAGACGATACAAAAAATTATCAAAAAAATACGTACACATGCTTATTCAAGAATTTTGATCAACACTATGTAAGTGAGACATTTCACAGTTGAGGAAAAAAGTCTCAGTCCCCCTAGTGGACAAACTATGTGATGACAACACTATTTTAGTTGGTCGCGAATATCTGCCCTTTTTTTATTATTCTAGTCAAACATGACACAAAGGGGCTAAGATCCAAACATAACTCAGTCAAAAACAACAAATTTAAAGTAATTAAAGCAAAATAATCCCAAAAAAATCTGAGAAAGTCTTTGAAACTGATATATTAAAAATATTACGCGTGCAGTCTGAGTTTACTCAGGGAATATAAACTACAACGTCATAATATGACAAGAAATAAACAGCAATTATTTCAATCAGGCATTTTTTTTTTAAATAAATTCAAATATTTTATAATATTTTTTTCATTCACTGGCAACTATGGTAACCGTACATAACAAGATGTTAACAAGCCCTTCAAATACTAAAAGACCACTAATAGTTAAATGAAAATTCAGAATTTTACAAAAATAACACAACACACACCACAGACTAAGATGTAGGTAGGTTTTTTTGATTTGACTGAAACTGATTGTTCATGTCAAAGTAAAAAAAAGTCGTGAATTACTGTAAAGCCAAAATAAAATGAATAAAAATCTGAATTTCCACTGACAAGCTGAAACCCTGAGGTGGGACTTAAGAGGTTTGTGATTAATTATTATAAACCTGAATAATGTCCTTTAGTCATCATCTCATTGTAATTCTACTTTTTTTCACGTACACCAAACAAACTTAAAATCCCCTCTGCTGCACACAAACCCCCTCACATTCGTGCAAACAGCAGAGTCTCATTGCTCCGTGTGTCTCCGTGTGTCTCGGCAGCAGCAGCAGACAAACAGAGGGGGGCGAAGGACAGCACGAGTCAGCTCACACAGAGAGAGAGTGAGAGAGAGTGAGAGTGAGAGAGAGAGAGAGAGAGAGAGACAGGCGCTCTCATCAGTGACGGACGGGCTCACCGGCTGCGTGGACAGAGCTGTGGCGCAGGAGGAGAAGTGGAGGTGCAACGTGAGGACAAACCGCCTCAAAAACCGGAGCAAAAAAACCAGAGGAGCAACACAGCGAGACACCACGAGAAAGAGAGAGAGAGAGAGAGGGGGAGAGTAGGGGAAAAACCGGAGAGAGAGAGAGATCACTGAGGGGAGAGAAGTCATTCGCAGCAGGGAGAGGGAGCAAACGGGAGGAAGCTCACAAGGACACGGAGGGAGGAAAGCGCGCAGAGAAGCCTCTCCTGACGGGGGGAGAGAAGTGAGGGAGTGCGTGCACAAAGTGGAAAAAGAAGAAAAAGATGAGAAGGAAGAGAGGGAGCCTGACAGGAGGTCGAGCTTATGGGGCTTGACTGACACCAGAGCGAAGAGGAGGAGGAGGAGGAGCGTAAGGGCAAGTTGATGGATTTGATTTGGTGGGGGAGAGTATTTTTAGGAGGAGCAGCGACATGAGGAGAATATTGAGTTTAGAGATACTGTTTTTGAATGGGGGGAAGAGGAAGAAAACGAGGGAGTAACGGGAAAGAGAGAGCAAAAGAGGGAAAGATGTTGAGATCAGAGTGTGACAGAACAGATTATCTCTGGTCTGGTTTCCCGCAGGAAACTGCTGCGAGTGTATGTTTGTGTATGCGCATGAGTGCCTCCTTCTCTATGGAAAAGTGTGTTGTAGCATGTTTCTCAGTGTGGCTCTGATGCTGAGGAGCAGGTCCGCGACAAGTCCAAGCTTACCCCCGTGGTTACCCGCAGGACCTCGCAGGACCGGTTAAAACCAATCAGGGGGGGTTAGAGACGAGGAGCAGACCGCTGACATCACAGGGAAGTGGAGGCGTCTGAAGTGAGACCGCAAAGTGGGACAGAAAACAAACGAGCACAGGAGACTTTTTTTTTTTTTTTTGTGAATTAAATTAAAGCTTGTACTTAGTAGTGACAAGGAACTGATTGCTGCCTTTGGCTGCTGAATGCCTCTGCAAGCCAGTGAAGCCACCAAAAAAAAAAACAAACACAAAAAACAACATACAAACACACACACACACACACATACGTAACTCAGAGGAAGAGAAACAACAGCGCCAGAACAAGGCGAGCTCTACTCTACAGATTGAACCACACCAACCAATTCCCTCTGCTGTCGTCTCATTACTTTAATTACCTTCCCTTCTTTCATTTGTTTTTTTTTTCCTCCCCCTCCTCTGCTTAGCTCTTGGTATTTTGTATTCTATCCTCCTCTCTCCTTCACTCCTCCCCTCCCTCTTCCCTTTTTTTTTTTTTTTTGCCTTCGCTCTCTCTGTCTCATCCTCTCTTGTTCACTGTCACACTAACTGCGGTGGATGCCGGAGTCACTCATGTAGAAGCCACCTTGCTTGGAGCACATTTGCTTAGCTGATTTTTTTTTTTTTTTTTTTTTGTTCCTCCTCCTGCTGAGTTGGATGATTGGACCACTCTCAAAAAAAAAACGGAAGACCAGGACAGATGAACTACGAGTAGCTGCTGCTGCTGCTGAGTGCATCAGAGCTTCTGCACCATCAAGAGAAGACGGTTTTAAAGCATAAAGATTCCTTGAGGGATTTTTCTACCTGTGCATACAGCATATTAACAAGGAGGGCTGCATGGGTCATTAATATTCGTAAGGCTAAGCACATATCCAGGTGTGGATTACAGTAGTGAATTTATCCTGGAGCTACATGTGGGCCCCAGCCCCTGAGGCCTGGCTGGGAAATGAAGCCTTTCCCGCGGCTGTAGGAGCGCTGTGGGCAGCTATGGCCCTGGAGGGGCGCTGTCTCCGGCGGGGATCCCCGGCCATGATCAGAAAAGGTCGTCAGCGACGTCCTGCAAAATCGACTCTGGCTCGGGTCACTTCCACTCTGCTGTCAAGGACACGTTTGCACGGCCTGCGGCATGTTTGCGTCCCTGGTGGCTCCGTGGGCCGCAGGGCCTTCTGGTTACTGGCCTTCTGCACCTCTCTGGGGCTACTTTTATCCTGGTCCTCCAACCGCCTACTTCACTGGCTTTCCTTTCCTACGTACACGCGAGTTCACACTGAGTGGGCCAAAGAACTGGCCTTCCCTGCAGTCACCATCTGCAACAACAACCCCATCCGCCTCTACAAGCTCACCAAGAGCGACTTGTACTTTGCAGGCCACTGGCTGGGCCTGCTGCTGGCGAACCGGACAGTGAGGCCTTTGGTTCTGGACTTGCTTCAGGAGGACCGTCAGGCCTGGTTCAGGAAGCTGTCAGACTTCAGGCTCTTTCTGCCACCCAGAAACTTTGAGGGAACCAACCTGGAGTTTATGGATAGACTGAGCCACCAGCTGGATGACATGCTCCTCTCCTGCAAATACAGAGGAGAGCCCTGCGGCGCTCACAACTTCTCTTCTGTAAGTCCAACTTCTTTTGTTTTTTGGACTTTTTTATGCCAACTGTGTCAAACATAAGAAACACTGCAGTGTCTCCTCCAGTGACGACATCATTACTCTCAGTTATTGCAACCCAAACACCAACTGCAGTTTAAAAGTTGCAGGTGCATTGCTTCAGGCTGACATAACGTATGGCGTTCATTTCATTATCTTTCAGTGGGGATTCTCTTGTGTCTTACCTGATTTAATAGCAAAGCAGTAAGACTGTAAAAAACAACTGTTAGGATACGATATACCAGCTGTCGTAACTTCCTGTAAAAGCTGACTGTTAAAGCTTCCTCCGTCATCACAAAGTTTGATCAGCAAATGTGTTTTACTGCACAGGACAGCTATGAAATTACCACCACAGCTCTTGTATAAAGCATAAAGTTTATGAAAATGGCATGGACAGCAACCATGGTGCTGTGATGAGATGGATGAAATGGGTTAGTGGCTGAGCTTTTCATGCCCACTGTTTCCTTTAAAAGTACTGTGCAGCCCCCCTCTCCTGTCCCAGAGGAGTTTACAGCCTCTGACTTCTGTCGTGTCTCCTGCGTGGGTAGTCACGGGTTTGAAGATTGTTCCCTCTCTTTCTTGTGTGCTTCCCCTGACTTGCATGAACCATGGCAGAGGTTTTCTCCCCACTAATGCAGACGCTAGCTGTATTTTTTAAAAACTTTTAAACTCCCTTTTGTTATATCATTTGTGCTATTTTTGCCTTTCGTTCCTTTGGCCTTATGGTCAGTGATTGACTGAAGAAGCAATGAAAAAGGGCAGAAAAATACCTGCGGAAAAAGGTTGTGCATGTTAGTTGTCACTTGTTTGTTCTGTTTGTGCTGCTGTGGAGTTCGCTGTCCTTTCTTTTTATACTTCTGTTCGTATTAAGATTGTCTTCAGACCCTTTTTTTCTTCATAAACTGTTGCAATTTTGTGTTTTTCTGCATTGTTAGCTTCTGTCTTCAGTGTAAGCAGTGTGGTCTGCCTTTCTCGCTGTAAGATATTAAGACAAAATTCTTGCACAAACTGAGGCTGAAGCAGAAAACAGTCGGCCTTTTATGCGATCAAGACCCCAACAAGGAGCTCAACAAATTTAACACATCAAAGGCTGCTTACAGGTGCTGAAATGTACAACTGCAGCTGTGAAAAAGTTGTACAAAGCCTGTTTTAGACCCAGAGGGAGCTTTGCAAAGTCTGTTAAATTGTCTCAAGTGATTTGAATCAGCATTACTTGGTGCCGAAGACCACACGTTTGAAAATAGAGTTTAAAAAAGAAAATCTGGAGCTGTGGAGTTAGAAAGAAGTGTTTACCAGACCTGCGCAGCTCCTAAACTCTGCTGAAGGCCGCTGACTCAAGGCTGCATGGGTCTCTTCTGGCAGACCAGCACCAAAATCTCCATTTAAACTGTCAGTGGACCAGTTACATTGTGGATAATTTATGCACCAGGTTAAACTGTCCAGTATTCTCTTGCCAGAATCTGTTGTGGGCATCAATGAATAAACAGTTTGTTGGATAAAAGTTGAAAATATAAACAAGTGTTTCTCCTTTTGCATGAGTAGTAAATTGTCTTCCAAGACCAGTATGTTGCCCCCCGTTGATCAATTAGCAAGTAATTTCAACTAAAATTCAAACAGAAATCTGAATCAAGCCAAATCAGACAGAATTGAAGTATTTATTCAGATTTATATTCATATCATGTGTTTATGTTATTTCAAGTCTACATTTTAACACTGACCTGCAGGGTCATTTTATAGAAATGTGAAGTAAGTTCATTCTAATGACACACAAGTGTTGCATTTGCAGCTTTGTACTGCAAAAGATCATTTAAAAGTTGATCCCTGTCACATCTACTAACCTGTTTGCCTGTTTTCTTACTTATTTCATATGTTTTATTGTACTAAAATTGCATATTTATTATTCAAAGGAAGTTTGGATGCTGTGTTAAACATAAATAAGGCAGAATATTGAAATGTGCTAATTTAACAATATGTTTATGTCTTGTGTTTGAATGAAAACAGTATAAACAAAATAAATTTAATGTTTAATCTCATCAGCTTCAATATTCCTTCTGAATTTGACGCTAAAGATGGATACTGGAACAAAAGGCAGGGAAAGTTTTGGAATATGCAGAAAAACGCCTGTTTAAAACCTTCCACAGGTAAACAGGTTCATATATTACAGGTGATGGAGCCATCAAAGGCTCAGTTGTCCACAAGCAAAGACGGGAAAATGTTCACCACTTTGTGACCAGATTTATGTTTGTTTGTTGTGATTGTACACAGGATATTAAGGGCCTGGCAACACTGTTTAATCATCAGTAAACACAGACTGTTTGCTTGTGATTGCATTTTGTTTTACACAGCATCCAAACTTTTTGGGAATCAGAGCTTTTTTTTCCTTTTTTAGAAAGTGAACAAGGCTGAGATGGAAATTCTCTGGTTGTTGTCGCTCATCAAACACAAGTTTTTTGATTCCTTCAGCCTCATAAATGTCAAGCAGATCACACAGTGGACCTCCCACTGTTTGAAGCACAGTTTTGTGATTGCAGTTTGAAGGCTGCATGATTACAAAGCTGACAATATGACTCTCAAGAAAGCACAAAAGCACCATATTCCTCTCACTAATATGCAGAATATAAAATCACATTCTCATGTTTTTAATTTCTCTTTTACGAGCTTGCGATCAGCAGTTGTTGTCAGGTGTGCAGGATTTGATCAAACTGGATGGTTTTGATTTGTTTTTCCAGGTTTGGTTGTTTGTGTTGCTCTTATTATCCACTTTGTTAGTTTCTCTGGCCTCTGGAGGAAAAATGACAAGGTGCATCAGCCCACTACCATGAAAATGAAGTGTTTAACCTGAACTTTGCCCTCTTTATTGTACCCACTGACGACAGATATGTTATAGTGCAACCATGTTCAGGGAAAGGATGTGTATGTTTACAGATGTGCCTGCTCAGTCGCCTCAGTGTTCAGAGGTGAGTTGTTATTTCTCAGTAATGCATTTGAAGGTTGTGGATTCAATTTCTTATTGACTTCAGCCATTAGAAGCTGTTTGTGTGGATTTAAGTGAAATAGCTCAAACTGAAAGACTCACTGGCATTTTTTAATACCTGAACCTTTTCTCTGAATGTGACAATGCTGTAAGCACAAACACTGCACGGTTTCCCTGGTTTTGATACCAAACTCACTAATATCTCTACTAACATGTCAAATAATGTGAATTTATTGAGTTGTGTTTCTATATTTTGGCTGTTGTGTTGACTGTGTTGGATATTATCAGCTTTACTTTGCAGATCAGAGCCACATTTGTGCCCGAGTCCTGCTTTCTACCACATCTTGTTCCACCTCACGGGGGGCCTCATGCCATTAACGGGCCCTCAGTGGTTTTGCTAATCTCATTAGCCTGCTGCTGCAAGTCAGCAAAGACTCCCCGAGGCCTATTCATTATCACTGCATTTAGAGCACCGTCACTCTGAGACCAAAAAGGATGCAACAACCAGATTAAAGAGAGGACAGGGAACAAGGCAAAGACCTGCAAGTAAATAAAGAGTCCCCGTCTTGTGTTCGAACACATCCATATACCTGCATACATGATTGTCTTTGAGAAAAGTGAGAAATCCAGTGTTGATAGAGGTAGAGCATTGCAGGCTTAATAGTGCAGGAGGATGCTTTGAAGTGCCAAGCAGCAGGCGGTTTCAGGGGGGAAAGGCGGAGAACGGTACAGCCAGAGGTTTAGAGAGAGAGAAGATATAGAAAAAAAAAGTGTATGGTTGTGAATACAAATGCGTCCCATAATTCTGGTCGACCTCCTGCAGCAGCGGGGATTTCATGTGCTGAGTCTTCTGTATTTTAGTAAATGGGAACAAGTGGAGGGCTGGCTAATCAATAAATCTATTAACTTCGTGCCGTAGTTTATTGTGGTCCATTTTGCACCCACATCTCCAATACTGATATACTCTCAGCCAACCCTGCAGCTAGCAGCTTCACAGCAGGGGATAGCAGAGCTGGAGCGAAGCGGCGCGGCCATCCCGATAAAACGTAAGTGATACCTTATCAAACCTCAGCTAGCTAAGCCTCTCTCTCTCTCTCTCTCTCTCTATGGAACAGATACACATCTTCACCTTTTCCAAGCTCCGTCGAAGACTAGATAACTGTGCCTGCAATGACAAATTAAACAGTGTTCAGAGTTGGAGAGCAGCACCTAAATCAAACTCTAGGCAGAGTATGAAAAAAGGTGGATCTCTTCGCCTGGCCACTGTAATCTATCAGCTGTTTCTCCAGAGAAATCTCATAACTGCAGAGCCGCCGTTACACTGCACTTCAGTCTCAAGGTGTTTGGCTCTTGCAGATTTGATCATATGTGTGTGTTTTTTAAAAATTTTGAGTTATATGGGGACAATACTGCGTGTCAGATCAAGTGTTATTAATGTTTGGGCTTTTTTATTCAAGCTGGTGTAATATTCTTTTTAAAATAAATTATTAATGGATCAACGAGTGATGAACCCACAGAAAAATATCACCCAACTCTGCCGTCTCGCACTGCTGCGCAGAGCATTTTATGGTCTAATAGCTCATTATTTGGGTTGTAATTCCTGCAACTTAACTGTTTTTTTTCTCACCAGTAAGTAGCTGGTGAACACAGAGGATCATTTAGCAGCTTAAGAGACAGATGTGTCCCTCTGGAGTAAGAAAGAGAATGAATATTAAAGCTTCGTTCATCAGGGGGCCAAATAAACATCAGTGTTGCTTTGTGTCTGCTTGATGTGTAAATACGTAACTTGCTGTATTTGTCATATCAACTTAAAAGATTATATTAAGCTTATGCTGTATTTTAATATGCGCTTACTGCCTGCGAATTGCCAAAGAATCAGTTTGTTCTTGTTAAACTATATTAAACTGTGCAGACAGTTGTGCCCAAATAGTTTGACATTTACTTTAAAAAGTTTAATAAATGAAAAGTAAACTCAGGAGGCTCACAGGAAAGTGAGCAAATGAAGTAACAAATCCCTTTTTTCATCAGAAAATCTTCTGCAATATTGAGCTGTGATCCTTTCATAGTTTTTAGTTCAGCCGTTTTTCATTCTTTTACTTTTCTTTCTGTGTTTCACTCTGCTCAGTTTTGCAAATGACCAATAGACAATAGTTAAATGTGCCTTTCACTGATCACTCGATCACATCTGAGCACTTATTGGAAGTATTTTACTGATAAATTATGAATATTTCAGTAAAATGTACACCATGGTTCTTTGAATTTTCATGACTTTGTATTGACGTGACTAAAAATGTGGTCAGAGTAGTTTGTGTTCCTGATTTTCATCAACAACAGAGTTTACCTCAAACACCTTTGACTCAACATTCATCAGGCTGCTTTATGAGTGAGAGGCTTTTAAATTTAACTCCACAAAGGTCAATTGAGTAAACATGGCCTCTTCCCTCAGAGGATGTGTTTACGAAGCATGCTGCAGAGCTGGAAATGAAAGGTGCATGTGCAGTCAACACATGCAAACATCTCATTGACTTATTTTCTGCCACAGTTTCTTTTCTCATTCTTCAGCTTTAATCATATGCAGTTGAGTTGTCAGAGCTTCTGGAAAAACAGAAAAAAAAACCTGCATCACCTCCCTCCCTCTCTTGCTCTCTACATCCACCATGTGAATGCACTGAGGAGACTGACAGAGGTTTACCTGCAGAGGGCCCCCTGGGGCCATCCACAAAGCCTAGTCAATCACTGTTGAGCCCACAGGGGCTGCTGATTGAGTTTTAAGCACATCCAGGTAATAACGCAGGTCCCCTCTCTTCTCTCTTGTCATTGACCCTTTTAGTAGGATTGTGTAAAGCAAGACCATGCGCTATTGATCTTTCTTGAAATAAACAAGAGTGGGAGTCAGGTGGAGGCAACTTGAACTGCAGAAATCTCATTAACACTGGTGGCCTTAAGCTTACCATGCTCCATGTCCCCACTTTATGTCTCTCTTCAGAATTGAATGATTCAAGTGATTTCATGAGCTTCCCTGCTCACAGTGAAAACCATAACCAGTTTGCTGTGTCTTCATACGATTCGGCCACATCCGCTGGTCATTGAGATGTCATGGCCACCGGATGCAGCCAGCACCCAACAGCTATTTGACAGCCAGCCGTAGGCGAACGGCAAACAGTCACGGTAATCTGCCGGTGTAAATCAGGCCTCGAATGCAGATGAAAAGATTATACATGGTTAGTATTCATAAGGTCACAGCGGTGCATAAACCACAGGACTTGTTAAAGGTTACTGTTTGAAATAGAAAACTAATGGATGCCGTTCTTTTCCATGAATACCATTAGGCATAGCTGTAATGCATCTTGACGGCACCATGAGAGCGACGTACATAAGAAAAAGAAGATGAGCTCTCACATGCAATTGGTATGTCATGTTAAACAGACAAAAAAAAACAATTGCGTGGTCTGGAGTGATGATTGACGTGGTGGTTGGTGTATATGGGAAAAAAAATGACGCATATTTTTGTCTTGTTTGACCTTCACTGCTTCCTCTCTCCTTAGCACACACACAAACACATCCTGTACTAAAGATATGCATCACACTGCACCCACGATTCCAATCTATATTCATTCTCAGGACCTTTGAGCAAGAAACACCCACGTACAGTATCATCTCCACTTTCTCTGTGAGCTGCTGAGAGGAGTCAAGTATGCAGATAGTAATGGACACGTTATAGGCATGAACCTTTAGCATAATACGATACATTACAATCTCAAAAATTACCTCGGAGTTACATCGACTCTCTGACGCAAAGTCAACAGAAAGGAAACATCATAAACTTCAACGGTAAGACTCACTGCACTGCTGTTGAACTTAATTGCATTACTGTGCACAGCTGCACCTGTTAGACTGTGCAGATAATTGCTCCAACTCACCCGACACCCACACTGTAAAAATTCACCGTAACTTTAATTAAATTACCAAAGTAACCAGGTTTATTAACATTATAGGAGTTTCCAGTCGGGCAAACCTTAAAAAAAATATAATTATCACATTCAGAACCATTTTAGAACTTATTATGATGAGTTTAATCAAAACTTGAAAAATGTTGATTAAATATCCAACTTAGCTAATAAAATTAAACAGTTCAGAAACATTTAAGCCTATTAGCACCCTTCCCAGAATGCACAGCGGTTTGGTTAATGCAAAGGTTCATGATGATTTTATGGCCCCAGAGTTTTTCATGTAAAAGTTAAAATACTGTGCATTTAAGAATATAAAATCAGGACCATTAAATTTTAGTTTGTTTGCATCAAAAACACTTTACATCATATTGATACACAAACACAAACATATGCAGAGAAATGTGTCTCCATTAACCATGTTTTTGCATTCTAAATCAGACTTCTAGCCGCTGCACCTGCTAAAATATTCAGTTTAGTTAATTTAAAATTTAAATTCAGTTAACTCCAGGTTTTATGTTGGCAGAGTTATAATATTTTGGGCAGCAGTGTAGTTACCATGACTCTGTTTTATTGAGCCTTCTCCAGAAACACTAGTACCACAATTCAGTTTATAAGGACATGAGGGGGCAGAGTGTATACTGGATGATGTCCTACCATCTTTATGAACCTGTGCTTTTGTGAAAATAAGCTGAAATGCACTTAACGGGCTTGTGTGTGTGAGGAGCAGAGCACCTCCACATAAACAACCAGTTATAGCTTGAATAAAGGCACAGGGACAGGGGACAGAAGTGGCTTTGTCCACGGGACTTGTTTGGCGGATCAATCACTAGCAGGCACGCCACTGACACTAATATGGCCTTCCCAGCGTGTGATACTGGCTCTGTCTGGCTCCCCTCATAGGTGTCCCTTATCAAATGACAGGGCAGCAATCAGCCCACGGCTACAAACTCACACACAAGATGCAATTAGAGTGTGGAGAGAAAATGGTGCAGCTGACTTGTGCAGCACATGAACCCCCCTGTTCACAGAAGCCCCGATGGCGGTCTAAACATGCTATTATCAGGAAATTGCTTTAATTTACGGTCTTGTATAAAAGATTAATTGCAAAAGTGTTGAGAGGCACGTATGAAGGATTTCATTTGGCATTGGCAAAAAGTTGTATTCCGTTTTATAACACACTGGAGACAGACCAAGAACATCTTTTACAATTCATTACATCCCACACACTCCAGACTTCTTTTTTTTTTTTAAACTCTAAATATGAGATTGTCAGGGTTTCACAGTCCCTTGTGGTTATTAGAGCTCACATGGCATAAAACCATTTCAGTCCGCATGCTTTCAACCTTCCCAGAGCTGTTTATGTCTGTGCATCTGGCATTATGTGGTGTGGTGATGTGTAGGTTGAAGTCCGCAGGATGTGACTGACTTCTGAGGATGATGAGGTCAAACTGCAGCTTGGTACGAGAAAGTGAAAGTTCCCAGGCCTTGGGCCAAAAAAAAAAGAAAAAAAGATCCAATCCTGTTATAGGCATTAAAAATGCTGTTTGAATCTCACCTAGCAGCACACTCCATATCACATTTCATTCTCTGATTACATCAGCGGCACGCATCAGATTTGATCGGAGATGTGTGAATTATAACAGTGCTGGAGTCAGCCACCTCAGCTCTGTGCAGCAAAAAAAGTAAAGAGGCATTTCATCTTATTGTTTTTGATTTGATCAGATTCTTGCATGCAATGCTGCAAATGTTTCACCTGGGAAATGTGCCTGCTGGCAGAAATTCTGTGGTTTCTGGTGCTATCTGTCAAAAACAGATAGCGGTTCCTTTACACGCCACGAGCTCTCTCTTCCAACTCCAAATCAGGAGGGAATCTCAAGGTGGGAAAAATATGATTACAGCAGTAACACACTTCCCTCTTTCAATTATCGCTGCCTTTATGCCTTTCAGCAAGCACATAATCCTGAGCTCCGTCACTCAGGTTGAACATGGTTGAGTCGCAGGAGGCTGCAGGTTTGTGTTCAAGCATGTGTTTCGACTTTTTTTTTTACCAGCCTGCAACTGTTGCTGTAAATCCGGCTTCTCTGAGGAAATCTGTTTAAATCAGGGTTTGAAGTGAAGGACCACAGCAGAGGCAAATGTGAGCCGACGTGAAGTAGATGTTGAACCTCGCAAGAGTTTGAGGAAAGAATCAACAGCAGGATACGAGAGTATTCTCCCGAGTGTGTTTTAAGGTTGTGCATCTTCGATACACTCACGCACTCTGTAGCATATGCACATTTTCCACATGCACAAGGACCTGCAGTGTTTTCCCCGCGACATTCCCTGACCTGTTGGAGATTTGGTTGTGTAGAACTGAATGCTATTGATATCTGACATAATCCATATTTCATAGCTTTCCCACATGTCAGCAGCTCTGTATTCAATTCTCAGCTCACCATATGGATCCATCAGATGCTGCAGCTTGTAAAATTAAGTGTAATTCAGTGTGTGGTGAGAAGAGAGCTTTAAGTGTATAATTAATCATCTCACACACATTAAGAAAAAGAGAGACACTTAAATAAATCAGAATGTGTTTCCATTTTCCTGCCTTATCATCCTGGGATTTTAGAAAACCTTAAATATTTCATCCCTTTGCTGCAAGAATGAAAGGAGTCCGTCTTGTTCTGGGAGGAGGAGGAGGTGAGGGGTGGTTTTGTAAGTCGAAAGGAAAAAAAAAAAGGTAAACAACCCAGAAAAAAGGAGGTGGGCATCAAGAGGCAAGGAACAGAGCAGCTCTCTAGATTTAACCTGAATATTATCAAAGAGAGAAACCTCGGTGAGATCTTGAGGCTCCGTCAATAATGTAACGCACTGATCGTCTCGCTCTTGTTTGTGCCTCTCCTTCAGACGTGAATACTTTATGAATAATGGAAACACAAGAAGCAATTCGCAGCAAATCATCCTGCCTGCTTTGACAGCACGTTAATTCAGCTTTACCTTTGCAGTCGCATGCTGCTGTGTCTTAAAATATTTGAATGAGGTCTGTTATTTTGATCTAAGATAGTCAGATCCTTCTCTCTTTATATGTCAATGCTGTTCTACAATCATCAGTGTATGAATTCTGCACCAGAACAGACAAATGTTTGTTTAAAGCAGCACTATGAAGGAATTTGTTTCTGTGCAATTTAGCGCCCCCTGCAACATTAAATGCACACAACTCGGGTGCATTTTTATGTTCGATGGAAAAGCATCGATCAACTAAGCAAGCAGCTACTTACTGTTCAACAACAATAAGTCCAGTTTTGAGTCTGTCTGTCCTTTTCTTTAGGGTAGTTGTCGTACGATATCACCCCAGTTTTACCAAAATTACTGTTTTGTGAGACGTAGTAGTGTGCATCGTTAAGTTTCAGTTTCGAAACAGATGCTCAACGTTACGTAGCACATTAACAAGCTACAGGAGGGCTGAGTAGCTGAGGCAGAGAGCCAAGTCAACCTGTTACATCGCACCTGACATTAAAATGACTTTAAAACTATTATTTCAAGGTGGAAAAGTTACATATTGTTGCTTTAAACGATCGCTTTTTGCCTTATGCCATGTTAAGCAATAAACATGATATGAAATATTTAAAAAAGTAAAGATTTCTGTCCTTCCTCGTAGAAAACAGCCTTGTTGTTTCAGGAATCCGACATCATCGTCTCCGGTGCTGACAAACTTACTGGAGGTTAAATCCAATCAGAACATCAGACTCAATTGTAAACAGCCTCTCAGAGCCAAACGAGGACTCTGCTTCTTCACCTTCCCCCGAGTTGGTTGGTTCTGCCTATAAAAGTTACAAGTAGTTGAACCTTTTGGGCAAAAAGTGATTACTGCAAATGTAAACTCCTGGGAATAATCCACCAGTAATTTTTGAAGTGATATGTTTCTGCTCCGTCTCTGCGAGGATAAAGAAGAAGTATATTTCGTGTCGGTATTATTTGGGCTTATTCAGTGGGAGAATATTAATACTTTAATTGGTATAAGGAGACGCTAAAGAGCAGAGCAGAGATAAAACAGTGCCTAATATGAAGCTACAGGCGAAATAAAAATTAGAATAATAGTCTGCAAACCGAAGGACACCAATATAAAAGGATGAAATGTCTTTATTTCTGTTTTCTGTCACTGGCAGCTGCAGTTCTTTACCAATAAATCCAAATTGTCCTTATTTTTGGCCTCGTTTTCTCGATGCTGTGATACTAAATGAAGAGCAATATGAGCTTTCAAACAGTCAGACAAGTCCAGTTTATCTAACAATCCAAATGAAAAGGTTTACATAAACTCAGTCCTTCCAAGATCAGCGCCAACGCATGTTTCTGTGGCGATTACTGAAACCACAGTCATAGTTTAAATAAAGAAGCTTGTTTTTGTCTTCAAATCGATTAAAACTCCAAAATCAACAATCAGTTTGTCCGTTTCTCAACACTGTACAACTTCTACTCTGTCTCTAGCTCTTCAAGCTCATTTGGTTCTACAGAAAATTTAATTTTTTAAAAAACTGGCCACAAAAGTAAGGGCTCATTTCTAAAGTTAATACTTTTTTTCCCTAGAACAGCTGAAGACTGTAGCTTTTAGCAAACTTACACAAACTGGAGAAAATTGCCCTTCCCCCGACTATTTTCACTGCCAGATTAACACACATTTGGTGCTTCAGTGAGTATTTCTGGCATTGGGATGTTGTTAGTGGGAATGACTCAAAACACAGTCTAGTGTGTGTGTGTGTGTGTGTTTCTGGATAACAATGGAGGCCTAATACAGCAGAGAAATAAGCCCAATTTAGACTCAGGACTCTTGTTGGTTTTGTTTTTTATCATTTTAGTTTGTTGACAGGATGAGAAAACGTTGCCATCTTTATTTTTTATCCATTAAAATGACTGATATTGAATTTTTACCCCATCTGTCAGTAAGGACGTTTAGCCAACTTTGAGATAGATTTGCTATTAAAACTTAGCATCCTAAAAAATACAGCGCTGTAATAAGTGTGTTTTTGCAGCAATACCGATGATTTATATTATAGACAAAGTATGAAAATGAAATTCAGGCTGCAAAACTTATATAATTTCTTATTAATCGACATCTGTCTATGAATTTGGTTTATTTTTTTGTTCAAATCTTCTTGCAGTCTCTGAAAGTTAATTGCTGCTCCTTTGGTGCAGCAATTCCAATTTTATTTCATCCTTTCCTCACAAACGTGTCGTCACAACCACACACTGATAGTCTTTATTAGAGAGCCCACACCAGCAGCACAGTGCTGAACATGTGCTCCCACACGTCCCTCCTCGGTAAATGGCACCCAGGTCTGTCTTACACAAAAATGCTGTTTTCCTCGCAGTGTCTTGGCGAAGCTTTTGATTCAAATCAGTGAAACGGGAGATGCAAAGTTCTAGAGAAGAGCACTTCTGAGATGGATGGAGATGTGAGGAGGTTGAGCGACGGAGCTCGGTGTCACGTCGGCCTTTCAGAAGCTCATCAGCATTGTGGTCCACGTTCCTCTGGCATCGTGGGCACAGGTGGCAAAGGCTCATTACTCAAACCTCTATGGTCCATCTTTCACAGGCGAAGGGAAATATGGACTCCTATTAGCACATGCCCTGCTGCGCCATGCAGTATTTGTGTGGGTCGGGACGTGTGTGGGAGGCTGCTACAAAGAAACAGCCAGGAAAATTGAGACAATCTCAACTATTTCACAAAAAAAAGGAAAAAAAAAACATGCAGTATTTCACAGTTTATTGATGTTTTTCCTCTGCATGTCCTCTCCTTACAAACAATGACAACAGTGCAGCCTACTTTTATTAAACATGTATTGTGAAACATACCTATCCACACACACACACACACACACACATACACATCTCAGGGAAAGATTCATGCAGTCTGTGTAAATATAGAAGGGTGTGCAGGAATAAACAAACAAAGCAGGTAACGGCAGACACTGTATGCACAGAAATGAGGCTTGTGGAGGCTCGGCAGACTGGCAGAAATTGGTGTCAGACTTGGCAGGATGAAAAGTGTTTGTGGAGTTCTCACTCTTCATCTTACTTTTCCAGGCACATACGCACGATACCGAGAGGCCCTACATAAGTTATAAATGCATTCATGCAGAGGGCTGAACCCACTATAGGATAGAAGCTCATATAGCGCACGGGAACATGCACATGGTGTTAAATCTCAAGATGCATCCGAATGTGTCACAGATTCACAGGCGGCTGCAGGTTGTTGTTGACATTCATGAGACATCCGAGTGTTGTCGGGGTGTAATCATTTCTCTCCCGTATTCTATAGGTTCCATATGTTAGCTACACTCATAGCTACGTACTCTTAACATGAATTTTATTTGCTGCCAGGATGCAAATGTATTTTCCATGTCATTACCATCCTCGACAGATGGCATGTCGTGTACAAACATCACACCTTCTTTACCAGAAACTTTAATTCTAAGTTATTAGTCGCTAAACACCAGATTATGTACTGGGACTGCTGGACACATTCACTTCAGCATAATAATGTAAAATATAAATACATTTGTCTCCCTTCTTTCGCTCGCTAAGAGAAGCTGAAAAGAACTCAGTTTTTATTTCCAGTCTATGAAACATACATGCAAAGAGCCAATCAGGAAACTGAGGCATGAGGTTCACATACTGTGAGTAAAGTGGTTAATGTCTCTGAATCATTTGAAGCTTCAGTGACTTCCCTAATTAAATTGAATGTAGATTAAAGGGGGAAACACAAAAGAAACAGCAACCCTGCCTCTTGTTTTTTCTATTTAAACCAACAACCAAGCAGCGTTTATAGAAAATTACAGTAAATTTGCTTATTGAATTAGCACATCATGACCATCAAACTGACTACTGATACCTCTGCATCATGAGTCAGGTCAGTTTTATGTACTTTACTATCTTGTACAGCCTAAAATCACAACCCTACACAGTTACTTTAAGAATCAAATGGGCCATTTTAAAGTAAATTAGGCGTTGCAGTCAAAAATTGACTACTTTAACTTTCCGCCACAGGGAGGCTGGGTTTTTTTGTTTTTTGTTATTTTTTAAAAATCCCGCTGGGCTTCGCTGCCACAACCTAATCAGACTACCAATATGAAAATAAATGAGGGAACATTTTCCCTGCAGCCCCCAATTTTGGTCTGAATGGGTCCTAATTGATGTACCTGGTCCTCAGCAACGTATTAATCACAACCTGACGACATTTGGTCATGCTTTTTCTTACAGACGGAGCCTTTGTCCACTCAAATCTGAGCGAGAAACACATTCACAAGATCCACACTTTGTTCTGTTTCTGGTCTCAACAAACTGAACAAGGTAAACATACGACTCTTTGCTGCCAAACACTCTGACTATGGTCACTGGGAAGCTGTAAACTCTGCCTGTTTGCTGTGTGGTGCTTAACAAGCGGTTTACAGTGGGGTTTTTAAAGCTTTTTGGCTGAAAACAGCTGCCTGCAGAGGCTGAGAAGGACACTGTGAGGGCAGTGAGAGTCAACAGAAAGAGCAGAGCTGTGTGACAACTAAAGTGTGAGCTGAAAACTCACTAAAAACTGAGCAAAGCTGAGGGAAGCTGCACATTTAAGGGGATAATTCTGCACAAGTTCACCACTTGCTTGAACTTGCTGCATCATGTGCATCAAATAGGTGAAGGATTGAAAGAATTTTACTGTCCTGTCTGTAATGCACTTGATAACTGACTCTAATTAGTTTGATTCATGCTGTAAGATGGTATTTAGCCCCAAATGTTACGAATGCTTGCCTGCTCTTTGTAACATTTTACGTTGGTAAAGCAGCTATTAAACTCCAGTGAGCCGTTTTGAAAGGCCGGTGTAATCCCTGTTGGAGTGATTAGTAGCACGCTTTGGATCCTGTAGCAGAAGGATCATGTAAATCAGCATCCCTTTCCTTCGCTCAGCATTTTAATCCCCTCATCCTCGTCAGCTCTTCACCTCCCTGAGGCATTGTGATTTGCAGGACAGAGCAACGTTCCTGACAGAAGGTTGAGCTGTTCCTCTGATGGACAGCTGCTTCCGAACCCCTTGGGGGGACTTTCTTGGACAGAGGACGGGGGAAGGACACGCTCGGGCCATCCTTTCTGATGATGGCTGGCTTTTTGAATGCTTCGACCAAACGCACAAGGAGACAGGAAGTGTGGAGAAACGCCCCCAGGAGTCAGATGGACCGAATGACTGAGCTGAGATGAGTCCTGAGGGGGAGGGCACAGGATGGACCAAAGCCTCCACTGGCTTCACCCACCCATATCAAAAGTTTCTCTGTAATCAGTGATGACCAGAGGAAAGATTCTGCTTTCAAAGTCAAGCATGCAAACTGAAAAAATCCGCCTCTTCCATTTTTTCCATCGCCAGTAGGGAATATAAAACAGGAATCTTGCTCTCTATTCCACTTCGCTTTGTCCATCATGTTTCCAGTGGAAACTCACGGTGTCCTGATAGGGTAACGCTGCTGCTCCAGTGGTTCAGGTTGTTTTTTGTAGCAGTGCCTCCCCTCTTGAGGCTCAGCTCACTCCCAACATATTCTGCTGCACGTCTCCCATCTGCCAGTTTCAAAGAATGATTGAGGTAATCGATTCCCGTCGTGTCTTGTGGTTCTGACTCAAAGGTTGTTGGGGAAGTTTTAGTGGTCAATGATAAGACATGGACTTAAATATGTTCACTGCAAGGATGGTGCAGTTTATTACAGATCACACCTTCCTTCCTCGTTCCTCTTCCTCCGTCTCTGAGGTAAATTTTCCTGGTCGGAGGATTAAAAGGGTCGTCTGCATAGATTGTAAACCAGAGCCAATAAAACCCAGAGTAATCACACATTGGCTTCATTTCACAGCTCCTCTCGCAGATGACAGCTCAGAGTGGCTTTGACATCCCATCATTTGCTCAGGTCGTGCTTTCATTTTACTTGTGCAGCGAGGGCTCGCCGTCTGACTATATAAGAAAAGATAATTTAACGAAAGACTACGCATATGATGTTTTAATAATGGTATTGGAGTTAAGATCCTGTCTTATGTCTCTCTTCTTTCAAACCAAAAGGGAAGAAAAGTTTTTTCCTCATACAACTCTTGATCTTTTTGTGCACATAAATAGATTTTTTATCAAAATATGTCACTCCTTTTAGGGAGTACCTGTGTTTTTTTCTCATAAATTGACAATTGTGGACTATTTTCTTATCTCACTTTTCGTAGCTTACCACTTGATTTTCATTGGAGATGAGAAAGCTGTTGATTTGATGAGTCGGGCAGGAAGCTGTTATTGTGAAGTGCATCTTCATTTTGAATCTGAGATGGGAAATATCTCGCTAATTATGACCAAAAAGAATGCATTAGTTTTTCAGATTCTGTAGTCCACTTGTGTATTGAGCAAAACACCAATCTATTTCTGTCATGTTTTCATTATTTGTGGACAAATCAAACTCTGATTAAACGTGTCACTTTGCCCACCAGTGACATGTTGTATTTGCAAAAGTTGTTTTTTCTGTCTGATAATTAGCAGAGAATAAATGACACACACATCCAGTCGGTAATGAAGCAGATGAAAAATGCATTTAATGAACATACAATTGGAGGGGACGTCAGAAAGCGGGGCCAACTGTTCGCTTCCCCTCCCATCCGTAATGACATGATCAAAGCAGGCCCACTAATTAAAGGTGACATCTTGTATCTGACATGTTTTTTCTATAAATCGCTGCTCTCTGGAACAGAATTGCATTATTTTTTTTTTCTTTTATAGCCAGGCAGGTAGCAGCATGTATTTTGGTTTCTCTATCTACCTTGTCAAGGCTGACTTCTCACACCCTTTGCTCTTATTTTCCATGTTCTGCTTTTTTTCCCCTCATATGCCACCTCTTTCTCTTTCCCTATGTCTGTCTGTTCAAGTTAGCGTCACAAACGTTCAGCGTGCTCCTGAGCCGTGAGTGCATGATGGTCCTATTTTGTCAGTCGTGTCAAAACATCACAGCATCCCTCCCGGCCTTCCTATCATGCCGGCGAAGCTGTGGGGTAGGGCATCTGCCTGACCTCCCAGCAGGCCTGTGGAGCCGTAACACAGGGCAGTATTGGAGTGCTAAGCGGCCGTCCTCACCCGAAGCTCTCAGGACCACATCAGAATGAATCGGAAAGAAAACTGTCAAATCTCTCTCCCTTGTTCTCTCCCTTGTTGTGGCTGAGCTGATCCAGCTTGTGTGGGTGTGGGAAGGAGGAGATACACAGAGATATGTTTGTGTGGGTGGATGGATGGATGGATGGATGATGGCTGGATGCCTTGATGCAATTTTTTTTCCCATTTTTGTACAATGCCGGCGATTTTTTTATACCAGCAGCCCACTATTCTTAAAAATTAGCATCCACCGGACGTTACTGCACCTCATGATGTACATCCGGTACCGACATTGGCGCTGGTGGGCAGTTTGGCAGTGTGAGGGCGGTGAGGTCGGGCTGGTGGGCGTGGAGCTTGTCTGGCTTTCATGCAGCTGATCAGAGTTCAACTCCAAACATAAACCTGCAATTGAAGTTTGCCTTTTCTTTTATTAACCAGAACCACAATCTTTTCTTTTCCTTTCGGTCTTTTTCTTTTCAAATGCTTGATTACTTTCCAGACGGATGATGATGAGAATTTTCATACCACTTTTATATCTGTTAGTCCTTAATCATGAGGCTCCAACCAGCACCTTTTAGCAATTTAACAAGTTGTGTCTTGTTTTTTTTTTTTTGTTGTTTAATTCCTACAAACACTGAACTTTAACAATGACACTTTCCTGTTTTATGGAGCATTATGTGCCAGACTGCACTTAGGGCCAACTTCTTTAAAAACCTAGTTAAAACCCCTGCAGTCTAAAACAATATGCTTGTAATAAATCATCCTTTCAGGTTCACATTTTTTTTTGCTGAAATTGCTTTAAAAGGTGTCGATTCAACTGCACGGTCCTTTTGGAGGATGAAGTTCATGTTGTAACTAAGAAGGGTTTCTGCTATTTTGGTATCAGTATAACACGATGCAGAGGGATTAATCTAAATTACATTTGTGATCTAAAAATGGTTCAAAAGAAGCTGATTTCTCCTCAAATGCTCTGATAAATCCATCATTCTGTCTCTGCTCACCGACAGTGATAAACCCAGACTGTACCAGTGTTGACCGGCTGACTGAGCAGTGTGACAAAAACATGCTCTTATCATCTTTACTAAGAAGACAAAGGAAATTACTTTTGGTCTCCTTCCTGATTGTTTCTTTTCTCCAGTGACAATTCACAATGTGGAAATTAATCCAATCTTTTCAGACAAACGCCTGAGTGTTATGACGGATGCCATCATGAGCTGGATTTTACTTTCCGGCAGCCTCAGATCTTTTGGAGCTAAAATCCAGATTATTTCTGGTTTTTGAATCAGTGACTCAGAGTGTCTCGCTGTACTGCAGTTTGGCCTGACTCGGCAGCCTCTTTGAGAAACTTAAGCTCGAGTAAACTATAATAATATCCATCTTGTGCCGAGATAATTGGCCAGCCTGCGTCATACTCCTTTGAAGCCTCTCACATTAGACTTGCAAACAATAGCTTATTTGACTCCTTCAATGTTTTTAAGCCCAGAATCACATTTTTTACCTTCAAGCAGGTGATTTAAAGTCCTTTCATTTAACGCAGCAGGTTAAAGAACTCTTTCATACGTCAGCGAAGCCTGTTGCTAAATCAAAATCAGTGAGCTGCCACATGAAATCTAAAACTACATACCGGCACTTTCATGTTTGCTTCGTTTGGTCCGGACTTTCGGACTTTTCAGTTTGATGCAAACCAAAATAGCAGATGTGAAACCTCCCCAGGTCGAAGGTCTAAACCAAACAGCCAAACCTTGGTTCGACCAAAAGACCACGGTTCGGTTTTTGTCCAGTGTGAAAGCAAAGGTTTGAACCTTCAGACCTTCGTACCAATGACAGGAAGTTACGGAAGGCTAGTAACTGTTACCAAAAGAAAAAATAAAGGGTAAGAGGAGACCAAAAGAGGAGGCCAACTAGGAAAATTTATAAAGCTGCAATCAAGCTACAAAATGTCAGACGCCCACCTGCCAACAAACCAGTCAATGTAAAGTATAGAGATATGCAACCCACATGCTTGATGATGATATGATGTAGGTTTGTCATGTACAGTTAGTTTGTTTGCATGATTGTGGTGTAAAACCTAAACCGACTGGACTTTCTGAACTCTGGTCTGGACTTTCAGGTGTGAAAACACCCTAAAAGTGTAGTGTCATGACTCTGTGACAGGCTGTGTATGTGTTTCTATTCAGATTGTTTTACGTGGAATTTTATCTTCAATCTGTGTGTAAATTTTTAAAAATTGAATACAACTAATCAAGAATGTAAAATTAAGCTTAAACCTAAAAATAAAGTACTGTATAAAATCACCTGAGTTTAATGACAAAAGGACAGGACAAAATTTAGACATGCTAAGATGTCTCCAATACAAATAATCAAATTGCATTCTTAAGTCTTAAATATTAGTTTTGTTCAATAACATGTCAGCTTGAAATACCCAGCAGAGCCTCCTGCAGGTTGTAGCTTGTCAGTGTAGTATGAACCACACATGAGTGACGGGGCTTGTATGGAAACAACGAGCCCTCCAACGTCAAACAAAAGACTCATTAAGACGACATTGTTTCTGTTCGTTAATCCTGTAAATTTGCAGATCAAAGTTTGAACCCATCTGACAGCTGAAGTTGTCAGACAAACGGGGCTTGAATGGAGGTGAAGGAGAGGCAGAGCAAATATTCCTCTGATTGAGCCTTTAGACTAATGAAAGATGAACCAAATCACAGCAGGGGGGCGTTGCAGGCTGCGTCCTAATATAGCTGACTCATAGAGGATAAAGGCTTTTTCGTTTAGTGATTCAGCTAACAACACGTTTGGATTCCACCCTCAGGCAAAAGATGACAGCGTTCGCCCCTGTTAGGATCTAATTCCTTTTTCTTCATATTTTATCCATACAACGTTTTTGGGTTTCTGGTTTTTAATTAGCACGAGAGTCTCACAGGGTTGCGGTAACGATGGGTTGTTTCACTGTTCACTGTGCTTTGAGTTAGTCTGCAGAATGTGTTTTTTTATCCGTATCGTCTCTGGCATCATCCGCTGCCCTCATCTTAAACTCCGTAATATCCGACTTTCTTCTTGGTTGCATTTCTAAAAATTCAATGTTTCTTCTCTCTTTTATTTTGTTTTAAACTCAAAGGGGGAGCGCAGAATTTTGACGCTTTCCAATCTTTCAGATGTTATTAGATAAAGAGAATTTTCAACTGAATGATTGAGTATTTTTTTCCTTATTCATTTAGTTGTGGTTAACAAACCTGGTAGTCATCTGGTTGACAAGGTGCTCTCCTCTTAGTACTTACACTGGTTGAGCAGTGCATAAATGCCTGAGGACCTAGCCCATTTATTAGGTATGCTTTGTGATGTGGCTGGGAGAGCTCTGTAATAAAAAATTTAGCCTGGCTTGAATCAGACTCTACAGGAAATGGAAAAAGGAAGCTTTTGCACATGTGAAAGAATACAGTACTTCAGATACACTGAGGAGGGAGTTCACAAAGAATGGGCCGTGGCTGCTGATAGCACCATGAATTCAGCACTTGATATCTGCCAAAGGTCTGATTCACAGAAGATATTTGAGTAGTCATATTACAGCGCAATCACGCCCATGAAGTTTTGCAGCTGAGTGCATTTGCCCCTATTTAGTCTCTGATTATCCATGTCACAAAGTACTGGAAGGCTAACGTTTTCTCCGCTGGTCGTCTGATGGCTTTGGGTCTGTGGTTCAGTGCCATTTTTGACCACTTTATTACTCTTTTCTGCAACTTTAGTTACAGCAGACTCCCTTCGGGTTCACAGAACCGTTTTGTCAATGTTTTTAAATACTTTTTTGCACAATAAATTATTCAAAGTTTCACAAGTTGCTTTTGGAGTGCAGTTATAAAAAAAACACAGATCTTCAAGACATCATTACCCTTGGATACTGTGAGAGTAATAAATGTATTAATAATGATAAAATGTTATTTTAAAAAGAGTATTTACCAAAAAAAAAAAAAAAAAAAACATTTCTGCCATCAATACTGGAAAGTCTGGCCAGCATTTATAAATGTGCTTTTAGTTACCACCAACTCTAAAGATGCAACCATTTCTTCCTCTAACTGCATGTGGCTTTTAATTCTAGTGTTTGTGAATTGAACATAACTTGCAGTTTGACTTATTTGCATAGAAAATAGACCAAATCCATGCTCATTACATGATTTAAATACATGCAGAAAAAGGTAGCAAATTAGATATTTTAATGAGCCCACTGCTGATGAAGGTCACCTGATTTTCTCAAACCCTTATACTCAGAACCCCAGTAAAATGTTGTGATCACACATGATAAGTTTAATCAGTGAGACTAGGGTCAAATGAGCTCTTTATCAACCCAAATTGAAAGGTAAATGGTTAATAGATTACATTTCAATGTCCCTCTAAAGCCAAAAAGTGGATGAAATGGTAATTGTATGATTTAATTTGAATAAAATCATGAACTTTCCCTTAACCCAGTTTTGTGGCTAAATTTAACCAAACCTCAGGGCTTTTGGGCGCAATTACCTTCCTGTTTCTTTGAAGAGAAAACAGCAGTTTGCTTTCATATTAATGCTTAAAATCTCACACCTTGTTTTGTTTTTTCATCCATGAACATGAAGCTAATGTTTGTTATGCGAAGTTTAATCCCACAGAATCACAAATTACTGCAAGTAAGCAGGAAGGTTGCTTTCCTCCTGCAAATGCACATAAGTCACAATTTAATCAGTTTGAGAAATGAGACCGTGATTATAATTTGATTAAAGATAATGCACTGCCTGTGTGTGCATGTGTGTGCACCCCCACACGTGTGCATGCAATGTTTATGTACATGTTGCAGTCCGTTATACACTTGCTTATTGATGCAGCAGCAGGGGCAAGTAAAAAATTCACCCCCATCACATATCCATAATTAAACATGTGATATATTGTCTTCGCTCACTCTTAGCAACAGAAACGTGCAGCTACAACTACAACAGGCTGAGTTGGTGCATCACTGATTTCACTGCTCGATCAATGAAGATGTGCATCCTGCATTTAATGATGGATATTCTGAACAATTCAGTAATAATTTACGCTGCAAAAGAGCTTGAGGCAGAAATAGAAGTGGAATGTTTCTATAAGGATCTCTATACCTGCAGCACTCGATCTCCATGCAGACATGCATACTCAGGTAGTGTTATTCTTTTATAGCCATTAATGGAGACGAGCTGAGATATCCATCTCCATATCTGTTAATGAAGCTCTTCCTTCTTGTCTCTCCACCCTCATGGACAAGAAACATAGAAGCCATACTGACTCTGTGGCGAGTGTTGGGATGTTCATCACGGTAAACAACCTCCGTCTCCGTGCTGATTACTGCTGTAACTTATATCCACTGTTACAAATGCGGAGCTTTAACTCATCGGTTCAGCAGACCTGTGCTCAGCCACAAAGCAGCAGTATGAAGCTGAATGGCCCAGATTACTCATTTTATTCAGCAGGGGAAACAGCAGCTATTTTGCTTCTGTTTTATGAACCATTCCCAGTGTGTCTTCCTGGGAGGTGACGAGTCACCCGGCAGCAGACTTCCTGTTCAGCCTTGTGCCATTCCCAAAACACACCTCTAATTAGCCAGACTTTAATATTGGCTCCGACACAGCAGGGGCCATAAATCTTGTTTAAAAGCTTATGAATAAGATGCATAAATCTCAGCAGAGATTAAAAACATTCTCAACCAGGCAGCACAGCAATTGTTAGCAATTCTTCCTGGCTTTTAAAAACATCGTCCATTTAAAGCATCATAACATCATGCACAGTGTATCACAACTACTTAGGAACACAAAGAAGTCCTGAGGGTCTCCGAACAAGCGTGCAGACCATATTTTGTTTGGACCGTTCGGCGAGGCGAGCCCAGAATATCAGGGACATTCATTCCATCCTTATTTACAGAGAGCACACGAGCTGCTTCAAGGTTGAGTCAATAGGCTGCACCCATACAGCCGCAGTCATTGTTATGCATGCAGCATTGTGTCAGATGTGATCCTATCTTTTGGATTTATCAGGGGTGCCTGTGGTAATTTGCATCCCATATCATGTCCAGCTTTGCAGGCTAATAAAACAAAAGAACAAACGCCGAGCTAGAGTGCAAGGGAGCATGACACAAATTCATACCATGCATGTTATTTTGTAGATTTTCTTGTAAATGCGCCCTACGGCTCTATAAATGTCATAATGATTGGCTTTCGCCCCCGTTTCCCAGTAACAGTCATGACTTGCATTTATGTGCCGCAATGATCGAACCGTCTGGGGCGTGCAAGGTTTTCCTAATAAATTGCATTGATTAAATGAAACAAGCTACACTCATTTAAACGAGGAAATATTCATTAACTTTTATTTAACACATACAAGCCAACTGAGACCTTTTTAATCGGCGGTACATAGGTGATCTGTTTACAATTAAATGAAACACTGTGAACACAACAATAAAGGTTAATTAACATACAGACATAGTGGTGCTTCAACTGAATTTGTCCTCTTTTAATTCTGTTTTTCACACCTCGGGAGCAACTGAGGGGCTAATCACAGTCCATCCATCATAAATTCAACCGATCAGCACTTAATAATGATACATAGACTCCTTCCTTCGCAGTGGATCCTTGAGGAAAAGGTGCCACATAAGATCTATTTCTTCACTTCAAGAAGTTAAGTGGCTTTAGAAGTTTGCGGCTTTATCTCTGCAGCTGAAAAGTTCTTTTCATATATCCAAAGCTCATTTTGAAAACTTCAGAGCATTTTTTAGCACTTTTATGCCGCCGTTATTTTTTACTCAGAGGCTTCAAATCAGGCTGGATATTTCTGCTTTGGCTGTCAGTCTTGTTTATTGTTTTCGGATTTTCCCAGATTATCTGGGAAACCCCCAAGACCTTCGCACTGCAGTATTTTTCAACCAAAATTATATTATAAAACCGTTCAAATTGAATGCCTTTCTCGGTTTTTATCGTCTGTTATGCGTGTGATAAAGCTGCAGCTCCAGCCACAGGTACTGTGTAAGGTGCTGCTGCGAAATGGCCCTTTTTGCCCCTCTACCCTGACCGTCCGCCCAGCTCTGACCTGCAGAGCGCTGACCTTTGTCTCCATCACATCTGGGCTTGTAGTGCTCTTTTTCCAGCCAAGTGGGGAGACAGAACCATTGAGCCGTGACATAACATTTTTCATCCCTCTGAAAAATCTAAAAAGCATGTTGCAATTGCCTTCTCTTGTTCTCTCTGCTTGCATTTTTAAAATCATCCAAAATAGCCTTTTTTTTAAAAAAAAAACAGATTTATAACAAAATGAGATGCTGCTGGTCACATCTTAAATGTGTCTCAAGGTTATCCTGCCCCTGTCATAACCGATTAATAATTAACGAATCTCTGGATCATAGTTAATAAGGCAAATGCTGTGTTCGCAAAAATGCAATTAAGGGTCAAGAGAGTGATGAAAACAAGGGAGCAGAACAAAGAAGAAGCGAGAGTGGGCAAAAAAATGAAAAATGAGGTGCACAGTGATCTTGGGAGGAAAAGGGGAAATCGGAGTTTGTGGGAGAGACTCATGAATGTAGCGCTAATAAGCTGCATATCTGAGTTTAAGATGTAATAGTTCTGTTACCTGAACCCGCTGAACTTTGGTCAAATATAAAACTTATCTGAGTGTCTCATTGTTCACAGCTCACAATAAAGTCCATTTTAAAAAACCCTCATACTATGATTCCTGCTGCCGTTCCCCCCTTCAGTCGGTTCCATCAGTAAACATTGAAATGCCAACATTTTTGTTCAGCTGAATGCATGTTTACATCTATTTTTCTAAATGTTCTATTAGTTTCCAGCATCCTGAGCTTTAGCGACGACTATACTTTGGCAGTTAGCGTCTAAAAAAGACTGATCGGTTGTTTTCAAAAGCAGATAAGCCTCAGCTGTCGGTAAAAACTCCACCGAGGGGATCGCGCTCTGGTGTGGCAGCCAAACGTGCTGTGGTGTGTGTCGGCGGCAGGCTGGCCAGACAGACAGTCCTCGTCTCCGGAGGCCTCAAACCGGGGACGTCTGGCTGCTTCTCAGGCCACAGGCCAGAGCTCACTGACACCCCTGTGACTCAGATATCTCCACTCAGCTCGCCCAGTGCACCACAAAAAAAATCACCTCCTGCTGTTGTTCTTGGCACTGGCACGCATGCATAATCAGATAGGATCTGACTCAGCCTGACCTGCATCACACGAACAGCAACGAAAGCAGCTGAGATGGACGTCATGAAGTTAAAAAAACAAAAAACAACACAGATGATGCACGAACTCCAATCAGTGTCCAGCATGTTAAACTGTGGATCCATGTGGACTCACACAACCTCATGTCAGCTGCTGTGATGCTGATTCGAGTGTAAAACCGTGTGTGTTGCCGTGTGAGGACCTTTGCACTCGGCTAGGCTGTTAATGTTTACTGAGACTGTGCAGCTCACTGCTACTTTAACACACAGACACACACAGACACACACACAGCATAAAACTTTAATTATGAGATTGGAATAACACCCCCCTAGTAAATAAGAAGCAGCTGCTGATAATTTTATTACTCAGGCCGCCTTATTGATGATTTATCTGTGTTTTACGTAATAGCAAGAAAACTCGCACAAGCAGTTTTGCACCTGGCTGTTAAAGAAGGAAAAGAGCTGCTTCATTTATGTGACGTTAAAATCGGATGGACCTCACTTTGCTTTGCAGCTTTTTTGCACAGACTGCACGTTTTTATTCTACAAAAAAACATTTTTCTCTACAAAAAACGTTTTTCTCTACAATAAACCTGCAGCCCCTTAAAGCAGTTATATCTATTTTGTACTTTTTCCAGCACTGTTGTTGACATAACGTTTCAGAGTGTTCTTTATTTTTTTTCCAGCAGCTATATTTGAAAAAGGAAGTGAAATAAACATCTATGTGGTCCAATTTGGTCAACACTGTAATTTTTAAAAAGTAGAAACTGCAATTTTATCTATTTTTTTCTGCAGTGACAACATCCTTGTTTGTATAGAAGAGTTTTGAGAGGTTGTTTTTGGATTTTTTCGATTCTACTGGAAAATGTCAACTTGATTTTAGAGCTACTTGTTTTTAAAGGGAACTAAAAATAGTTGGTTACATGACTTCAGCTCCCACAAATCCAAAGGCGGTCAAAGCGTGCGATGAGCGCTGATGCTCAAACAGATGTGGCTGCACTAACTTGTTAACCTGTGCACCGAAAAGAGAAGTTAGCGTTCCCACGATGCACCCCTGTGCTGCTCAGGTAAGCAGTGCGTCCCGTAAATAAGAGCTTAAAGACACACGAGTGAGCGAACAAACAGAAAAAGTCACTTTCTGTTAATTTGTGGCTTTAAGCTCACATGAAATCAGGCATCTCGTCCAAACAGCCCCACTGAAACCTCCTGCATTCCTGCAAACTCGTCACCCTCAGCGCGCCACTCTAAATTGAATTTGTGGGTAAAGGATCTGTCACAGGTCTCCTCTTGTTTTATTTTTGATGATGCTGTTTTAGAGCTCATTTGTCATTCTCAGTCTGTCGCCATTCAGCTCGTGCCTCCCTGGTGGGGCGAGCTGATTTGATTTGAGCTGATCCGCTGCTGCTGGTAAAAATATTTGAATGTATGCATGCGTGCAGTTATATATTTATATTTCGGGAGCTCGGTGTGCCTCACAGTGGTGTATAGTGTGCGAATCCAGAGGGGTGTGATGCTCCTGTCAGAATATATTAAGTAAAGTGAGACGTCCACCAGAGAAACAAGGCCAGAGATTTTAGATGTGCTGAGCGTTTTTATGAGACTATAAAACCTACAGTCGTAGATTCCTGCACAGTTCTCATCCTGATCCATCTGTCTGAATCTCATCTCACTGATTTGTCTGCACTTTATATAAATTAAGGGGACATTTACATCAATCTGAGCTCTTTGCTTCTGCTGCTTTTTTAATGGGTTGGATCAGTAGTTCTTCTTACTGCAGCATACCAGTGTTAATTTTGACAGCAAATTCTGATTTAGTCTTAGTCTTTTGAATAACACACCATTTAGTTTGAGTCATATTTTAGTCATCTGAAATCTTTTAGTCTTAGTCTAGTCTTAAGTCTTTTAGTCTTAGTCTAGCTTTAGTCTATATTTTAGACCAACTATTGGCAGATTTTAGTTAACTACATTTTTCTCCAGAATTTCCGGTCATTTGCAACGTCTTCGAAACTGTGCGAAGTTCTGCAAACTCGTCTTTGTCCTCCTGTGAGAGTGTAACTGCGTTTAACTGTTGCACCTGCACTTGCAGCGGCTTTTGAAAACGACTCTGCTGTTCTGTAGATCAACCTACCCTCAAAAGATTCGCTCTGATTGGATTTCTTCCTAACTTGTCCCACAAAAAGGGGAGTTTTGATTGGATCTCTTCTCCATTCATCCCTCCCTAACATTTTCGTCTCCTTTATATTCATTGACTAAAGTGTCAGTTATATTTTGTCACATTCTTCGTCATCATACCTGACTTTTTATTTCGTTTTTATTTAGTTTTCATCCGTGAAAAAGGTTCGTTGATGAATATTTTTCGTCATAGTCTTCGTCAAAGAAACTAAGACTGCAGCATACACTGAACCTTGTGTTCCTGATGATATTTACTCTCTGAATGTTTCTGTGCTCAGAAAAAAAATGGTCCTTCGATTAATGTTTTTTGTTTCCCAGTTTGATGGGAAAGAATTTGACTTGCCTGCACAAACCTCAGACCTCAACACCCCATCCAACCTTTTTGAGATGAACTAGAAAGTAAAGTCTCATTACCAAACATCAGCAGCTGCATGGGAGCAAAATGTTCATGTAAGCTGGTAGAAAGTCTGAAACCAGACAGGGAGGAGGCATCTGAGATGCAATTGAGAGACAAACAAAACAAAAAAACTAAATTTTGGAAGAGGATTAGTATTTTTATGCCATGAAAATGTGGGTTTGGCTGCAGTGAGTGCTCTGTCTGGGGCTGAAATAATGAGTTGTTTACTCAGTAAATCAACAGAAAGTCTATTAACAACCATAAAAAAATCATTTTTCAGCTCAAAATGCCAAAAACATTTCTTGCTTCAGCTTCTTGAATTTGAGAACTCATAGCTTCACTCTCTCATATCTCCTCTGATGTTGAACTGAATATCTTTTGGGTCTTGGACTGACGAGTTGGAAAAAAAAATATAAGCAATTAAAAGTCACCACCACAGGTTTCAGGAAAAAATTCGGATTATTCTCCATTTTTTTTAAGGCCTTTGGAAAACATATTAGTCAATAAGGAAAACAATCATTATTTGCAGCCTGAACACCATCTATAATCGCCTGAGTGCAGGCGCCGCCGCCGCCGCCACCGTCATCTAGTGTTCAGCAGACCAATGGATTGAACTCATGTAAAACCAATCATACTCTGGTCTGCTGAAGCTGTCGTCTCACTTTTTAGGAAGTCTTAAAATAGTCTCCCCGTCTCTGGGCTCATCGTTATCATCTCTGAGCTCGCCTCCCTCTCGCCTCCTGTCCCCCCTCCGCCTCCTCCCACCGTCCCCTTTACTCGTTCTCCCCCTCAATCTTCCTGACGTTTTATTTATTCATTCCCCACAGTACAATGTTTTCTGTTTAGCCTGTTATTATTCAAACAGATCGAAGCAGATGTTTGTAAAAAATGATCAGTCATATCGTCGGCGGGTCGAGGAGACGCCGGGAGCCCGTGCAGCGTGCATCTGTTTGAGTGTGACTTTTCCACATGATTGGGAAAGAGGGATGAGCATATCAATGACAGCGATGACAGCCGGCGAATATGAAATAAATCATAGTCCGGTTCACCTTATCATGAGCGCCGCAGCTACGGATCTGTGAGCCGCAGTGATTTATTTATTTTTTTTCCCCTTCTTCTCTTTTTTTTTTTGCAGCTGTCAGGGTTTCAGAGTGGAGTCTATATTACAAAGTAAAGAAGAGGGGAAAAAAAAAGAGGGAATGAGTGAGGAAAAAAAAAAGATCCTTTGACTAAAAGAGCTGATAGTCAACCGAGCTGGAACTGCCTTGACACTGCTTGTCATCCGATTGAAAGCTTTTTGATGTGAAGAAAACAGAATGGGAGAAAAAAAATAACTGCTGGCGAGACGCTGAGCCACGAGCTCGCTTTGAAGACTCTCGGGGTGCATCTCAACTTCTTTTCCATCCCCACGTGCGTGCGTGTGTGTGTTTCTGCGTGTGCGTGCAGGTGCTGATACGTACATTCACGCTGCTTGCACTTCCTCATTTGGGGGCTGTGTTGAGTAGTTTTGGATAAGAGAGGGTGGCAGTGGCGGTGGCGATGGCAGCGGGGGGGATAATGAACGCTCTAGTATTCCTCTCACTTACATTGAAGGATGTGGATTGAGGTCACATTGAGCGGCGCTGCGGCAGGAACATCAAAGGGCCGCGTGGCTCCGTACAGTGATGTGCTGTGTGTTTACAGTCAGTCCTGACATGCATCCACGCAGCAGCAGCATGGCGGCCTCCAGGGGCGTGTGTGTGTGTGTGTGTGTGTGTGTACTCTGCACGAGTGTTTGTGTCAGACAGATAGAGCATGTTAGGTGAGGACAGGACGAGAGGAGAGAAACTCTTCCTCCATATTAATAGACCTGCCTCTCTGTGTAATTTGATTCATCCATTTTCTCTGAGGACCTTTCTATCTCTTTTTTTTTTCTTCCATGTCAGAAGCAACTTTTCTTCTCTCCTTCACATGATGCTGCTGTGTTTTTGAAGGAAAGCTCTTGGGGATTCAATAAACTAGATGACGGCAAAGGCAATAACACAGGACATGTACAGTCATGCTATATGCCTGAGGATTTGAATTTATTACTTTTTATGTCAATTTATATTTCATATGAAGCAAACATCAAAAATCATACTTGGACAACAGTTTAAACTTAAAATCACCTTCTAAAAAGCTTGCTATTGGATTTTTTGAATGGTCTAAAATGTCTTTGGGTTGTAGAAAATGCTTTACACAAATAGATGTCATTTTGTATGATGGGAAAAACAGTTATTTAGCAAAAAGAGACAGAAACTCTGCACAGTGGTTCAACAGCTGACAACTGAAAAGGCGGAAACAGAGAGACACCATGAGGAAGCTGTTAAATAAGAAATCAACAGTTGATTGTTAAAGGAAATAGAAGTTTAGCATCAAAATTTGTGAAAAATATATAGAGGAAAAGGTTAATGATGCTTATAACAAACTGGAATCAACAGGTGTTTCACTTAATGGAAGATGTTTTTAAAATTTCAAAATAAAAGTTCAGTTTAGAATTAGCACTATGGGTTTATAAGTCGATCATTATGTGGACCGACAGCTCAAAGTTTCATCCTTTTCAGTCTAACCACTGAGTAAACAAAGATGATGCACAGAATAAAGGTCAACAAAATATTTGGAGCCCAGTTTCTCTGTTGTGGTTCAATACAGCTCTTGAGTCACTAATATTTTTCTGAACTGGAAATGCAATATCAAAGAGTATTTGGGGGGAAAAGATGATTACAAAAGTATTATTCCTCGCAACACTGAAAAAAAAATACATTTGAAATCTGAATTTTGTTGTTTTCGACAATGATAGAATGTCCATAATTTAAGTAATACAGAAAGTATGAATATAACATGTGAATAAAGCAGATGATGCTGTTTGTGGAGCCCTGATTTGACCTGCATGTCATCACTCAATAGCTCATTAACTATGTGCACCAAGCCTCCGCTCTTCCATTATGACCTTACACCAAATGTCTGAGTCTGGCTGCACATATCTGCTCCTCTTGCTGAGATCCAGCTCTGGTGTACAAGAGGTCCTGACTCGCAGCCAGCGGTCTAATTCATCCCAAAGGTGTCCGGTGTGGTTGGGGTCAGAGCTCTCTGCTGGTCTGTCAAGTTATTTCACACCAAACTGTGAAAATTGTTTCTTTTTGGACCTCTCTTCGGGCAGAGGGCACTGTCATGTCGAAGCATGAAAGGAAGTTTCTTAACTCATTGAACCAGAATGTGAAAATGTGTGCTGGTCTGCAGAAGCATTGTGATTTTTTTACTTAAATTGGACCAATGGGACTCAGCCTCAACCGTGACGAAAAAACCGCGGACCGGCAGCCCTCCTGCACCAAAAGGAGACACGGGTGACGCTTGACGGTGCTCATGGTGATCTCAGGCCTCCCTGGCTGCTGCGTGGTGATAGAAAATCCATGTCATGAAGCTCCTGAGGAGCAGTTTTTCGCGCTGATGTTGCTGCTCGGTGCAGTTTGGAACTTGGTTGCCGATGCTGCAACCAAGGACAAATTATTTTTGCACGCTTTGTGCTTCAGGACACAGCAATCCCATTCCATGGAGTCATGGATGAGCTGATGTTGCTCCTGGGTGTTTCTACAACACAATAACAGCCCTTACAGCTGACAGGGGCAAAACTAGAAGGACAGATGTTTGACAAATGGACTTATTAGACAGATAGCATCATGCTACGGCGGCGCTAAGCTCTCCACGATGACCGATTCAGATGCAAATTCGTGTCATTATGAGGCTGTCACGAAATTACTGTTGCTTTTATGCGTCTAGCAATGGATACGACTGGAGCAGTTAAGCCCATAATTAAAGGGAATTTCCAGCTACTTTTGCCAACAAATCGGGTATAAACATAAATGTTACATGCTATTTATGTTTTTAAGTGTCACAATCAACAAAGTTCAGTAGCTTACTGACTGTATTTCATGTTTGTCGAGCATCCTCACATCCTGGCGTTAAACAGGAACCAGCTGACAGACAGAACGACCATGTCAGCAAGATGAAACCAAAAGTCTATATATTTGCTTGTTGGTTTTGTTCGGTCTCGGCGTGAGAACGTGTCTGTCTGCCGGATGTTCATTGGACATTCCCGCGGTGTTCGAGTATGTATGAGAGTCTCTGTACTCTGTCGACTTTATTACCCTCCTCCTCAGTTGGCAGCACAGCCCTCGGTTGACAGCAGAGGTCAGAGGCTGCTGCTCCCGGACGGACCAGAGGAGGATAAACTGGCTGAAGTCATCCTGAAACCAGAAGGAGAGACACAGAGAGAGAGAGAGAGAGTGCAATCTTTTGCCTCTCATCAGGTTTTATCAGGCGAAGGAAGAGCAGACACACTCAGACATTTGATGGAGAAACTGTCTTAAGTATCTACGGCTGCCTGCTTGTGACTCAAGGCTGTTAGCTTTACAATCTCATCTTCTTAAAAGTTCCTCTTCCTTTTGATGGTTCAGTTGTTTGTGTCGGCAAAAACGTCAGGAGATCAGCAGAGGAGATGAAACCCCCAAATATTCCCAGACTGACGAATCAGCACGGTTAAAACCATGCAGGGTAATCTTGACTTTTTTTTTATACACTTTGGCTCAGATTGTCTGTTTTTTCCCCCCTCCTCTTGTGTTCAAATGGGTGTGCAAAGGCTGTCCCCCGGCAGGCCTGTTAAGCCATTATCTGTCCTGTCTGGGCTTTTATGTTTGCCCACAGAACACGAAGCGTATGCCTCCGGGACAAAACTGCTGACTGCCACAAGCGCACAACCTTAACCTAAGAGCTTATCGGCCTCGCTCTTCAGGTAGGGATTATGTAAATCAGAGGCTCAGGTGAAGCATCAAACAGGCCTGGAGTTTTTAATGGACTAATGCGTTTCCCAGGGGGCATCTGACTTTAGCTCCTGTGCAAGAGTGGCAGTTATCAACATTTTCCATAAATCCACAATACTTGTGTTTTCAGCAGCAGTGTGCTTCTATCAGTTTTACCCCTCGGTCACTTCTTCAGATGCTTTCTTTTGACCTTTTCATCTGTTTGCCAGTGAAGGATATCAGTTATTTTAGTAGCTGCCTTTAAGAAGAGTAAGATCATGTTTTTGAATAACTGAATTTTTAAGCTTGTTAATGACCAGTGGAAAAGTTTAAAGCAATATTATGTAAAATTTGATATTTTGTGTGATTTTGCTGCAACTCAGAACAGCAGCATGCTAAGCTAATGTAACCTAAACCTGAGATAATACGCTACTAGCACCTATTTTTAGCGTTAACAGGCTAACACTCAGTTAAAATGAGCTGATTTGGTTTATAATCAAAAATAAGGGAGTCAAAAACTTTGCTAACATAAGACACACAAATGAGCAAGCCAGCTTATATTATTCGTTAGTCAAATAGCAGAAAGTCCACGGTGTTGCAGCCTTTTATTTTGTGAAGCTCTTTGTGTTCGTCCATCTGGAAACCCAACCAATTAATGAATTAATTAGCTGTTGGTGGGTGAGATGTAGCATTATAAAGCATTACCCTCTGTGACCCCGCCCACTCAGCCAAGTTACAAAATGCAAAAATGGTTGATCGAGGTGCTGAGAGAAAGACAGAAAGAGAGAGAGACATTATTCCTCTTTTATAAGTCAGTGAGCCATAGAAATAATTTTGAAGCAGCTGTTATAAATTCAACAATTACACAGAAATGAATCCAGATGGGTTTTTGTGGTCGTTCTCTTTAAGTGTTACCGAAGAAAGTTCTGCCAGAATAAATTGAAGAGTTTCACTTTGTCGGTGTAGAAAATGTTGTGACAGCTTGTGGACCATCATGTAAGGAAAAATATAACTCAGCAGTTAAATGAATAAATAAAATGTGCAAGTCTTTCGGGTGAATAGTCAAACATTTCAATGAAGAAATGGATTTTCTGGAGGCTGTTTGGATTATGATCTCAGAACGTCTGAAAGTCAAAGCTCCGGCCTTGATTTTTATACTCACACTCTCTTTTGTCTGCTCTGATGTAGCATTTTAGTCTATGTTATTATGAATACATCTTCAAACATTTATTCTCACTGCTCACTTCAGTGTATTGCTTGCGGCTCCTCAGGTTTTTTGCGAAGCAATTTTTCTTTATATTGTGTTTTGTATATGTACATAGAAATGAGGTGAAACAGCGAAAAATCAAACTATTCATATGCAAACACCCGATAAACAAGGAACAAGTTCAAACATTCGGGGGAGATAATACGATTTTGAGACATCAGTGAACATACTTTATTTAAAAAAACAAACCCTCATCCGGCTTCAGAAATAAACCATCACTCTAAAATCATCTGCAGTGTTGAAAACTACATGACTTGATTAAATTAAAGGTCCTCACTGTTTCTCAAATAAGCCACAAGCCGCTGACCTCCTCTCAAAGCTCCATGTCTTCACCAGCTTCATTAAAATGTTACAAGCTAACGCTCAGCAGCGCCTCCCTTTTTTTCTGTCCCCATCCCACAAATACAAAACCATCAGGCCGTGCACGGCTGCAGCGGCATACAGGCATCACACCAACACTGGGATGACTTCATGCAAAATACACCAACATAATGAAATGTCACATAAAAAACACGTCAAATAAGAGACGATAGAGAATCTGCAGGTTTATTGGAAATAAAGTCTTATTATCTCTGTTTAGTGAGAGTCATTAGATTTGTTAATGATTGTAATATATAATCAAATAGGTTGTTTCTTTTTTAATTGAAATGCTTTTTGTTAGTTTTTTTGCAGCACATCAGCTGTTTCATTCACAGATGCATTCATATGTTCATTGTGTGAAAGTTAAAAGTTTTCCTATTAGATGCTCCTGTGTCTTTTTAACACGTTGGAGAGGAAATCGAGCTGTCTGAGCTGTAAACCTCTGACCTGGGCGCAGTGGGCTTTGTGAGGGGCAGCGCTGTATTTTGTCAAAGTAAAGATTAGACCCCCGTGTTCCCCACCGAGTCCAGCTCCAACCAGACTCCATCTCCTGCTGCTGCTGCTGGACCTTTTCCCTTAATGCCAACACTCTCTCTTATCCCTGTCTGAGCTGCTGAAACACTGATTTAGCAAAGTTTCACTTCTGTTTCCCTCAGAGTTCCCCTTTGTGCACAATCCACCAGCGTTTGTGCTGTTTTTAGAAAAAGTCTCCCCTTTGAGGAGGCGTCAGTCCTGCTTAATCAAAGCTGTGCAGATATTACACGGCCTTCTCATCCATGTAAGGAGATTCTCCGTGGCTCCTTCTCCTTCCACACCTCTGCTTTTCCGCAGCCAAAGTCCATGGCAAGCTCCTGGCAAGTTACGTTCAAAACGACTGTGTCCTTCTGCCGTTTCATCTCTGCGTGCAGGCACAGGAATGCTAAATCCTGGTCAGAAGGAATCATTTTCTCTCTTCTCTCTGGTTTTAGTTTCCAACACTGGCACGTAGAAAATAAGATGTTTAATGAACCGCGTGTCAGCACAGCTTTCTAATGCATTTCAATGGTGATATGAGCTCCATAACGGCCATATTGATTTGAGGTAGTCTTATAACAGTAATGTAGGAAATGGTAAAGTGTGAAAATAGACCTGCTAGGATGTATGATAGTCTAACATATTGATTTTGTTCATGAAGTAGAAAGGAATAGGAAGAAAAGTGCTTCAGCATGAGCCCCTGTAAGGAAGACGTCAATGCGATCGGTTTGTTGTGAATTTAAGTTTCCTTTAATGTCAAGAGAAGGTCAAGTTGAAAGCTTTTTTTTTCAGTGAACTCGCACATTTCCCCAATGGCTTTTCAACAGCAACAAGAGGAAAATGTTAAGAGTTCAGGAGGGGAGTGCTAACCACTCACTGCAGGGTGAAACAGTGAATTTTACAAGACGACGGGAGTCGGTTTAAATCTACACAACAGCCTAAGATTCAGCCTTCAGAAGCTGCTTCAAAGTCCAGGTTTCTTCTCAAATTTAGCCTCTCAGGCAGAAATTACTCCGGGGCTGTGCACGGCCTCCCAACAGGCTCCTTCAGTCAAAATGTAAATTTTGAAGTGAGAAGGTTAGAGGAAGGTGGAATTCATAATCAGAAGGAACCACATGCCTGAAAGACTCAGCTCAGGGTCGCACAGTCCCATTAGACACATGTGGAGGTTGTAATGGGTCATTTTAGTTCCCAGTTTAGGAGAACAGACCTGAGATCAGGTCAGATTATATTCATTATAATCTTGTTGGAAAGGGACATGTCGAGCTGTTGAACGCCCCCAAGTGTCAATATGGGTCCAATACAGCTGTTGCTTATTGCAAAATTACATGTATTGTTTGTTGTTTCAATACAGTCTCTTTACAGCTGCATTTAACTGATTTTATTATCAATATTCTACGTTTAAAAATCATTTTGTTCATTGTTTTGCCTATAAAATATCAGAAAACAGCACAAAAATGCTGCTCACAGTTTCACAGACTCCAGGGTGTTTTCATCCAGCATCACTTTGTCTGATTTAAAATGCAAAGATGATCCAATTCTCACATTTGAGAAGTCAGAATCATTATTTCTCTTGCATAAAGAATGTGTAAATGATTAATTAATAACACATTTGCAAGTTTTCTGTTATATAAGTCAAATGTTTTAGCTTCATTGTTCTGTATATGTTTCTTAACTGCAGGTCAGATCAGGTCAAATCAGCCTCGTGTCCCTTTTTTTATTAATCAGTTTTCTGTAGGACTCTGGTAGAATTTCTGAAGGCCTCTGACTCATGGCCTCAACTCATTTTATAATCTTCATACTGCTTAGCTGTTTTCCAGATGCATTACAAGCATGAGGATGAGGAGGAGAAATACACCAGCTGACAGTTTGGTTCACTGAGCTAAAAATACTGCAGTCTGAAACCAACCGTCAAGGTTAGGTTGGTATGGGTTTTTGGGGGGTTGAGGGGGTTGTAATGCACATCTCTGATAGGTGTTTTCATTTTTTTCCATCAATACATACCAAGTAGGGGTGGACTAAATAACAGCAACACTTCTCTCTAATGCAAAACAGTTAAAAAAGCATCATAAACTACATCCAGATGATTGTAAAGTCAATCAGGGTTTGGCTTCAACAGTTTCAGCCAACAGAAAAACTCAACTTTACCTTCATGATGGTTAGAATAAAAGTTATAAGTCATATTTTTGGTTTTAAGCTAGGTAAACCTAATAAAGTGTAAACCAAGTGTAGAAATAAAAGCGAGAAAAAGAGGTCAGAAGGCTGTTAATCAGATGTGAGAAAGCAAAGAAACCATCATGTTGATTCGTGTGTCTGTCGGCATCAGTCATCACATCTCTGAGTTTGTCTCTGAGCGTCAGTAATGGCTGCTTTTGACAAATGAATTTGGACAGGAACTGAACTATTGACAGCTTCAAAATAAAAGGCTGAAGTGGAGCACAAAAAGGAAAAAAAAAACCAAAACAAAACAACGAGTTCATGACAAAACAGCAACAAATGTTGAGTTGCTGAGTTGCTGCAGGCTGATCTGTCAAGATTCAGTACGCAGCAGGTCATATCAGGATAAAACTGTTTCCCTTTTCCCTCCTGTTTCTCTTCCTGAGCAGATTTCGAGTCTTTCGGGACCTAATTTCACCAAGTCTTTGGAAACTTTGCATTTTTTCGCTCTCGCGGTGAATCTGTTGAAGGTGGAATTGTTGCTTTTTTCACCTCAGTCTTGTATAAACTGCTGGTGCTAAAATCAATTACAAGTTAGGAAATTATTGAGTGAAAGCATTTTCTCTCTCTCTCTCACACACACACATACATACAAGTCCAGCGTGAATTTATTTTGAAAGGATCTTTACTGCAGGGAAAGATAGGTAACCTGCGAGCAGACCTCCCGCTGTGCTCTGTTAACGGGGCGCAAACTCGTTCTTCATGCATTTCCACTCTTCTTCTCTTCTGTGCTGCCTGCCAGCGAAAATCATGTAGCTCCTTTCTCCACTGATGTACATCGCAGCAGCTTCTCAGCAGTCTTTCAACATCCTCCGCTGCAAAGAAAAGAAGACTGGGAAGGCATTTCTATGGCTTCACTTATACTTAAAGTGTACAGTATTTAACAGTGAATGATGTGTAAACCAGACGACCACCATCCATCCACCTCCGTCTGTTTTATTGTTTAGTTTTGTGCCTTCAACTTACGCAACCACTTTTGAAATTTGTGCCTTTATTTTGAAAATTTTGATATTTCATTTAAAAGTTTTAGCCTTGGGTTGAAAAGTGAGTATTAGAAGTGCTGAATCTGTAAAGGTTGAGCTTTAATGGTGTTTCATTTATTCTGAATTTAAGACTGAATCCTCCAAACACAATCTGAAGAGCTCACTTCCAATCAGCTTTCAGCGTTTTTTTGTTCCAAAATGTTAAAAATAACCTGAAAGACTTAACAGAGATTTGTAGCTTATTTGTTGTCGGCTGTCAAAGCATGAAACTGTTTTTCAGTAGCAGCTAATTAACTGTTAATAACCTGCATCCACAAGCTGTTGATTGTGACATTTTAAAAAACAGCTGAGGCCTTTTTCTAATTTTTCATACCTAATTTTTAATCAGCAACCAGATGAAAACTATGGAGCAGAACTGGTAAATTGATACCTATAAATAATCAATATAAAGTGAATGAACTTTTGGCTGGGATTGTTGATCTTTCATCACTGTGGCAGCTTAACTACAGAAACTTAGATGTCACTTACTTTACTTCCTTTAATTCACAAATATTATTTGACAAAGAGCAGCAGCTGATACACAAAGTGTCATTTGGAGCATTTTAGCAGGTAACTTACAGCATTAACACTGATAAAAAAATGCAGCTGAAATCTGCCATCAGTGTCAGATTTTCCAAAAATTGAGAAGTTTGCTCAGCCTGGATGTTTACCAATGTACAAACACAAAGTAGAGCATCATTTTTAATGTCTGACAGTGCAAGTGACATCATAAATATCAGAATAAGCTCTTAGTATTTCCTGTTAGCTCATGGATGTTCAGACGGTTATCACTAGATTATTTTGATACAGAAGAAGAGTTTTAAACAATATGACTCCGAGGCAAAATCTGGAGTTATGAAGAGCTCTTTTTTAAGATCTCTTTGCAGATTTATGGACATTTATTCACACTGAATGTCAGAAATAATGATATCTTTGGAAAATGTAAGTGACACTGAATCTGAGAATATGTGTGCAGATTTATTCTCTGAATTGTGACTCAGTGAAGGAGTCGATTTTGACACAAATTGCAAAATGCCAAGGATTCATCGCCTCCTTGAGCTGTGGGTCACAATCGCTGCTGCAGCTCCGACTCCTCCAACCGCGTTGACAGACAGACCGAAACCAGCAGGCCAAACTGTGATAACCACCCAAACAGCAGCGTGCTCCCGTCCCCTGTCACCTGATGCAATATCCCACCTTGTGTCTCCTCTTCCGGAGTTAAAGTCCCTCCTTCATTTGCCTCACAGTGTGAAAACACTTCAAATCCAGCCCACAGACACAAAAGAGTATTGTTTCGTTCTAAGCTGCAGCCCAACCTGGACTTTAGTATTTTGAACCTGTTAAAAACATCTTCAAACAGCAGCTTGCAACAATAAAAGAGCAGAGTTTCTTTACACAGCGTTTGGTGGTATTTGCTGGCATTACAAAACACAAAAAACTCTGTCAAAGCCAAGTTTTTCCAAATGAGCAGCAGTTATTGTAACACTGAAGATCAAGATTTTCTCTTTCTGCTGCAACCAGCATTTTTTCCACAGTTTCAGGCTGTGTGCCCGACTGTTTTCTCCACTGGGAGGAAACTGGCAGTCATACCAATGTTTAGAGTACTGCAAATAATGTATGCAGGTTCAGGGAGGGGAGTGTGTGTATGAAGGAATACAGAGTGTGTGAGTTAAAATATGGAAGTGTGAGCAGAGACGGTATTATAAGTGGAAAGAGCTCCAAGGATGAAAAGTGAAGCCATTGTGGTGCTTTTAACCTGCAATCCTTCAACTGTCCAGTAGGGGAGCTTCACAATGTGGTTACAATAATAAGTCCATTTGTTAGCTCAACCCCATATGTTTGATTCTTAACCTCAGTAAACTGTTTCACATTGTGTTCAGAGTCGCTAGTTTTGAGTTTTGTTCAATACAACAACATGATTATTTTTTAATTAGAGCAGTCTGTAATTGGCAATTAAGAGAATTGTGCAAGTTGTTGCCTCGCTTGTAACAGATAAACCCCAAACAACGTGGATTTGGTTTACTAGTCTGATCTAGTCAGGTAAAAGGCATGTTAAGGTGTCATTTTGTCCAAATATGGTCATTCTGGCGCCAAATAAACCAAGATGGCTGTTCGTCCACAAACCAATTAGTGACTTGACTGTGATTCTGTCCACCATTTCTAATCCAGTCCGTGGTTGTGAGCGCGGTTTGTTGTCCTCTTTTCTGCCTTCTCACTTTCACACAACTTTAATTACAGTTAAATTAATTTCTTTCATTAAAATCCAAATCTAGTTCATGCACAATAACAAAAAAGTGATTAGCTCTGCCAAATATTTTCTCATATGTGCACGAAGAAGAAGAAGTCAGAGCCCTTTCAGAGATGCTACTCTCTGTATTTAATCCTCTCTCATTGTTGGGAAATTGTTTTTTTTTTGTGCTTTGCCAGCAAGTTTTTTTTTGTTTTTTTTTTTTGCCTCCTGACTCGTGTTTGCAGAGGCTTATTTTATTAGTTTCTGTTTTGAACATTTGCAGTCAAGCAAAGGGTTAGAAATTATTTCTGATAAGGGCTCCCATGTTACTGTGTAGGTGTTCTTATCCTTGAGACTGTGCAAACAAACCCGGGTGTCTGGGGAGGCTGGATGTTTTTGATGCACAGCAGAGAAGTCCAGCAGTCACACTTATGGACTGCAAGTGTGAGAAAGGAAGGAGAAATAAAACAGGCCAGAAGCTGCAGTCTCAGAAGTTCAAAGCAGATTCTGTTTGAAGCTGTTAATATAAGTGGAGATTCATTCCAAATTTTTTCATAAGCACGCAGGGAAAAAAAAAAAATCTGGTTTGTGGAATCAATATTTAAAAACACAGATGGTTCTGTCCTCAAAAACAGAGCTTTTTTGTGTGTGTGAAGAGGTCTTTAAAAGACTCATAATTCATTAGCAACCCAAAATGTACTTTGCTTCTCTGCCAGCAGTTTTTTTCTGTCAAATGTTATTTTTCTGGGATGTTCATTTCTTATTTTTAGAAAACCAGTTTGTGTGTTTCAATGGAGGCCGTGGAATCGAAAACAAACTGCTAATGTCGTTTCTAATTACAGTAACTAATGATTATGTGTGTCAGGATGATCTGCTGTCGTGTCATATGTTAAAAACATATGTTCACATTTTAACATAATCCCTGCATGGATGCACTTCTTTCTACACTGCAGGGATTAGTGAGGATTATCCACTAATTTTGCAAATAAAATAAAAAGAAGCATCTTTTTTTTCAGTCTGTAATGATGTTAATGATCTTTAGGAAGTGAATTATTGTATATAAAAGAGGAGATGAATGACTTTTGGTCTATAATCTCATGTTTTGTAGGTTTGACCATGATTCCTGTTAGCGATAAATGATTGTATTGGGCATAAAAAAATGAAAATAAACAGGTCAAAGGTAAAAGAAAGTCGGTTATTCAGAGATTAAGCAGCCAAAAATAATCCAGGTTCATATGGAAGAGAAAACTTGTCAAATTTTAAAATAATTCCCCGAACTGTTCGTTAAAAATGTTGACATTACAATTAACATACCAGCTGTATTTGCTGCTGTTGTTGTTGTGGACAAATGCAGGTTTTCAGCGCAGTGAGGGATTAAAACCAGTGGTGGAAAAGTAAAATCTACTCAGGAACTGAACTGTTAGTGTAAATATGAGGTAGTTGTATTTTTCTGAAGTATATCCAGAGTATACAAACCTGACGGGCCAGGTGGTTCCTCACACAGAGCCATCTGGCAAAGTCCACCATGGAAACTGTTTGGAAAAAGGCAGGAAATTTAAAAAAAACTTTACATGTAATTGTATCAATCAGATCTACAGACTAAAATACATTTTTTTTTTAACCAGTAACCTTAAAACATTACATGTACAGAGTACATAATGATATAATAGGCGGTGTTTTGAAGATGACTAATAGACCAAGAAAAGGTCGATATCAGCTTCTGAAAATGACTCAAACTCCAAATGAATACATCAACACTTATAAGAAATAAACCCTCTTCTCAGTGTAAATTCTGCACAACAAAGTTTGTTTTTTGTTGGAAATTTGTTTTGAGGGAATTGATTCATTTTTGTGGTAAAACTGATATAAAAACGATGTGAGGTTTATGAAATAAATAAAAAAAAAAGAATGCAATCATTTTACCTTCAACAGCTTTTACAAAGTGTTCCCATGCAGTAACATGCTTTGTTTGAAACATTCTGCAAGTGCCAAGATCAGAATAAACACACATTTGCAAAAATCAATAAAGCTAATGAGATTAAAGGAACTGTTTCTCCATTGAGACATGAAAAAGAATTGGAAAAATATCCCGATGTCTTTGGAAGCTGGGCTGTAATGACTGAAATTAATGAGTGTTTATTTAACTGTGCAGAGGAAAGAACATTTCTGCTCTGAGCCGCGCTGATGTTCACGAGGCTCGGTGAGATTTGTCTGTCTGACCCGCTGCTTCACTCGCTGTTCGTACTGAACCTTCACAATATCACAGACGGGGTCTGACCTTTGCTTCAGCCTTGCTTGTTGTGTTTTTGTGGTTGTAATTGGACCCCTGCAGGAGGAAAAAGATCCTCCCCTTCAACACTTCCATTAAAGCTGGACTATAAAAACAATCCCACTCAGAAAATGTCATTGGAGATTAAGGCTTAGTCTGACTGAGACATCATTAGTTTTTTCATCCTGTGTTCTGGGGAACTGAGCTCTTCTCTCTCGGCTGGAAAAAGCTCCACATGCACACACACATGCATACACACATGCACACACACATATATGCACACACACATGCACACACACATGCACACACACATATATGCACACACATCGCTGTCACAGTGATAGTGAATGACTCTCTTGGCCCTCAGGTTGTCCTGTCATCCCTTCCATTCCCTTGTGTGTGTGTGTGTGGGAGTGTGTGAGAGTGTGTGTTGATGTCGATGACAGCTGGACCTCGTGTCACGGCCATTTTCTGCTCCAGCCAGAGGCCTCCCCCTTTTTTTTTTTTTTTGATGGAGGATCTGACGGTAGCCGGTGTCAGATGCTAATCCAGCAGGACTAATAGCATCCAGCTCTCCTCCCTGACACACACACACACACACACACACACACACACACACACACACACACGTACACAAGCAGTGCACACACCCCCAGATTTCTCCCCATGACTCTGAGGGTCACTCACTCCTTTGGTTGCTGCTCCTGCTGCTAAGCCTTAGCAACGTCCCCTCCGGCTGGAGCCTCGGCTCAGCGGCCGACTCCGACACACATCGAGACAATCGATGGATAGATAGCCGGGCTTTGCTTTGCTCACTGTGGGTGACGGATGGAACAGAGTGGGGCTATTTATAATGCAATCTCACCAGGGAAGGAAGCATTTAATTGCAAGCACTGCATGAACAAAGCTCTCTACTTCCAGCATCCATCTGCAAGTTTATTATTATTTATTTTACAGTATGACGAAACACTGAGGTTTTGATTTAATCACATTACAGTAATTTTAGAGTAACGACGTCAGGATTTGCTGCAAACACACAACAATTCCTCCCAGTGGGATGAATTGTTAGGCCCTGTGCCGTAATGCAGACTGCTGTGATTCAATGAACGTGCTCTGATTAATTACCCGTCTGATGGCTTAAACAGACACTTTCTCACTCTGACCTGTGACGGCTCGTTCTGGTTAATCACCTGTGGGATTCATTTGGTCATGAATCACACGGATTCAAATCACATTTAACAATACAAATCCAACAAATGGATTCAATTAGCCCAGGGGGGGAAGGGTGTGTGTGGCAGGCTTTTTTTTTGCATTAAAAACATGATGCATTAATGATTTTAATTTTCCTCTTGTCATTGATCTCCTGTTTGCATCTTCACACTCGCCGGTTGTCTCCCTGATCGGCTCCCCCATCATCCTCTGACTGATCCTCCACCTCATTGTCAGAGGATTAGAGCTTTGTACTTCATCTGCAGAGAACAACTCCATATGAGTTAGAAATTATTCATCAGTGAAACAAAAAAAGCTGCAGGGAAACATTGTGACTTTGAGCACCTGAACTAAAAAACGATGTCAAAAAATAACAAAAAAAAACAAATGATGAGAGCAGAGAGCTTTAAAAACATGAAACACCAGCTGAGTGATCGATTGCTATCGTCTGTATGAGGTGTTACTGTGTTTTTTGGACGTGTGAACTTTGCGGTGGCCCTCTGGTCGTCTGTGCCTGACAGCGTCGACTGGGATGGGGGGGCGGTTGCCATGAAGAATTGATCTGTGTTGGACAAGAGATGAAAGAGGCGAAGCAGAAAGGAGCACGAGAGACGACAGACTTCTAATTAAATTGGACAGATAAAGGGAAGATGAAAGGCTGCGAGAGAATAAGTGCCAAGAAGAAAAAAAAGGTTCAACTGTTCGAATGCAACAGCACTTTTCATATCAGAGATATGAGGAAGGTAACAGAAGGACACTCGCGAGACTCAGTTATTTGGCTGAGTGTAACAACAGACAAGTACCACAACAACAAATCCAGAGAATGTTTCATTTCACAGTAAAGACTCAGTCAAAAGACAAAAAAAAAAATGTTCCTTTTGTAGTAAAAGATGTGACATTTTTAAAAAAAATATTGTAGATATATTTCAAAGTTAAAAAAAACAAATTAAAGCACACATTATTATGTTAATGTTATTCTGCAAAAACATCCTTTAAACTAAACATTAAATGTTCTTTGTCAGATTCTCAGCATGAGTTTTGTTTGTCAGCAGTTATCATCCAAAAGCACCAAATTGATTGATACAAAAATGGTTCTTTTGACTGTTTAATGACTCGTCACAATAATGACAAAGTTTTTGTACAAAAACTAAATTTTTGATTAACTTTTGCTCCCTCTTCTCTTTTCTGTAGCTCTCTTGTGCTGCAGCTAGTGGCTGCTGTTAGCATGTTAGCTCAGCTAGCCGTGCAGCTAGTCAGTATGGCTGAACTTGGAGCTCAAAGCAGCCAGTAGGTGTTGTTGTTCATATCACGACCAGGGCAAGATAAGCCTGAGCTAGCCAACTAGCATGCTAACTTAAGTAGATAAGGTACATAGACATCTTTGACACAATGTCGCTGCTGTTACTTCGTAGCATTCTGCTAATGATGTTAGCTCTTCTTTTGCTAGTATAAAAGAAAATGCCCATAATATACACTGCGCCTTTAAATGATTCCTTGAAATATTAACTGTTTTCCCCAAATTTGTCTCTTTTGTAGAAGAAATATTCTCGTGGCAGCAAAACATTATGTATTCCAGTTGAGGCGGCCTCCAATTAGCATGGAGGTAATGAGCATGTATGACTCATCTCAATCACCAAACTCATTTCAGCCTCGCTCTGTCTTTGTCCTGATAAGAAACAAAAAGAGGATGTAGGGGAGAAAATCGTGGGGAGACAAAACCCCGCTCCGTATCTGTGCTCTTTCATTTCCATCAGCTGTCATCCCGGTTTGAAGGGGGTTGGTTGATGTGGTTCGTTCAGTATCACCTCAGGGTCAGGTGAGCAGAGAGAGGGAGCTGTTATAGACCCATCAACCTCCAGACTGTGAATTACTGCGTCTGTAGCCTCACGTACGCATTCAGAATACAGACAACTGCCTCTCCATCACCTTAATGTTTGAGCTGCATGCAGCTCGCTGAGGTTAAAGTGGTTTCATGTGGTAAGTGAACGGGTCAGCCCATGACCGCGCTTCAGAGGAAATCAATTATCTACTTAATGAGGACAAGATTGAATGGCCTAAACACTGGTTCATGCTGAAAGTCAAGCGTTTATTTATGCAGTGGGACTCTTGTCTCTCTCCCTCTTAATCTCCCACCCTTCGTCCTCCTCCCCCTCCTCCTCTCATCTCTTAATTTGACTCATTCTTTCAGGGATTTTCTTATCCTTAAGTCTATATTTAGCTGTTTTTTTCTTTCATTTGTCAGCCGTTACGTCTGATGTCTGATTGAGAATCCACTCAGGTATCGATGTGACTTTTCCATCACTTATTATCAGCTTCTTTACTTCGTGTTCAGGCTCTCAGCCGTCACCGGTGAGACATCATCTCACTCGTCAGTCGTATTTTTTACTTTAATTTAACAGACACAAACTTGTGTAAACATGCCATCCGTCACACTGAGAGTATTTTTCCAGTTTTTAGAACAAATATTGAGAGAAGATGGGAAGAAACGAGGCCCAGACAGATGTGGGATGATGGGAATAAGGGCTAGATAAGGCGAGAGTGAGTCTGAGGGGAGCGAGTGGAACGGAAACAGATAAAAATGAAGGGCGAAGAGCAAAATCAACACGAAAGTGGGTTAAGGGGAAGTGGTGCAGTTTAAATATCAGCGATCATGGTTGGATGACTGTAATACACACTGACAAGACAGGAAGGATTCAATCATTTTAATGCCAAACCCAGGAAACATGGAGTTTCATCATGAGCGTCATTCCCAGCTTAACTGCAAAGAACGGTCACATTAGGAAACCGCTCGCCAGTGAACGCAATTCAAAGGAGGCGGAATTAAATACAAATCAAGCTTCAATTTTCCACAAACAAACCTTTGGACATGAAGGTGGAAGTGACTTTGTCCACCCCAAGTTGGTCATTTCATGCAGAGTTTGCTGCATGAAATGACATTTCTCAAGGACGTGTGAAATTATACCAGCGGTGGAGGTGCACAGCCGTAAAACGCAGTGAACCGAAACCAAACCTTGCATACGGGGTTAATAAAGGTTTAAAAAAAAAACAGCAGAAGTGCGTCAACTAACGCGGAGGTTTCAACTTTAAGCAGTCGAATTTTATATACAGACAAACAAGCTCACAAAGGGAAAAGCCACTGAAAAATCTGTCATCTGTCAATAAGAATATAAAATATCTTATAAACCTTTTGGGACTGAGTAGCTCAGACTGCTGTAATATATAAAACTTTTATGGTTTAAATGACATTCAACAAAACAAGGGCCTCTAGTTTCGTGTCAGTGGGACTCTGCTCCTCTTAGCATGAGTAACTTTTTCTAAAAATGGACTTACAGTAACACTCTGCAACAGCTCAGATCAGTTTTTAGTGACTTTTTTTCTTAATGACTGAATGTGTTTCTTAAAAAGCTTATGATTTATTTATATTCATAGTCATATTCTGTGCATAATCAAAGTCTCTGGCATGTTTTCCCTCATTTTCTTCTGTTTTCTTAAGTTGTACTTTCTTGATAAATGAACTGTTTAAAACCTAAACTGCACATGAACTCGGCTGCTGCACGTGCGCTCGTCGAGTTTACTCCACTGACACTCAGCTGCTCTCAGCTTTTCACAACTTCTCCACATCTTTTGTTTCCGATTCAGAACTGTTTTCGCTGCCTCAAATGTCAAATCTATCTGAGCTCCTAAAAAAAAAAAAAAAAAAACCCAGACAAACCTTTCCGATTTAAATCCTTCAGAAACAAAGAGGAGAGAGATGCAGCAGGTAGCGAGGATGACGGCGGAGGAGTTGCGTGACAGGATTGACAGTCGCCGCGAGCAGCAGGGGTATCAAACCAAGACTTCTGTTGTTACAAAATGGACCGAGCTTCCCGACACTTTTGTCCTCAGAGCTGCAGTTCAAACTGTCAGTCAAACCGTGCAGGTCGAGATCAGAAACGTGTGGAATAATTAATGCCAGAAAGCATTTTGAGGCGCTAATTAGATGTTTTGATCACAGCGTGCATGTGGAAGTCAACACTGCTGGCACGCCTGAGTTATTTTCTCCTTGATATTTATACAGACACTGTAAAAACACACCAGTCTGTGTATAGATCAGAACATTCATAAACATAAGAGAGAAAAAAAACACACAACATGGCTTAAATGTTTTCAATTAAAGTGGATTACTTCCTCTCATGAGATTCAGGAAACAAACATTCTTTATCCTGTTTTCTAGTCTTGTGTCTCTTTTTGGAAAGAAATAGGCTTTAAGAGGCTGTTTTTTGATCCATACGCTTAATTTAAATTCGCTGAATGATTTAGCTGTTTTCTCTCTCTCTCTCTTTCTTTCTGTCTATTCTCAGTACATTTCTTGGCCTTCATGTATTATAATGTTAGAAGCATGTAAAACTCCAGCTTGCCTCAGACGGCTGCCAGTCGCCTGCAGCCAACAGTGTGCTGTCACCCACAATTTCAAGAACAATTTGTGACTGCTCGACTACGCAATGAGGCAGGCTGAATTGTAGGTACAGAATAGGCCCAGACATCGGAGAACACACACACACACACACTCACACACACACACACACACAACCAGAGACAACCAGAGACAACCAGAGATGTTGGAAGACAGAAAGGATATATTTATTTATATTTCATCCCTGTGAGGAGTGTTAGGATAGAAGAAAATGAAGGTTTGTTCCAAATACAAAAAAAAGAAGCATAGAGGATAGAAATTAGGCGTTTCCCTTTATGAAAGATACAGAAAGCACAATTTATCACCATCAAACTGCATTAAACTAAAAGTTCTGCTGTAAGCGATTATGCAGTTTGGTGGCAGTAAACTCCCAGAGATTTACATGCAGCTCAGAGTCCTTGTTGGATTATATATCAGGTTTTAGCACATTTGTCGAGGCTAGTTTAGTGCTAACAATATGTATATACAGCCCCCAGTGCCAATGTAGAGTGCTAGCACTCAATCTAACGGAGAAGCAATAAGCTAGGGGGATAAAATGAGCAGATGTGAGGCTAGAGGACAAAGCGAGACCACAAAATTCAGTGGCTTTGGCTTTGACCCCCCATCTGCTGGCAAAAAAAAAAAAAAAAAAAAGGCACACAGGCGTGATGTATGAGCCTCAGTTTGATTCAGCACAGATGCAGAAATGTTGCTTTTTTGCTGCCTGTTATAACAAAAAAGCTTTGCATTTTTCTTATTTAGATGAGATGCGAAAAATGTCATCATATCAAGAGCGCTGACACATCCTGCAACGGCAGCACTCATGCATTGAATAAGCTAAAAAACAACAGATGTAAAAGTGCAGATATCTCATCTGTCAGAGCTGCCTGCAGTCTGACTCCTTCTTCTTCTTCTTCTCCTTCTTCTTCTTCTGTGAAATCAAAAGATGGCGTCATTATCAGTTGTTCAAAGAAAGGCAGCGAGAAAAGAGGCGACGTGACAAAGTGTGAATTTGGAGTTTAATGTTAAAATTTTCAGTGTGTTTGTTAAGTCTCGAGTGCTTTTTTCTTTTATCTTTACAGATTTTTTTTTTTTTGGTTACGGGTTTCGAGGGTTCCTGTGAGAGAGCTTTCTGTATTGTGTGAGAGTGTGTGTGCTTAATAACTCATGCAGCACTGGTCTCTGAATGGGAGGTTGTTTTAATGATTTAATGGGCCATTCAAAGGGTTTTATTCCACCGGGAGCCATGACGGCTATCTGTAAGATATGAGGCTGCCTTTTTATAGCTGGCGGGGACTCAGAGGGACTTTTCACACCAGCTTGGGTCTGTGTTTACCCTGCATTCACCCATACTGCACTTTTTTCATGTCGCACGTTGAATGTTGCACGTTTCCAGCATGGATCAGCTCCGCAGGGTTCGCTCAGGCTGTTTTGCACATTTTGACGGCCCACCCCGGAGGATTTCGACTTCCTCCTTAAAAGACCTCACACTACTCCGACACTTTTCCTCCTCAAGAAAAAAAAGGTTGTTAGATTTCTGTCTCACTTCCTCCTCCTGAGTTTGTCTTATTCTCCATCTTGCTCACCTGGTGGAATAACAGATGGTTTGATACCAGATAATCGCTTTTGCACTTAAATGTGGAGATCGAGAAAAGGTGGAGTTTCTCTACTGAATCTGCAGTCAGTCAAGGGTACCTGCACATGGTGGATTAGTATGTTTTTTGAATAATATTTCTCCAAAAGTCTTGTGCTATAAATTGGAAAACCAAACTGTGCATGATTTGTCATGTGAGTATTTTACTGTACCTGTGGTGTTTATGTATTTCACAGCCCAGAATTTAAATTCCTTAAAGTAAATAGGTGAAATTAAAGTACTTTGATTAGTTTTTTTTCTATAAATAAAATAAATTATGGTTATAATCAGAAGGCTGTGGCTGCATTTAGCCTGTAAAACAAACTCCAGGGCAAAGAGATTCCACTTTAACCCAAGGAAAAACTAATCTTCACGATAAACAACCAATTCAGGGTTTTTTTCGATAACATCCTCAACGTCCCTCGACCTAGAGACTCAAGAGTCTCATGGATTTTCTGTTTTGTTCACAAGTTTTACTTCATTCAACTTTATTTCTGAAGAAATTCTGTATTTTCTAGTTTGATATGCAGCCAATTGTGCAGTGAATTTCAGGCCTTTGCTGTGGAGGAGAAGCAAACCAGAGACACAACTCAGAGCTTCAGCAAACACATAGAGCTTCTTTGTTGCAATTTGGACCCAAACGGTGCTTCATGGATGCCAAATTCATCCAAAGTCGACCCAGATTTTATAAGTAAACTGATTTATGACGCTAAAAGCATTAACATAAGCCTCTGATAGCGGTTAATGGTGCATGCAACGGAGTATTCAGACCGATCGATGGCACTTTGAACTTCTGTCCTCCTGTTTTTATGCATCAGTCTTATGTTTTCTCTCCATCCATAAACCAGGGAATTTATCCAACACAGTTGCTCGTGTTTGTTTTGTTGGACTGAACATTCAGCCAGGAGAGTTAATGCCCCAACTGTCACCGAGCATTGTCATGCACAACATGAGCAGGACGCCACCCAAACCAACTCATCCAACCTTTTAGCTCGGTTACTGTTGGCACCGCTGACTGTTGAGGACGATCCAGATGAGAGCCGTTTCCAGAGGAAATAAAGCCTTGGACGACCTCTGGTGATAAAAAAATGATGCGTTTGATCTTCACCTTTCGTGTAATCAGAGTCAACCAGGGAGAAAGTTTTCATTTTAAAAGATATTCCTGCACAGCTCTGTGATGCTGCGTCTTGTCTGCACTGCACGGAGTCATTTAGGGTCATTTTGACTTGTTGGCGCAGGAGATATTAACCCGGGGCTGCGTGTTTTCTCTGATTTGTCGCTGTGGCTCCTCGCTGTCCTGTCACTGGATGTGCTCGCTGCAAGATGAGTCCAATCATGGAGAGAGCGGCTTGATTTCACACCACTTATCGCCACGGCGGCGGCGGAGGAGGAGAGCACGTCTGACTCATGACCAGTGACTGCAGAGTTAAATGTCAATGACACTGCTGCCCAAGATACACCACTCAGCCCTTGAGGCCACCATGTCTATTAACGTCCACGTCATAGGGGGAGTACAGTCAGAGACGCTGAGACGCCCACATGAAACGCCTGGCAGCGACTGTGCCATCATCCCAAACAAGAGCTCTAACTCTCCTCTCGTCTCCCTGAACGTCGTCTTGTTCTGTGGTGGGAGTGTTTTCACACACGGCTGGTTTCACTGTGAGCCGTGTTGGCTCTTCTACAGGGACGACCGTGTCCCTAATTTCCAGAGATGCTTATCTTATCTTCTCTGCTGTATTTCACTCTCATTACCCCCTCTCCTTATCTTTCCATCCCTCCTCCTCCTCCTCCTCCTCCTCTCTTGTCATTTTGAAGCCACACTCAGGCTTCAGTGGGTGTGACGGGTCACCGAGTTCAGACGGGAGGTGCCGTTGATCTTCCGGTGAAAGTAAATGTGGCTTTTTCCGTGCGATCAGAATGTCACATCGGTCTTCACAATTAGCGTCATTATGCAGCCCCCCCGCTGTTTACACTGCACAGACAGAAACGAGAGGGGAGGACGGACGGATGAAAGACTGGAGAAAGAGGAGGAAGAGAAACAAGTGGCACAAAGACAGAGATGGGAGGGAAGCAGCAAGTTTGAGTGAGAAAAACATGTTTTTAATGTTCATGTTTTGAGTTTTCTCTTCATACATAAGAGGAAAAACCAAAATGATGATGCCCCTTTTCTTTCTTCATCTTTTTTTTTGTATATCCTTTTAAATTTTGCACAATGAACAGGCACCTTGAAACCCAATTGCCTGCACGGTTATTTGTGATCATCTGCTGCTGATGAGCTGAACCATATTTGCATTGAAAGATTAAACTATTACTTCCTGTTTTATGTCAAAAACTCTGAATAAGACTGACTTAACATAAAAATAAAGGGTCAGGGGTCAAAATTATACCACCGACTTTTCAGAACTGACAAAAGAAAAGTTGCGAGTCTGCAAAGTTTTCTTATGTGAACTCTGCCATTCAGGTTTCCCCACAACTTTAACCATGTTAATATTTCACAGGCACAACCTTTAAAATAACTAAAGAAGTTTTATAATTGGAGTCTGTTTAACATTAATATATTATGTTAGTTATATTTCTTATATTTTGCTTCTATTTTCATTCCATGCACAGCCTCAGCAGAAGTGATGGCTGAATTACAGGGTGCAGAGTTCACATTGATCCCCAGCTGCACTTTGCATGATCATTAAAAGAAAACATTGCAAAATAACTTATTTTTCTTGTTGTAAGTGCAGCTGGATGCCTTATCATCCGGCCAAAACCTCCTCGTACAGTTAATTGTCGTGGCGAGTCACATACTTGATGGTGAAGGACATTTTGTGATCGTCCATCCTCTGGCATGCAGGCCGTGGTGTTTGTGAGAGTGCCGCCATGTCTGCTTGTGTGTTTGATCAGACACTAATTAAAAGTCAATTAGCCTGCAGCCCAGTGGGTGAGTGACCTCTCTAAATACAAGAAGGATCGGGGATGTGAAAAGCTCCCTCAGCTCATTATTTACCGTGACATTGTCCTTCTCTCTCTATTTACCACGAGCTCCTACTGTCTGTCCACCTATATGCAACCACCTGTCATCACAGCAGACACATCCACGAAGGGAGGAAGAGCCACTCATCATCACCACACGGCTCTTCTGAGCTCTGATTTCTTTTAAATGAGGCAAATAAAGTGCCTGTCTTAACTTCTTCCTCGTTTCATTCAATCTTGTTTCCTTCCACTGATGGAAACAGTTTTTTTTCCCTCTTCTCTTTTAAAACAAAGAGTACTTCCTCTCTAGGGGAAGAAATCAATGGTGGATTGATTAAGTGAAGGCCCCCTGCTTGGGTTTCCTGGTTGTAGAAGTGTGGAAATTGCAGGTTAGATATAGAACAACACATTAAAGACCCCCTGTCATCTACTATTATACTACTTAATAATGCAATTTATTCTAAGTATAAGTCATTTCCTACTATTCAAGTTTTCCAGAGTCGTGCAAGAGAATCAGAAACTTAACAATCTGTAAGACTGTTCATGCACCTCCACCTACATATCGACGATTATAGCAAAATGGGAAAATCTCCCTCCTGTGATCACATAAAAAGGCCCTTAAAACTGATATAACTCCACAGACACCAGTTATTAAAGTAACAGCAAGAGTGTGTCCATAAAGTCTAAAAAGAAAGCCTCAAAAAACTCCATTTAAAACTCATCTTATTAGACGTGAACCTGACTGAGAAAACAGCTGGTGAGTGGCTGATGCTAACTTTTTCATCAGAAACAGGCTGATGTCCACTTGAGGACATGGAAATGAAATGTTTCAGAGAGGACAACAAACAGCAACTCCGAGTAATTAGGAATGAGATAGATGAAGCCGCAGTAAGACTTAATTAAACAAGAGCGCACAACAAGGACGGAGGAGCAGCTGTAGTGAGACGGGGACGTCGGGACGAGATTATTAAAACTCCAATTGCAACAAACAGATCAAAGGGGTCAAACTAGAAGCAATTACATCCAGATTCTCTCGGTAGCTGACGGATCAGAGAGGAACTTGCTTGAGATTGTTCAGAAAAGTGAAGAGAGTCTCAGATTACAGGAGATATAACTGTAAAAAGTTCTTGTTTTCATGGGAGAGTTTCGTTAATCTTCACCTAATGTGTTAAAATCTGCACAAGGCTCCTGGTTATTTATGCATTTGAACATTTTATTTTGGTTCTGAAAAACCATGAGCCACCTTTTCTGTTGGCTTTTGGGTTTTTACCTTCTTGCAGCTATTTAATCACATAAAAAAAACACAATATTAGCTTTAAAGATGCAGTGTTATTAGTGCAAAAGCTCAGGGTTTTTCTCAGTTTTGAATAAGGTTTAAAAGAATCTGACTGTATATCCTGATATTCTCTGTTTTGAATCTGTTCTTTTCACATGAAATCTGCTGCATATTTGTCCCTCCAGGGAGAAAAAATCCCTCCTCTGTTGCTCTTTTTCATCTATTTTTTTATCCAGTCTTTAAAAGGTTTCTGTGGTGGGTTTCTTAAAGGAATTGAGGGCAAAAGGACGGGCAGTGGGGGTGAGTTTGTTGTGTGCTGTACAGATTTGAAAGCCCCTGGAGGCATGTTGTAGTTTGTGATACTTTGCTACATAAAAAAAAATTGATTTGACTTGTTTATTCTATCTCATGTGGTTAAAACACATGTAAAAATAACATTTACATAATGTGAAAATGATTCTTATCCTGACTTAACAGTAAAATACGCAGAAGTCGATTCAAACATGATGTGTGATTGATGAGAAAAGAAGATAAATCCATCCTGACTGTTGAACGCTTTTCCATATTAATGTTAATTTATTTTCTTTCTTTTTCACTCAGCACAGGTTATATAAGAACGTACACGTCTTAGTTTGACCTTTAACAAACACTCATTTGGCACCAGAGGCATCATGTTCTGCACACTGTGTGCAGAGGTAGGCTTGTATAATGCTGACTTTCAATTTCTTTTCAAGGATGAATGATAGAATGAAAAATATGCAAATTGAGTTTTGAGAAGCGAAATAGGAAAACCTTCATACGTGCATTATAAAACTATGTAAAGGGGTGATTGTGAATCAGAAATATATACGTGAACGGGATCTTTGTGCCCTTGAGTGTGGCTTCGTTCGAGGAGCGTTGGGAGGGTTTAGTGTGTGCTTGTAAAACCAACGTTCTGATAAAACATACAAGGTGGCTGAAGGGTTTCTCCTTTTCAGATCCTCAGGAGTTGAAAGCAGGCTGTTAGCGTGGTTCCCCCCCGTAGAGATAACAGGACAAATTGAAGGACACTCCCTAATGGGTTACAAGCAAAAGAAGTGAGAAGTGCTCTTATCACTTCAGGATTTCACTTCGGCACGACTCCTCGCAGGTCTGCGTGGGAAAAAGATGAACATTCAGCGACGAGTGCTCCCCTCACGCATGCAGCCGCTGAAGGGGAGCGCCTGTAAAGGTTGTGAAAAGGTTTTCAGTGTGCACCCCCCGCCCCGTCCCGCCTCGGCACGGTGGGACACGTCGGCTCTCTCTCGCTTGGCCTGAAATGCTTCATCAAGTAAACTCTGAGCTTTGAGCAATTACAGCAGAGTGAGAGCGACTGAGAGCTCAGCCTGACGACAAATACAGTCACCGGATTTTTCGCTCAGGAGGCTGAAGGTGTAACGTTCAAGGTTTTTTCAAGGAGATGGACGTTAATTTTTTATACATCATTAATACTTGCTGTATTATTAATCATTTGTCCTGTTTCCAGGAACACAGTTTATTTATAGACTGTTAAACACGACATTATTCAGTGGGAATGGCAGCTTGAGTTCAACCTGTCGAGTCCTTCACGGTCACGCTGCTTTAACAGTGTTAAACTTTGATGAACAATTAAAAATAAAGATCTAATTTGATGCAGCAGATCTAGAAATATCCCCATTTTAACTCCATGTATTTTTTTATTCCCTCTCACAATGCAACTTGACAGCAAACAGATCGGTCAGAGACGGTGTGTGATGCCTCTGCAGCCACTGACCTGAGATCTGCAGAAGTCTGATGAACTTCACTGAACTTCACTCCACAACACAAAAAATGTTTTTTTTTATTTTCAAACTTGTACTCGACAGCCTCCACCAACACAGCCTCAGTTTCAGAGCTTTTTTTTTGTCCACCTTTGCTTCATAGTTAAGCATTAAAAGTTTATACTTGCTGCTCTTGTTGTTCGCAGACATTTCAGCTTAACTCCGTCAGCAGATGAACACAGTGTTACGTGTGTTATAAAGATGGTGGTTCAGCTGAAAAAGAAGAGATAACATGATGGTTTGAGTTGCAAAAAAAAGGTTTAAAGTGCTTTTATTTTCAAAAAAACACATTAGAAAACAAAAACTTAGATGTGCATTGCAAATATAGATGTTTATGTTTAATGGAAGCTGTAAAAAAATGCAAAAAAATTAAACGTACACCCAAACTGATATGGATTATTTTGGCCGAGGTTAACGAAGTTCGACCTCATCGTTATTATTCTTCCATATGGAATCTGGTTTTGCAGATGTTCCTCTTCCTAAAGGCCCAAACTAACAGATGCTTGCTCTGAATTTAATAATGTCTCGTAAACAGGACAGAATATGTCTGACGGAGTTTCACTGCAGCAAACAGTCAGTGTGTGTGTGTGTGTGTGTGTGTGTGTTTGGAGACGAACACACTGGGCAGCACCTTCATGTAACACCACCTGCAACACCATCGCTCGTTTCTTTTCTCATGCAATCAGGTAATTGGTGAAAGTGTGAGCCAACGTCAGGATGTAAATAATGAAAAGATGGACTGCTGGGTGTGTGTGTGTGTGTATGTGTGTGTGTGTGTGAGAGTGAGTGTGTGTGTGTTCCAGCACAGGTTGGCTCTGTAAACAAGTTGTTTTAATGAGAAATGTGAGACAGTCAGAGAGAAACAAACTAAAATCATAGATAGCAGAGACCAATAGAATAACAAGCAAGTCTGTGGCCACATGGAGCCAAATAAGCAAATTTAAACACTTCATTTACTCGTTAGACTGTTTGTGAGAGTAATTTGTCCAGTGACTTCATCAACTTATTTGAATATATTCATCAAAAAATGAAAGGCAGCTCCGTCTGAAAGGATTTCTCATTTTCTTCAGTGTCTCATTTGTCACTTTCAGGACTTAAATGCTTGTTTACCATCTGAGATCTCAGACTTTTTCCGCCATAACTGCACTTGTTGCATCCACACACACACAGACACACAAATTGAACATTCAAACACACACTCCTCTCACACAGCAGCATGTACCCTTTAAGTTTCACACTCCATTTGAGCAGGAAACCACAAATGCCTTGCGTACAAGCCTCTGTGTCAGTGGTGGGAAGCTCATTAATCATTCTCATTTCCAATAAAGACCATTATTCATCACACGGAGGCGTCGCCCCGCCCACATGCATGAGGCAACAATATATATGTCAATATCAGCCACTAGCTGTCAGGTTTTATATTTATTTATCGTTATTATTCCCTCTGTGGGACTGCATTCTATTATTTGCTACAGGCGGCCATTTTTCTTGCTTTGCTTGAGCTCTGCAGAGACATAATGGATGTTTGGTGTGAGGAATCCCACCGGCACACCTGCTGCTGATGATAAAGGCTCACTGGAGGGCAGACATGTTGAGTGTCGCTCCATAACATTGACAAATGATGCTGTGGCGAAATTCACAAAGCACGTCAGAAAATATCTGGATTATCTGAAATGCAGAGCCGCATGCACTCGATGCATCGATTACCATAATGTTTGGAAAAAATGTTGCTGCTGGAGAGAACAAGAGGACTTATGACTCACCTGCAGTTTAACCAAATAAAATATGATTTATATATCGATTTAATGTTTTTTTTCTCATAAAGTATCATTTTTTTTCACCAAATGCTATTTGTGATATACATAGCTTCTTATCTTGCATGCAGTATTTTGTCTCCAATCAATAGATTCCTTTTTCCCCTTTAAAAATTGAGATGAAATGAGGTAAAATAAGGTAAAGCTTTATTGATCCTCAGGGAGGCAGTGAAGGTGCTGCAGCAGCAACAAGCAGAGTTACATACAAATGTGATCAGCAGCAGCAAAACAGCAAAGTCTTGTGTATAAAACACCACATGTAGTGTGACGGAGCGTTACTTATGAAATATTAAATTACTTCTTGTATCATATGTAGTGTTTATAATACAGTGCAGTTTTATTTGAAAGGGATTTGTTAGTTATATAAACTAATTTAAGGGCTTACAATCTCACTCTGCCTCTAATAAAATGGTGATGCTGTGTTATTCTGGTTACATATTGTGGAATAGATAGAAAATCAGAACAATCTCGAGTCTCTTAGCCTTTTTATATTTATGACAGTCAGTGAAGAGACGCCGTAACTTCCAGGCAGAATATCAGCTCATCCGCATTTAATGGGATCATACATAATGAAAAACCTCTCAGCTCAATAATCTTCACATGCCAGCAGACCTTGCATTCATCATTTCACACGCTCTCAGTTTTTTGCAGTTATTTACAGTTTCACATTGCTAATGTAGGTCAAGGTACAGCGTCAGCATCTATTCGGAGCATCTGCTGGGAAAGCTCCAAGTTCAACCGACAAACACAGACTAAAAGACTAAATCAAATTTCTTAAGTTTGTGACAAATAATGTTTTCTTCGGCTTTGAATCGAAAACAGTGAGAAACCACGATTACACACATGTTCACTGTGTCGTATTTTGTCAGCAGGCTGCTTGAGTTGGTTAATTAGGACTAAATTGTGGTGTATAATATGAAACCCAGTGGCGGTAGCAGGCCGGTGTGGACGGTAATGTAGATGGAAGGGATGAATCTGTGCAACAGATGGACGAGGACGTGAACAGATGGACTTTCCCTCCACCTCTGAGCATTCACATGTCTTTTGGGGAGAAGCCTTATGACTTTCTGCTGCTGCGGCTCACATTCAGCCAGTGACTCAGGTTCAGCCATCAGGAAGAAAAGAGCACAATCAATACCTATGTGTCTTTGTGTGAGCGAAAGAGTGGGAGGTGTTTGGAGAAGTTTCCTCAGTTGTTTGTCCTTGATTGGAGTGAGGTAATGTCGCGTGATGACGGCTTCGTTGACTGAAGGTGATGCAGCGAAGGCAGCGGACCATCGTCCCTGTCATTCTCCTCCATTTCCTCCCTTTCATCCTCTTTCTGGAGGTGAAACTTGTGTCTGTGGCTCCGTCAGCGTCTGAAAGGCCAGCAGCTCGTGATTGAAGGCCTGACATTTGTCAGTTTCCTCAGTGTGGGAGGTGGAAGCCAGGGCTTTGCTTGCCCTGTTGTTGACATTTTCGGGGACTAATAAGATTTTTTATTTTTTCATAAAACGGGAAAAGTGAGAGCTTGTCCTTTTCTGCCCAACAGCTGATAATGTCAGGGGAGAAGCTCGGGCATATTGATGCATTCCTGATGTAACTACATGACAGATCAGTGTTACTAAAGGCTCTAAACATCAAAAGCTTGTTCCAGGTCGTGGTTGTTAAAGGTATAGGCAGCCATAAGAACAGAGCCGTTATAATGTAATAATGCATGTGGTTCTTACTGCTGTTTAACCTCATTATGCAGATATTATTGTTGCAGCAGAGCCAAATAAATCAAACTGGAGTGGACCGAGCCAATAGATTTCAGAGTAGCTTCAACAGATTGGACCAGATGTAGCTGCTTCACGTTGCAGTGGTTAATTATCTGTGCAGATTTCTCCCTAAATGTTTGACAGGAGTGGAGTTCAGGCAGGTTTTAAGACCTTCAGATCACATTGATGAGGATAGGTTCAGGTTAAGGTCAACTTTAAGTGCTTTTAATCCCTGAACTGAGGCACATGACGCCCTCTAGCTACAAACTCTGACCTCTGGTGTCAAAGTGCTCGGCCACAACGTTGAAAAAGCTATTTTATACTTTACAAACAACATACTTAGAAGCTGGAGTTGCTTCAGGAGGACATATCATCATCATTTTGCCTCATAAACCATATCTGTGATTGCTGTCCTCTGGAAAATTGTCTTACTTAAGTGCAACACAATGGTTGCGTTTCAGTACATTATGCGATTTGTTTGGCATCAGATGACACCAGCAGCTCACACTTGAACGTCCATAAAGACAGAAGAAGCAGTGAAGCTGTTGTAGCCGTAACATAGAAGGAGTCAAAGTGATGAAAATGCTGCTCTTGAGGTCGTCGACACACATCGAGGGCGGCGTCACATGCCGGTAAAGTGGGTCATGATGGGCCAGTGTGTGCTCTCCTGTGTGCTAACAGGCTAACAGGATGGAAACACCAGGCTGAGTGATGGAATTGGCTCTTCAGTCTCAGAAAAACAGCAGTATTTTCATCGGCATTGAAGTGTGTCGGTGTTCAGCCTTTTCAGAGATATTAAGATGCTCTTTTTTGCAATTCCTTCTTAAAACAAGATGAATCTTATTCTACTTATGAGACGCCTTTAAAACAACATTTTCTCAGACTTTTCCCACAAACACTTGCACAAATAATCTGTTGACTGGATGCTTTTAAAGGAATATGAGGCTCCTTACTGCCAACACACACTCTGTTGCCGTGTGCTCGTGTGCAGAAAATAACACACATGTTCACACACGGCGAACTGAGACTGCTGGCAATAATTTAATCTGAACTCACATCAGCATGTCTCTCCTCCCACTCGCTCGCTCTCTCTCTCTCTCTTTCCGTCCCTGCGAACAAATACGACAAACTGAGGGAAATGTCTCTTAATATGTTTGGCATTTCTGTTCCCGGTGAATCCCAGCGCAACTGTCATCTATTTCCCATCACTTTATCCAATTTCATGCAGCCGAATGAGACAATGCAGACATTATCTGATTTTTTTTTTTTTTCCTTCCCCTGTTGCGTCCGTGAATTTACAGGGAGCTGAGGTTTCCATTGTGAGGACTCCCGTGTGATGGATTGTAATAGAGGAAGGCACTTTACAGTTTTGACATATTGGAAATGCAACATCAGCTATATTCATTTTCTGCAGGCAGCTTCCCAATTACATTTAGCTGTCCAATGTCACTCGTCATCCGGGACCCATTGGTATATTGTTATTTCATTTCACAGTTTTGCAAATCATATGCTCCCATTGCATCACCCTGCCTGCCTGGCTGAGACATCACGGGCTGGTTTATGCTTCTTTGAGTGCAGGATTAGTGAAAGCACCAACCTCGCAGACAGAGACATAACTTCACAGTGTCCTTTCCCCCTTTTTGATCTTCCTTATGAATGTTAAACAGCTATCTGTGACTCTGAAAGCAGGATATGACTTGTAATCATCCAGGGTCTACCCAGCAGACAGAGGCGTTCACTTAAAATTAAGTACATAAAATCTATCTCTTGAGTATGAATCTGTAAAGATGCAGCTCTGCAGAGATTTTACTTTACTTTGCTTAACATGAGTTTGAAGGAACCAACAAGCTCCGTCAGAGGGGCAGAAGTCTTTTTCTGACAGTCCAATGAAGCTTTTCTTGGAGTAAAACTTCCAATCTTGTACTGTCATATTTTATTATTTTGATTTTTTTGCCCATTCACATCAAAAATCCATATAATTGGTCACCATTTATATTTTAATCAATGACCAGTGTTACCAGAAGCTTTTAATGAAAACCTAAAACTCTAAACTCTTGAAAAAAGCTCCACTCTGCATCCATGTTGGACAAACTGTCACACAAAGCTAAAGATCAAAAGGGATGATTTATTTTTTATTTAGTTTTATTCGCCCTCCACTAGGCGGCAGTATTGAGTCAGGATTGTTGGTAGTTGCTTCACTCAACAGGAGAAGAATCCAGCAGTTTTTTTTTGTGGAAACAGTTTTTGGTTGTTTGAAATGTCAGAGCTGCACTTGAAGGTTAGAATAAGTACAGATGGTACTTATGGTGGTTGTTTGAATAAGTGCAGAGTTTTCTTTACTTGAGAAAACACTAGATCTATAAAACTTATATCTTAAGTATTTGAGGTCTGAGATGTGGGAGCAAAGGAAAGTACAGGCGAAGAACAGAAGGTTAGAGGGCAGTTTGTCTAACATTTGCCACCCAGTCGCAGCCTGTTCAGCCTCCAAAAAAGCCTTTTCACAACACTAAGAGTTTCATGAGAAGAGATTTTTGGCCAAATGTAGTCGACAATAAATAAAAGCCTGCGCACATATGGCAGAACATGAGACCACTGTGAGCATTCGGCTGGGATTCGTACTGTTTCCATGGTGTTGTGGACGGTTTTTTGGCTTTGCTGTATGTTTGTTGACCTCATTTCCAGGGGCGTTGTAGTTGTTAGTCAGTCTGTGCTGCTGTGGCAAAAATCTGTTATATTCATCACATAAAAAAAAGAAAAAAACAAGGTTGTAATTAACTCTGCAGTACATGAGAAACCATCCTGAACTTCCTAATAATGGAGTAATGCCTCGCAGCCTTTACAGGTATATGGACATTATTAATTCATTGGATTCTTCTCATGCTCAGTCCGACTGAAACGCTCCTCATCTTTTTTATTGAAAACATCCCTCTGGACTCCAGGAATCTTAATTCACATGCTGTTCGAGTCTTTGCAGGGAGACGCTCGATTGCTCAGTTTCTGACTCTCACATGAATCAGGCCGGGATGCGTTTGATTATCATTTTCGCTAATGTTGTGGTAATTATAGTTTTGCACAATGGCAGGCATTTAAACACGATCTTCTGTAAATCCTCCCACTCCTTCACATTTTTACCCTCCTACTGTTTATTCAATTTGTCTGGTAAAAAAAAGAAAAATGCTAAAAATCACAAGACAAGGAAAGTTGCTGAAAACTATTTTTTTTCCTCACTTGTTTGTCTGATTTGTTATTTTCATACTTTCTTGTCTTGACGGGCAAAAAAAAACAAAAGGCCAAACACAGATTTGATGAAACATGTACGCACACACACACACACACACACACACACACACATACACACACACACACACACTTACACGGTCTCCTGCCTTCTTTGTCTTGATTATTGTCGAACACAATACAAAATCTTTTAAACTGCGACTCTAAAATCATTAGCGATCTGTGCGATCGGTGGTAATTTCATTTCTGTCTGTGTTATTTTATGGACCAGTGACTTTGCACCACAGCATGCACGAGATGCTGCTCAAGCATGGCTGCAAGCTGCTCTCAGGTCAGTACATTATGTTGTGTTATTATCCGGGGTTATTCCTCCTTATTTCCAGGGAAACTAAGCCGAAATAGCAAAATTCATGGAGGAGGAGGAGAAACTATTTAAATACTGGTAGAGTTACGTCCTCACCAAAGACTTTATTTATCATCTTCTGGTCTATTGTCATTTTATTTTTAAATTCCAGTAAAAACATCAACTTGTCAAGATGCTGCGAGTTATTTTTTTTATAAAATGTCAGGCTCCTTATATAGAAAAGCTTGACTTTCTTTTTCAGCTTCCATACACGTTTTTGTGTGTGTTTGTTTGCTTGTGTGTGTGTGTGTGTGCTGCATCTTCATTTCACCATAAATAAGATATAAAAAAATAAAAAAAGAGGACAAAAGTAAATATTTCCAGAGGGAGTTGAACTTTCTCCCCTGAATTTCAACAGGAAATGCAATAAGCAAACAAATCAATGCATTATTCAAGTTCGGCTTCACACATTAATGCCTCCATTCTGTGAGAGTCATGACTGTCATGCACGGACTTATTGGTTTTTCAAGGCGAGCTCAGGTACGGAGTTTTCATTTGATCTGGTTTCCCATTATACAAAAAAAAAAAACAAGTACACAAGTCTGCAGAGTTTGCTGTTTCACTGTGTGTCTGTGAGGCTGAACATGAGTCTCAGTCTGAGTCTCAGTCTTTGTTGTGTGTTTATCAGTTTAGCAAGAAGCTAAAGTCTTGGACAAGCTAAAGTTTAACCTGACGATGACACCAGATAAAGAAAGATGGGGACAACCGCAGTTATTACATTTCACCACCAGGGGAACACGAACGTCTGCACTAAATGTCATGGCAATCCATCCAACAGTGGTCAAGAAATTTAACTCAGAACTGCAAATGTCAGCCTGCTAGCGGAGCCAGAAGGAAGTCAGAGGATCACTGAAAAACCCCTAAAAACAAAGTCATGAGAACCATCTGATGGCTCTGTGGGTTTTTCAGTCTGGATCCATGTGATGGACGGACGGACAGACGCTGTCGTCTGCTTGCATGAGTAGAAAACAGAATGATTGCAGACACATATTTGAGTTTTCCTGCATTGTTTCTGAACATTAGCACTAGACGTGTGAAAAGGATCCTATTTAAACAGAACAATGTGTCTGATTATAGAGCTCATGTGACCAGAGCTGCTGTCGTTGCCTTATTGAATAAGTTGATAGGTGTTTTGTTTTCAATCTTTTTTGAAACTCTGCTGAAAGCATCATTGCACATAAAGGAATAATCAGGCCCTGCTGCTGGTGTTGATCATATCAGGGTTGAAGAAGCTTCACCTGTTTTCAGCTTTTGGTGTTGAAGATAAAAGCTCATGTGACGAAAAACCACAGAAACCAGAAGAGCAGCAGCAACAAACTTCTTCTTCTTCTTGAACTTCTTGAGGTGTCAAACTTCAAAAGTCATTTGAAAAGGAGGTCACAGACTGTGATCGTCATATTAAAAAACATTAAAAAAAGCCTGAATGAGCCAACACTCTTCCCTCGTTGCATTGTTGGGAAGACGAGACGTGTCATTTTCATCGGAGGAGATGGTTTCCTGTCTGTGATTAGGAGCTGCCACAGGTCCCCCGCCCCTTTTGCCCCATTACTCAGCCTCAATCAGCGGCGGCAGAGACAGTCCGACTGTGACAGGTGAGATAAAGCCCCGCCGGCCGTCATGAAGAGGTGACTTATTAAAAATAATGACTGGCTGTGCGATGTGATTGATGAGTTCGGGGTGACAGCCGGTGGTCCGGAGCTAAATCTGGACGCCTTCTGCACACTGACAGCACTGACATGTCGGGAGGGACGGACAGCGAGAGAGAACATGTCATTTTTAATATTGAAATATATTAATGTTTTCTGCACCTGCAAGAAGAAGAAGAAGGAGAAGGAGGAGGAGGGTTGAGGGGAAGGAGAGCAGAAGAATTATTATTCAGGGAGGAGAAGACGTTCGATGCAAAGTGACTTCTCTTTCATTTGACGTCTTTGTGAAGCGCTCTCTGAACCTGAGGACCTTGAGGAGAACACGCTGTGATGAGGAGAGGAATGAAGTGTGAGAGATCACAGAGTCTTCGGATAAATACAAAGGAAGAGATCTTTTGTGTTTCCAGTTGAAACGGCTTCAGAGGCTTTTAGCTTATTGCCCTTTTTTTTTTTTTTGCTTCAGATTCCTCAATAGATAAAAGTTTGATACCTTTTTATTCAAACAAAACCCAAAGGAAAGGTTTTTTAAAGTGGAAGCAACTTTCAAGGATAATTCAGCTTTTTTGGAAAAACATGTTTAATCTTTTTTCAAGTAAGAAAGAAGGATCGATATTAAAGTTTAAAAAAAACCATTAGTTTTATGTGAGTTGGGGTTATTTTTGGTGAACTATTGAAGCCGTGTTTGCACAGCGTCCTCAAGTCTTTAATCACAGCGAGGCCGCCAGGTTTTGTATCGTTGCATCACTCAGACGGGAAGCAAACTCAGTCTGACCTGCTCTTTTATCAGCAGAAGAAGTTTTCAGATCCATTTCATTGTTTAAAAAAAAGTGTCTGGCACTGAATCCAAAACAACACATCAATAATTTAGCTTTCTGGGATAATAACAATCGGATACAAGTCAACATGTCCGGTGCTGCTGCTCTCTTGGCTTCTTCCCAGTGTGTCTGTGGATGTGCTGATCCCATTTTCTGAAGCAGTGTTGGCACCGATGCCGACGTTATTAAGTGAATCGGGTATCGGCCACAAATGACAAATCAATATTCAAATTAAAATCTGAAATTCAATGTTTCTGCTCTCATTAGAGTCACAACAGGCTGGCAACTAAGATGTTAGTGTCGCAGCAATCAATCGAAGATCCCAGTGAGTTAGAATTAGAGAAAAGGAGCACTCATTCTTAATATCTGGCAGTTACCTGAGTTTATATTGTGAGTTTTGATTGGTGTGTCCTTTATAGTGACCATAAAGCCCCATGTGTGACCTTGAAACTGACTCTTTAGTTGTTTCCTAGAAGCACTTGAGATATTTAATACTTAAAAACATGCAGTGTAACTTTAAAATCAGTGAGAAAACTGACACCATCTTCACTCCAGCTCTGCACGAACATGAGATGATTCTATCAATGTTCTTTTTGTCACTTATAGGTAAAAAAACCCAACAATATGATCAGTTCTGCAGCTCCAAAAAATGCAGAACTGCTCCTTTAAGGCACCACTGAAGCTGATGGTGTGGTCTTTACAGGAGTCAATGATGATGGATTACATTGCAACACTCGGCCCGTCCTGTTCTGATCCTTCCTGCCTCTGCTGCTCGCTGGCTAACAGGATCCTTTTACCTTCAGCCTTAAAATAAGTCTGACATTAAACACAAGCGCCTTAAGAGACAGAAACCGAGTCAATATTCAGTTTCAGCTGCTCTTTTTTATTACAGGTATCCAAAGGAGGCTAAAAGATGAAAGCAGGTTGGTGATGCAGGTGAATCAGAGCAGAAGTCGTAGCTGGACGGAGGAGCATTGAGATGAAGTGCGGTAATCGATGAGGTCCGTCCCAGCAGAGGTGAAAGCCTCTGTCTTTACAGCCTCTCTCCTGTAAACTCCATTAAGCCTAATAATTCTTCAACACACAATCCAGGCTTGAATACAATGGACCTGGTCGGAGTTCAGCCACGGGGATTTAATTCACCGCCTCACTCCAGAGAAGTGTTTGTCCTTTCGTTTGGCGATTAGTTTCTCACTCCCCTCCCCTCCTCTCCTCCCTCCCGGCAGCATAAACACCAGCAGCGGCTGCTGTCCTTTGTGCCTTATCGCCGCATGCGCTGTCTTGTAAATATTATTGACTGTCGTGGTAAACTTGCATTAGGGTGCAATAATAAATATGCTCGTATGTTCCATAAAACTCCCGAACACGTCACATAAAACGGCGGAATTTGTTTAATGTGACATGAAATACGTTCAGGACGTGAGGGTGTTTAAGGAAGGTGGCTCGGCATGCAGGTAGTGGAGGGGAGTACATGAGGCCATAATGATGAGGGAGGCAGCTGTGTGTGTGTGTGTGTGTGTGTGAGTGTGTGAGTGTGTGTATTTGTGTGTGCGCTGAAACCCCTCCCTCCCCATACTGAGTGCCAACCCTGTCGCTAACGCAGCAGCCCTCTGCATTATTTATCCCCGTAGCAGAACAACCACTTCTCGTCAGCGGAGAAAGTGCACACCTTGCAACTCAAAGACCTTTTTCCTAAACTTTACTCCCGTCGTCTTCTTCTTCTTCTTCTTCTTCGCTCAATAAGCCTCGGGGATAAAAGGCCTCATTCTCCTGTTTCTCCCTGAAACCCTCGAGCTCCCTTTCTGCTTCGGTTTGATCATAAAACGCCTGCTAAATTCAACCATAATGGATATTGATTTGTCAAGTAATAACACGAGATCACAATAGACAGCTCATGCGGGTGCCGTGTAACCTTGAAACTTGGAGCCACTTCACGAGAACTCATAAAATTCGTTGGCTGACTGTTGCGTTTAACATTTCAATTTACTCCTCCGTGCTTTTTCCACTTTATGTTTCACCTGCCAGCGAAGCAAATGGAAAGAGCAAGAGAAGTGTCTTATTACCTGCTTATTCTGTAATGGAAAAATACAAGAGGGGGTGACAGAGGAATGTCATCCAGCGAATATGAATACAGATCTCAGGAGCACTTCCTGTTTTGTGTTTTCTGTGTGGGGGGAATATTCCTGTTTCATAATGGCGCATAACCTAAACCACTGACAAAAAAGGTAATAGCAAAGTCAGCATGCAGCATCCTGATGAAAAAGCTCTTCAGGAGGCAACGTCCAATCTCAAACGGGCCGTAATATTACAAATGCAATGTTCTCATCTTCTGCTCCCTCTGTTTATCGATTTTTAAACAGAAAATGGCCTGCCTGCTTCACTGAATCAGCGCAAATAATGAAAAAGATGTTTGAACAGGGGCCAACGTGGAGAGATATCACAAAGCTCTTTCCTACGCTACGTACGGCTCTGCTGTGTCAGTAACACTGAGAAGTCGCATTTCTAAATACGTCGGTGCACTTCGGGGTATTTTGATGTCTCGGACGCTACATGGAGGGAAGCAGATAAATGAGGGGGGCCGGCGGGGAAAGAGAGCACAAAGTAAAGAAAAGATAGCATCCTCTTTCCGGAGCTGTAAGCTGCCAGACGTTTGGCATCGCATCAGCCGGCCGCTTGCAAAGCAGCGATAACAAAGTTGCATTGTATGCAAGAAAAGCAAGAAGAGTTCAGAGCTCTGGAGTCCAACACGAGGAGCAAAACCTCGGAAAAAGTCAGATATTTAGAGATATGGAACTTTTTATAGTTTATGTGAACTTGTTTTTTAAGTTCTTTGCATCAAACAGGTGGTTTTGAAGATGATCGGAGGCAAGGACCGACCTTTTAAACATGATAGGAATTTAAGCTAATATTACATCTGACTCCTTCTCTGTGGGAGGCGATGCACAGCCAACAGGCAAGGTCGCGCCATGTTTGCAGCTCCAGGCTTCCAGACATTTGCGCTCACAGCTGTGAATGCTAATGAAACGTGTTTTGTTGGTCAAAAGGCATTTTAATTGGCAGCAGAGCTCGGCGTGCTCTCACTCGCAGGTCAGCTGTTAGACCTCTGCCGTGGGAAGGAGGAATCTAATGTGATATTGGCAGCAACTGAGATCGACTCCTCTGACATTTTATACAAAACACTGTTCAGATTTTAATAACAGCAGCAACGAGGAGAGACGGGAGCAGCACAAAGTGGAATAAAATGTGAACAGAAACTTTTGTTACTTTGTTTTCGGAAGCAGGGAAAGCTGGAGCAGCTTTAGTTTTTTTTTTTCTCTTCTGACCAAAGTGACGGCAGAGGGACGAGCTGAAACACCTCACTGATTAATTATCACATTTTAGATTTATGTTAAAGTGGAAGCAACCAGTTACTTTTATACAAACACAGCAAACAAGAAACATCTCCAGTATAAATTTCTAGTCATTCATCTTGTCATCTGACAGTCTGAAGTTCAACATTCACACTTCTTTTAAATATATTTGATCTGCAGCTGCTTCTGAGGGAAACATCTGACTCTCCAGCTGCTAAAAGTTCTATTATTTTCACCAGCTTTGTCTGATTTTATGGCAAGAAATTTAAAAAATCAACCTTGATTAATGTCATATTGATATTATTAAGATATTGACAATTAATATGTCCTTAGATGATGTTGTATCATTATACAATAAAGTCAGTGTGTTTGCTTTTTAAGCACAGGAATGTCCTTTTCTGAACTTACCAGACTCTTCTAGTTGATCTAATATTTGCCTTTGGCTAATTAGTCATAATTATTGATGGTAATCACATGATGATTAAGTATCCCAACAGTCCGATAGTAATCCCTTTTCTTGTTCTATAATTTTTCCATATAACTCAGCTCTCATATATAAAAATAATGTGTCATGTAAGTTTTCATGAGACAACCTGTGTTATGATTTGGTGTTATATAATTAAAAATACCTCGATCAAAAGGACTATTCTGACATTTAAATGTGCATTTAACTCACAACTAAACACTGAACCCATTTGTAGTATTTCTGAGATACATATTTCATGTATTCAATCAGCCTAAATATACAGAAATGTGTTTTTCTGTCCAGATCTTCAACTTAGAGCTTTTTTGCATTAAAAAGTTACCTGCTGCTGCTTCTTGAAGCAAATTGATGAGAATGTTGACAGCAAAACCGAAATAGTAAAGTTGCAAAAAAACAAATCAATGAGCTTAAAAATGCTAAAAATATTCTGCAGCTGAAACGAAGGCTCTGCAGAGTTGGATGATAAATCTTTTTTTTGTTTGTCACAACTAGCTACACCTTTTACTTTACAGGTAACAATTTGATCACTTGTTTACATGGAAATAATGATTTTTCACAGCTTTAACAAGAGAAGATAACACCTCGCATCACAGCAGATGATGTTGACAGCAAGAACAAACAAAAAAAAATCAAATAACAGCTGGAAACGTTTAACTGGCATTAATTAAGTGCCACCTGAGCTCAGGTTGTCACAGCCTTGTTTACTGCCGTCGCCTCCTTTTATTGACAAGGACGACGACGACAGGGATAAATTTCAAATACAATCAGAGATATTTAATAAAACACAGATTCACTTTGTTACAGGTGCAATTTACCTGTGAGAACCTATCGTCTCTTTACTGCTCTATTTTTTCTCAAGCACAGCAGTGTTTCCTGCGATATTCTACATTTTCGGACAAGTTTGAGAGCTCATTACCTTCCGCCGGCTGACAGCTCTACCTGAGGCGGCGGATCGGGAAGGAAGTGAGAAAGAGGGAGAGACACAGGCAGGGTCAGCGGCGAGGATTTGTGAAATAACACAACATATAACACTGACACCGCGCTGTCAAGGTTTTGTTAGTGTCTTTGTCATCCGGCGGCTATGGAAGACCCTTTGTGTCTCGCTGAGGTCTCATGGGATGTCGACCAGACCTCGGACCTGTCTGTCAGACATCATCAGCCCTGACAAAAGACCCGACAGACGGACGATTAGTGTCCTCCTGAGAGCTACTCTTCCCCTCCATAACAAAGCCAGGGGCAAGAAGGATGTTGATACTTTGGAGCCTGAAAACCAGAAAAAAAGAAAAATAAAAAAAAAGCCATCAGAGGAGCAACACTGGAGTCCAATCTGTGCTTTTCGTCACTCACATATGTTTAATGGAAGCACAAATGACTGATGGGTAATTACACTTAATGCTGCAGTCCTCGACCAATTAGCCAGCGAGGGTTAAATGGAACATTTCGATCTCTGGAGGGTTTGAACGGCTAATAAAAAGTTATTAGGTCCATGTCAACATGTTGTTCCTGCTAATGAAAGTGTGTTCTGCGCGGTAAAGTTTTGGTTAGCTTGCAGGAGCTTCAGCGGGCGTGATAAATGAGCGTTGGACCACCACCTCATGAGACCTCGGTTGTACTCTCCTCTCTGCACTCTCGAGGACTGAAAAAAAAAAAAAACCCTTGCCACATCTCGTACCTGCAAACACAGAGTGACGGCGCCCTGAATATTTATCTTGCTGCCCTCTTCACTTCCACTCCGACAGCCCTTATCATGTCATTTATATTGTGCTGATGCGTTTCTGTCGGAGGCACCTCGGTTTAGCACAGGTGAATGAACCTGTAATGTGGCACTTCATATTCCTCCAATCGGCTCCGCCTCTGTGGCAGCGTGGCGTTAGCTGGTCGATCAATCATGTCAGCGTAAACCATCCATGAGGAGGCCAGTGTCAATAAAGGAGGAGGAGCATGAAATGAAAAGCGCAGGAGGAGCAGCTGCTGGAGGTTCACTGTGACTTTCACTTCAGTGTCAGTGATGAACATCTGCTTTGGTTGTAGTCCCTCAAAATTAAAGGTTTTTTTCCAAAGTTCAAGTATTTCTGTCTCGGTTCAAAGGTTATAAACAGTCCCAAACAATCAATTGAAAAGATTTGGTGCGGAAAACATTGATTAATAACAATCTATACCAACAGCAGCCTTCAGAGCTCACAATGCAGCGCAGACAGAAAAGATGGCGTTTCTTAGTTTGGCACAAATCCTGTTTTTGTTCATTTAAGTGCCTTTTAATCTTATTTAAAACATTTCTATTGTAATTGTGCAATAAGTGACCACCCCAAAATGTTTTTTGCATTAAACTATTATGCAAACAATGTGGAAACTTTTTGGTTCTTTGAGATTCCTTCTTTTATTTTAATGTTGTTATAGTTCTAAGATCTGATTATGTTCAGGAGCAGAAAACACTTGGTTGAGGTTTGGAAAACAAGATAATTATTATTTTGGCTTAAAATAAACTGTTTTGTTGCCACAAACACAGCTGCAAAAAGTCCCGACATTATTGTTATATAACCCGGGCTTGTGTCGGTCCAAACAGGAAGAGAGTAGATCATGAACAGAAGTCTTCTGCTTGGTTGTTTCATCATTTCTTCTTCCTTTCTGATGAGAAAATCAGAGTATTTGCATATAATCTGAACTCTGTATTGTGTTAGTGTTGATTTGATATGAAATACATGAATTAAATGAAGAGAAGGGCGAGGTCAGTATTTAATTTAGAAACTGACTGCATCTACATATGAAGCATATGAAAAGTATTAATGAACAAATGTCACAGTAAAATATCAATTAAATTTGCCTTTAATTTCCATAAACAGCAGACTTTGGCACTTAGCTGTGTCTTTAGTGCTCTGACACATTTTTTATGTGGAAACTTTTTAAAAAATCTGAGTTGTTAAGTCACTTTTCTAAAGTGATGTTGACAAAATCAAAATGTTCCAGCGTCTCTTTTCATCTGTTTTTTTTTTCTGCAGTGGGAACGAGGTACAATCAACATTCAGGTCAAATGACTCTTCAGTAGTCGGGGGTGTTTATCGCCTCCAGCTCAGATCAGCAGGGATGGAGACATGACATCTGGCTGGACAGGCTCATTTTTACCCCTTTTCCTGGTGTGCGTTGAATTTGAACATTGCAGTCTGAGAACAGCTTGCAATGGAGATTTTGCTCTTTGTGGGACAGTGAGGACAGAGAGGAGAGAGAGGAGAGCTCCTGATTCCTGTTCCTCCTCATTTTTCTCTGGTAGCTTCACTAACTTTGCTTACAAATGCTGTAGGAATCTTGGAGAAGCTTTTCTTCAGCAGATGAGGAACTTATCTGCAGCATTTTGACGCACAGCTTGACATAAAAAGATGAATCATATTGAAGTTTAAGTTAAATATCTTTCGGGATCTAAAGTGGCATCACAGTCTCAGTTTCAGTCACTTCCGATCAATCACTCACTGCAGGATCAAAGTGGATGGTTGTTATGGCAATTACTATTCATGAGACTCGTTTACATGTATGCATGTGTGACACACACACATACACACACACACACACATACATACATGCATACTTCTCAAATAAGCTGCACTTTGCAATTTTCCGTCCATCTATTATTCATTTAGTAAATGCTTCAAAGCCGTTCGGTGGCTCCTGCTGAAGTCGTGTTGGTACAGAGAGGCATTAGCAGAGGAAGAAGAGATGAATTGTTATCACACACACACACACACACATTTATGTAATGTCTGGATGTGTTTGTTGGGCAGGTGATGGCTGAGTGCTCTCTTCTTTTAAGTGATCACATTGGAGATAAACCTCTGTTTTCTGGACCTGTTGCTTGTGTCTGTGGTCTCCACGGTTTCTTGGCTTTCCCTGATGCCCCCCCCCCCCCCCAACATCAGCTGTGCACAGTTCAAAAGCTGAAGGCTGCTGCAGACAGAAAGGTAGCTAATGTAGAAATGAAGCAGAGTGCCTCTCCGGCAGCTGCCATTTATTGCCGGACTCGTTCCTCACAGAAACACAATTTACAATAAAGCCTGTGACCTTCAGGGCTGTGTAAGTGTGTGTGTGTGTGTGTGTGTGTCTTTTAGTGTGTGCATTTATCTGAAAACATGAAAACAAAGTCTGATCTTAAATAAATGGCTCTAAACTTAACTGATGCAACTCAGGTCTGAAATCATGTTATTTTAAAAAGGACAGAATGAAGCACGTGTAGTTTAGACATGAAGTGATGATGCTGTAAGTGTGGAAATAAAAAGGAGATTTAAAAAACAGCCGGGACTTTAAAGGTTTAAATGCAAAAAAAGACAGATGAATCAGCTGACGCTTTTACATCAAACTATGATCATGTAAGAAAACATATTGTTGCTCATCATGAATCAAGTGCATTTGATTTCCAAACTGATGCTTTTGGCTAAAAACAGGTTCGTCTTCTTCTGTATGGTCTTAAGTTTTTCATTCTCATGTGCAGTACGCAGGTGTATCTGCTGCAGTGTTGTGTTCGTGGTGCGTTTCTGTGCATCAGGATATATGAGTCATCACTTACGAGTCCCGTCTCTCTCTCTCTCTGTGTCTCCTCTCAGGTCTTCACCAGATATGGGAAGTGCTACATGTTCAACGCTGCAGAGGAGGGGAAGACGCTCCGCACCACCATGAAGGGCGGGACAGGAAACGGCCTGGAGATCATGTTGGACATCCAGCAGGACGAGTACCTGCCGGTGTGGGGGGACACAGGTACGTACGAACCCGCTTTACGTTCAACAGATCAGAGTTAAAACATGACACTCTGCTTCCCAAATGACGTCATCCTTTTTCCAAACTGCTCTGCTTCCGTCACTCTGAAAAAGTTTCATGTTTAAATTTATCCCAGCTGAGGAAACGCTTTAATATCACAGCCTGAGAGTGAAGAATTGAGACCATGATGGGAATCAAATAAAAGTATTTAAAATTTTATTTTCCCGATTGTGTCCCGCACCGAGCCTTTGGGCCACAAGTATTTTTATTCCCTTTTATTTAATTTAGCCATAATTAACATTGAAATGATTCAGTGTCCTCCTGATGAAATCACTTCAGGGACGCCTTCACACCCAGAAACACTTATTAAATTTTAAATCAAATAACGCTCCAGAAATGTGCAAGATATTAAAATGTGTGAAATGATCTTTATCAGCTTTGTTTTTTTCTTTTTTTTCTTTTTTTTTAATCTGATGGCCCCGAAACAGCTAGAAATATCTTTTTTGAATATGAAACATCACACCTCATTGTTATTACTTTAGCTACCAGTAAACAACTGGAGTGTTATTTCTTATTTCTGCTCCCATAATCACTGAAAGGTGGATTTTTTTAAAGCACCGGCACCTTTTTTGTAATCCAGCTCAAGCGGCTCTTGTAACAGTGTTGACATGGATCTGATTGGCCCGTTATGTTCCCCCTCAGTTGGACCGTAAACAAACGTCCTGCAGACATTGACAGTTGCTGCACGTCCAGCTCTGGCCGACTGTGGGGATTTTTTTTTTCCCTCGAAGCGCTCAGACTTCTCAGTGATCATAATACATATTCAAGCCGAGCTCAGGAGCCTCTTTATTATAATGCAGTGCAGCTTTACGTCATCTTCCATACTGATGGGCTTGTTAGAGATCTTCTTTATGGTTTCGGTTTTAGTGTTTTTTTTGGGAGGCTCGCTGTCTGAGGCTGGCTCGCTCTCGTCTGGGAGTTCCCAGAGCAGCTTGCGGAGCTACAAGCAGCCCTGCAGATGGACATTATTCACTCTGGGCTCAACTTAAAGGAGATCAATCATGGATCGTCTTCAAGTCAGCCTCCTATCAGTCCTCCTTCATGTTCGTCTTTGGACAGCAGGTCCCTCAGCTTCCTATCCTGAGCTTTTCTGGTTTTATTTCCCGTTTAAACAGGCTGTGCTCTGGCCGCCACCCTGACAGCATGTGCAGCTTCATCTCCCAGCATGCTCGAGTTTCCAGTGCCCTTGTTTATCCCCTGCGTGGTTTAATTAGCCCAGATAAGCTGAGTCAGCCTCAGCAGGAAGCGCCGCGTCTCCTCAGCCGAGCCAAGTCTCCACACTGTGCAGACATGATGGGCACACACTGCACAGGGGACTTTTCCTACCAATTACCTGAGCCCCCCCCCTTCAATCCAACCCCCGCACGGTCTCAGCTGCCGTGTTTTTACCCGTTGTCCATCATCCAGAGGCCTGCAGTCATTCTCTGGGGTTTCGATTAGCACACAGCTCTGTTCAGGAAGCTGAAGGGCGGCCATGACACTCCTCCTCACTTCATCCTGATGGACAAACATATAAAAAAACAGCATGTTCCAGGCTGTGAAAGAATGAACAAGACAGATATAACTTTGAGAGTTGGGTGAAAACAGGTGGTCTGGTTGCCTTGGATACCCAGCTTCCTCCTCACTGTGTCGCTGACCGAACGGCTCTGTGATGGAAATAATAAATGCACTGCATGTTTCCGTCTGTTATACTGCCGCCGACCGGCACATATTTCCTCAAGTCGACCTTAAATATCTGCACGAAGGGAAAAAAAAGGGAAATAAATCTGAGAGATAAATTCTAAATCAAACACCGTTTTGGAAGTTGTGTTTTTTGCCTTCAGATATTTAATTAATTGGATCCCGGCCGAGATGGAGAAGAGTTCAAAAGTGAAACCTTGATTTCAACACATGCGGCGCGGCTCAGCGAAAACATTTTAGCCTCTCTGAGCTTTGAAACACACGCTTTATCTTTGTAATTGCTAATTTGCTACGAGTGTTAACTTTAAAGTAATTAAAAGTGGCTCGCAGCGCGTCCATGCCGGCCAACAGCGTGTGTTTACACCTTTTTTAAAGACTCATTTATGTGTATTATGGAGGCGTTCATAGCGAGTCATGCTGCTCCTGCTTCTCCCAGTTCATCCACTTATCATCTTTGTTGAAAGTAGTTTTTTCAGATGACCTTCTTTTGACCTTTTAGCTGATGTTTTCGGCATCAAACAGACTTTTTCGATATCAAACTCATCAAGCAGTGTTAATATAAGTCATGTATTTACTCTCTCAGCAGTGGACATGGACACAAAATGTTTGCAGTGTGGAAAAAAATGCCTTCAAACAAGACACTAAAAGTTCCAGCTCCTCTGATATGCACAGCATTATTTATTAAAATCTTTCACTTCACAGAGGTGTTTTTTTTTGGATTGAAGGAAAGCTCAGATAAAGAAACCAAACCTGAAAATCCAACGTTCATAGTTCCTAAGCAACAAGCTACTTTGCTCTCATCCACTTTGTCTATTTTTAACAGAATCTTTGATGAACATGTTCATTGTCCTGATGTGCATGTAGATTTTTACTCATTAAACTCTGAAAAATGAGAGAGAGATTTGTTTCATAAACTATTTTAATGTCTACATTCTCTTCAATTGTTTTGTGTCTCGTCACCAGTCTGAGTTTTATCTCTTGTTTTACTGTTTCCCATCAGTGAGCCATCCGTCATTTCAGATCTCAGCTCCATGTTTATGTGGCGACCGGGCGAAGAAAGCCCGACAAGCGTTTGAGTGCGGTTCTAAAATCCTGAAATGCGTCTGCGCTCTTCGTGTCTGCTGTTATTAAATCAAAGTGACGGTAAAAAAGCACTCTGGGAAACATTTGAAAGCAGCAAGAGGATGTTTGTGCAACACCAGGTTGAAACAAGTGCAGAGTAGAAGTGTGAAATCCTTGATCCTTTTATGTCTCCTACTTAATGTCACTTCCCTTTGTGGTGTTTTGGTCAGTGTGATGTTCTCCTCTTTGTGTGTGTGTGTGTGTTTGAGTGTGTGTGTGTCAAACTATTGCTTTTACTTCTTGAAACTTCAAGTTGTTCCTCTTTCAGTGCAGCAGACAGTTTCTTACGCTGCCTGGACAAATGGCTGCATGAGATAACTGTTTAATATTTTAACTTTATCCTTGAATGATGCATTTTTAATCCGTGCTGATGTTGGTGAACTTGAGCTGCACTGTGAAGAGTGACACGAGCTCGCTGTGGACGCGGCGTTCGTTTCCCGCTGTCAGGAGGACATGTTCTGTCATTTTCAGCCTTGTTCTCAATTGTTTATCAGCATAATAACATTTTGTGAGAATAAAAAGCCCTCAGTTTGTGAGTTCAGCTGACATTGATGTGTATTTTTGCATAAAAATGGGCCTCATCTAAGTTTGAAAACATCTGAAGTAATAAATATAAAGTGTAACATTTTGCCAAACAAGAAACCTAAAGTGTAAAGAAGCAGAGTGTAAAGAAAATGAATTTGATGTAAGGTGTCATGAGATGATGTGAAGGTGGCAGCTGATCACAGCTGGAACATCTGTCAGTCCACTTTGACAGCTGCAGCAACTTTTAAAGGAGTTTGTGTCTCTACACATCTGCACTGTGTTTATTCACTACAAAGTGCATCAAGTCGTTATCTCTAAGTGTTCAAAACTTACACTTTAATATATAAAACACAATTTTTGACCTAACCCAACCCGCCTGTTCCTGCCCTCTTCAAAAAACAAGCCTTCACATTATCTAAAACCTCGAAGGAACCAGATTCACCTGAGAAAATGTGTTTTTTAAATTTTATCTTACATTTCATGCATAGATTAATTTTCTACTTGAGTCGACCCTCTTCTTCCTCTCTTATTCAAAGTAAACACAAGAAACTTGTGCTCCAGAAAACGGACCGGACTCAGTGAATAACTCCCTAAGCTTAACAACAACCTCCCGACCTGCCCTACGTAACCTAAAGATGAATATATTTTAAACAAATCAATGTCACCTTAGGCCCTGTTCATGCAGACTAAGTAGTTTTTAATAAAACACAAAAATTCTAACACAGGATCAGTGCCCAATGAAGAACCTCCTAAGCCCTATGATAACTATTAACATAACTACATGGACCAATGAGTTGGATTCACTTGAAAATCTGAAGGAGAGTGGAGGTGAAATCAGAACACCACCTGAATGTTTTCTCTCAGCTACAAAGCAGCGAGATCTAAGTTCTGATCGCAGGCGGCAGATAGCATCGTAATTTAGTCAGCCGCTCTCACTTCGTTGAGTCATGTGAGGCCAAATGAGTGTGATAGCGGTGATGAAATGCATAGTAACCACACACATCTACGCAGCCATCTTTGATGCTGCCGAGGCTGTGGTCAGATACAACCAGCATCATTAGCCACGATCCTCTTTGTCCTCTTTTGATATGGAGAGCTGAGCCGACTGGAGCAGTCCTGTCTGCTCTGATCTCACACACACACACACACACACACACACACACACGCGCACACACGCACACACAGCCGGACACATGCAGCGTGCAAATACGAATGTCTCCACGCTTAGTAGGAGATTGTTGTTCTTCTTATAACTACACAGCATTTGTCAATAGGATGACCAGTTTACTCAGTGTCCTGTGTGTGTGTGTTTGCGTCGCCACTGTTAGCTCAGTACACTGAGCACGTTTGCTTAAGCATCTGTTTGGTCATCTGCTTCGAGTAAAGCAGGCGAGTGTAAGGCTGTAAGTCTGGACGGGAATTAGAGCTTAAACAATTAAGGATTAATAAATGAGACTATGGAGACATAAATTCTCAGCTGTGAAGATTTCTGCTGCTTTTCTGATATGATGATTTTATTCAAATACTTTCAATCCTGGTTGGAATTCCCTTCCTAGCTTTATTTCTTCTCATGTGTTCTGACCAAAAGGCTTCAGAGGTCAGAAATTGTATTTGTTTTATATACTAATTCGTGCCAAAGTCAGCATGTCGGTCATCATATTATAAAGTTTGCTGACGACTAGACTATTGTCTTCTTCTGCGATAACAAGCCTGATCACGGTCCTGTTCTTGTTGAGTTCACTGACTGGTTTTAAAGTCTCACTCCTAAACATTAATGTGGCGAAATCAAAAGACCTGACAGTTGATTTTAGGAAAAATCCTTCTGTCATTTCTCCAGTGGTGAGTGCGTATAGAAGTACAAATATCTGAGCACTTTCATCCATAAAAAGCTGTACTTTGAGCGTCCTGTCGATGCTGTGTGTAAAACGTTCACCAGCACTTTAATTTTTATCATAAACTTTGCAGTTTTTATCTTGATAGACTTATTTGAAAATGATTTATTGTTGTATTATTAAATCAATCTGACCTTTTCCCTTGTTAGTTGGTACACTTTACTTAACCAAAAGCACAAAAACAGACTCCAGGGTGTTGTGAAGATGTGCTGTAAATTGCAGGTTCAATCCTGACTGAAAACTACCCAACTCTACAAGTTGAGGATCTTAAATAAGTTGGAGTCTTTGCAGATCGCTGCCACCTTCTGTCAGAGGAGTTTAAGCTGCATAGATGCAGAACAAATAGATTTTCAAAATCCATTTGTCGCTGCTGACATTGGTGTTTTAAATGAGTAAATGACTTGTGATGATTTGGCAGTATATTGTTTTTTGTATGTTTTGCATATTGTGTGTATTGTTTCTTGAAGGTTGTGCCCCCTGCTGGCTGATACAACAAACTGCCCCTTCTAGATTATAAAGATAACCTTGAACACTGAACCTTGAAACTTAAAACAGGAACCTCACTTGTTGGATGACTGAAACGTGTCTGAACCGTCCAACAGTTTTTGAAGTTTTCTGTAACTTTCCAAACCCGACAAGTTGACGTTCACTTCCTGCAGCAGCTGTCCAGATGTTGGAGGAGAGGAAACCAAAATATCATGTGAACATCTCTCAGTCTCTCTTAATTTCTTCTGTACAAGACAACTTCTGTCACTTCTTCAGTTCATACAGCTCACTCTAACACTACCGATGCTTTTCAGGAACAGTCTTCTAGAAGTATTTAAATGGTTCTTGTGTTTCAGCTCCTGCAGTGACACCAGCTTTTCTCTGTGCCTTTGATTTTTTGCTGCGCTGACAGCTGTTAACACTGCTGCCCTCTGATGTGTCTGAAGTCACATTCAGTCTGTTTTCTTTCCTCGGTCTCCTCATTAGAAACAGACTGCTCGAATCAAGCACTCTGACTGGCTGTTAGCCCCGTTATAATTACTGTATATAACAGCATCGACTTCTGATTCTTTTAAAACTGTTTTGTAGCAATCAGCATGAAGGTTGCTCCGTATCTAAGCAACACAGTGAGACATTTACAGCTACAGTTATATTTCTCAATTTTCACTGTGACAAATGGAAACATTTAGGATCAACCTCGGCCTCTGTGGTGGACTAAATATGCATGTTATTGAAGAATAAAGCTAAATTTATTTGATTCTTTCATTATTTTGAACACATTTCTTTTTAAGACAAAAACAAAACTTGAATATTAAATGAGCCTCTGCTGTTTGTATCACAGTCTGATGCTTAAAGCTCTTTGTTACCGAACTGTATTGTTGAACAAACACCAATAAAAAACACACTAAAGAGCCACTCAGTTGCACCGGGTGACATATTCCTTTTATCTTAATGAACAGCTGAAGTATTAGTATCCATATTGCTGTGCAGACGTCACAGTGCACGCTCACTTCCCCTGTTTACGCTCTTTAATGCCAGTTTGCGATGAAGGAATGTGTCACCCGGTGCAACAGTGCGGCTATTTAATGCATTTTGGATTGTGTTTGGAAAAAGAAAAAAGAAAAAGAGTGTTTCATTACGTAAGATGTAACTCTGCTGCGGCTGCTAATGGAGCAACAGTCCAACAAGTGTTATAAAGACGGATCGTTAGCTATGATGTGTTTCGCTTTTACACGCCACATTAACGCTTACAGCCAACATACGTGACTAATCTCGATCAGTGGAATTAAGTCATAAAACTGCAAATGATACTTTTAAGCACTTTTGGCTGATGGCATTTTTTTTTTCTTTTCCTTGGTTTGGTCTTAATTGTGATTTAAAAAACCATAAAATCCTGCTGTTCTGGAGCCTGAAGTGACCACGTTTGGATGAGAGAGCGGAGCAGCGAAAGATTTACTATTCTTCTGTGTCATGACTGTGTCAAAGAGGAAATTAAAAAAAGGGAGGAGTCATAAAGCTGGACAGTGTGAGATGAGACATGAAGGACATAAAACTCTTCAGTCACAAACTCTACAAGTACAAGAGCTTCATTATTCAGGACATGATGTTGCATTTTTGCAGGAGAGCTGAGAAAAACTGCACAGGATTATGTCGCTCACATACAGCAATCTCTTATCAATGAAACTGATTAACTCTTTTATAGATTGTTCCTTTTATACATACAATGTTTTTATACACACACACCAAAAACATATGGGAAAAGGTGTGTTTAGCTCGTTTATCAGTGTGAATGCATGGAAGACGTCACCATATCAGCACAGGCAGGTGTTTGATTGATGAGTGTGTCAAAGTGAGTTGATGCTGCTGTGTGTGTGTGTGTGTTTGTGTGGTTTTGTGAGGCCATATTGACTGCAGAGCACCTGGTGGTGTCCAGCTGATCTGCCAGCAGCAGGACGGAGGGGGGGGGGCTTGATTGAATGTCGAGGAGCACAATGCTGAATGTGAGGACTTTATCGATTCCTGTAAAGATCCCTCTCTCGTTTCTCTTAAATGTTATAGCTCTTCTCTTTTCTTGCCAGTGTGTATATGAGTGTGTGTTTGTGTGTGTGTGTGTGTGTGTGTGTGTGTGTGTGGGCATAGGACTGCTCTGAATGGCAGGATGAAGGTCCTTTCATTTACTGGTCTGACAGCAAGTCTCTCAGTGTGTGTTACAATAAAGAAGATCTTAAAAGCTTGTGGCTTTGAGTCAAAAGCTCATTTGCCCAAAAGGTTGTTTTCTCTAAAAGGGAAATTTGTTTTTTTGTGTGTCTCAGCAGCAGCATCTGTTCGGTGTTAACAGCATTTTCCTGCATCTCCGCTCCCCGAGAATTTTATCTGAACTCGTTGAAAGCAAAAGACAATTAAGACTTTTTATCTTTTTACTTTATTTTTTTTCACTTTTCGTTTTGTTGACTGAATGAATCATCTAACTGGATTCTTCCACCTGTGTTTTCCCTCCAGAGGATACGGCCTTCGAAGCAGGTGTGAGGGTGCAGATCCACAGCCAGGCGGAGCCCCCGTTCGTCCATGAGCTGGGCTTCGGCGTGGCGCCCGGCTTTCAGACTTTTGTGGCCACGCAGGAGCAGAGGGTAAGAGTCCCTGACTTCTACTGATTATTACTTTTTTATCATTTCTTTTCCTTGTGCTGTTCTTAACTTGAACTAATCTGCACGACCCTGTTCATACCTCAGGCCCTGTTCCCACCTGGTACTAAAATCTGTCCTGAGTGATCTGATCACAAGTGGGCAGCGTTAAGTACAGGTGGAAACACACCCAAGCTGCATTGATAATGCATTTGAGATCGGATCACTCAAACCACATTCAGACGTGGTCTGAGTTGCATGTGGCCACATGGTTTCAGCAGTGGAAACATAAATCTCACGTGGGCCACAATGAACGACGCCCTCTCACCTGACATCTTCTGTGTGAGCAGAAGTAGAAGTCATTCGTGCAACAACAGCATCATAAAAGTGCGAGACAACAAGCAGGAGACATAACAACCGATATGAGCTCTGCAAACAACATAGAAAGAATCTCAAAGAGCCAACGGAGATTTACAACCAATACCTCGAAAATCTCTATCAACTGTGTCGTTTTAATTTGCCCACTAAGTTCTTCTCCTGCTTTCAATATCCTGCAGACAGGAAGAGTGTTCTTCTTCGTTTTTTTGGTTTAGTTTAGCACGGTTTAGTGCATTGCTGCCTCCTGCAGGTAAAAAACAACAACACAGTTGGTCTCTACAAGTGGAAATCAAGGTCCGATCACAGGTGGAGACGCATGTTGATACCAGGTGGGAAGACTGTCCGCGTGTGATCGGATCACTCAGGAAGGATTTAAAAACCAGGCAGAAACAGGATCTCAGTGGTTGAAAAAACAGGCCTGATGTGGTTGCATACATGAGCGTGAGTGTGTGTCAGTGGACGAGTTTGTGTCTGCATGTGTGTCTCGGCCCCCTCCGGACCCTCAGACGCCCCCTGTAGTCCCTCTGTAATTGTTGACAGTGATAACTTCCAGTTGCTTTGACCTTGACGGTATTTGAGTGCTTCACTGGAACTTGGCCCCATTCAATTATCCCGAAGCTCCTTTCCATCACACCCAGCCTGCGTTAAAGGCTTCAGGTCTGTCAGAAATGCACAGCTGAAGGTTTTTGATGTTAATAATCCTTTCTCTGTCACTCAGAAACTCCCACTTCACAGGGCTGTTTTTCATTTCTCCTCTTTTTCATTCAGCTGAAGTCGAACGAGCCACAGCGAAGGTGTTTCTCCGCCGAGCTCTCAGCTCACGACAGTTAGCAATCAATTTCACCAAGGTTATTAGTTCTGTCTTTCATTGTCAGTTTTTTTTTTGTTTGTTTCAATTTCATTATTGTTCTTCTTCCTCTCTATTTTTCTTTCTCTGCCTTCAAGTGAAGCTTTTTTTTAAAAAAATGATCCGTCTGGCTCAACACTGGAAGAGCAGCAGACTGATTTCTGCCAAGATTCATTTATTGTTTTCTCATTTTTCAAAAATGGTGCCATGTTTTCTGATACATTTTTTACTTTGGCAGGCCCAGGCCTTCAGTGAGTGTTTCCAGTCATTTGAACGAGTAAATGCATAATTTTTGGCCCTTTGGGGGTCAGTGGAAACAAGCTGTGAAAACAACACTGACATACCAGAACATTTTGAATTGAAATGGGGAACTTGTTAGCAACAAGTTTCTCATTCGCTTGTGAAACAGATACTGAGGAACGGGAGTGAAATATTTTACAATATATCTGACTTTTTAACTAAACAGTCTGCTTTGTTAACCAACTAGTTTCATACTTTGCGTGTCTGCTGTCAGGTGACATGCAGGTACAGAAGGTTTATGAGGTTTTTTCACAGCCAAACACCAAACTGAGAGCAGAGAGACTGAAGCACAACAGGAAAGTTTCTGGTTGTAAAACCAAAGTAATGAAGATTCACTAAAACGCTGCAGAGCGGGACGAAAGTTTTCTGCCGGTTCACCATCACAGGTGACCCCTTTTAGTACCAGCTAATCTTGATTGGTGCTAAAACGGGTATTGATTACAGCCACTTAAAGTAATCAGGTTACATTCAGGTTTTTTCAGGAAGAGAGGATGTTTCTATTATGAGGTAAGAGAGGAGAGCAGGATTTCCACAGCAGAAAGTCGATTTTATTGACCTTGTTAACTTGTCACTGGGTTTCTAACCCGGTATGTGTGTGACAAAGACTTCAGACTCTGCTGAAAGGAAAGTTTTGAGAGCGAGGATGAAAGAGGAGATCATTACTTGTAATGATGCATCAACTAAAGCCAAAGCAGACACACAGAAGCCTTTAAAACTCCACATTTGTCCATTTTCAGCACTAAAGATTTGACTTTTGAGTGAAAGTGAGTCCCATTTTGTGCTCGTCCATCGTTGCTCTGCAGTCCATGTGAACCATCGTGGACAAAAAGGCAGGAGAGGAAAAAAATCCAGGACTTTCAGGAATATTCTTCAGCAGAATTTCTCCGGATCGCTGTGTTGCATTGCTGTGTGTCGCTGTGGAGTCACCTCAGCAGCAGACTGGAGGGTGAACAGGAGATCGTTTCAGAGATGGTCAGACCTCCTGGGTAATGAGCCTTCAGGGTCTCCTCCGCCTCATCTGTCTACAGTTCTTTGACTAGTAAGCGAGACGTGGCTTTTTCTCTTCCCGCCCGCCTGCTGCGAACGCCCTGCTCCTCCCTCGCCAGCCGGCACAGCGGGAGACTCAGCAAATTTAGCTCCAGCTAATTAATGCAGAAGTGCACTTTGTATCAGAACTCTGGGAAAAAAAAAACCCCTCCTGCTGTGAGAAGTTCCCACCTGTCTCGTCAGGCTTCATCTTCCCGCAGAAAACCCGGAGGGCACTTTCAAATATGTCCAAAACCAATCACGGTGATAATGACTGGGGTAGAGTATCTGGAGTGAAGAGTTGAGACGAGGGTATGGGGGTGGGGGGTGGGGGGGCTTTTTGGTGTTCGGCGGCTCTTCGTCGAGTGTACCAATCAGTCTGTGTGTGAAAATGAGTTTGACAAAAGGGTTTAAATGAACTCGTTTTGGCTAATGATATTGGGCCAAGATCAAAGCAACTCAATGAAGTGAGCTGAAGGCACAAAGTACATGCAACGAGCCCTCACACGGCGGCGGCGGCGGCGGCAGGCAATTTTCACATTTAAGCTTTCCAAACATAGAAGTTGGCCCCCCTGTTGGCTTTCAGGACTGAAGCTTAAAATAAAAAAAAATAATAAAATAGCATGGAGGACCCTCGGTGGTGGAGGGAGGCGTTCTTCATAAGGAATAAAAAAACAAGTCTTCGTCTTCGCCTCGTGATTCGAGCTCTGAGTCTTTGTCTTTCCTGTGCCGCCAAAAAGGAAGAGACAGACTCCCCCAGCAAAGAGCCCTTAATGAAAAAATCTGTATATGTTGAGGTTTAGCTCGAAACCGCCACTCTGCCGTTTCCCTTTCTTCAGCTTATCCAAGCGACGCTAATTCGACGACCTTATTAAATTCACCCTGTTCTCATATCCAACTTTTTAACAATGTCCCTCGCTGACCGGACTGTAAAGGCCTAATTGAAACATTGCTCCGGTATGACAGAGGAACATTGATTAATAACACCGAGGGGGGGCACAGGCCTCAGCTCTTATTAGATAAACCTTAATCAGGTCAGCAGGTCTCAGCACAGTGAAAAGTGATATTGAGCACCTTGGATTACCTGATTACAGAGAAATAATCAGATTCTGGACTCTGTGAGCCACAGCTGACTGTAATTAGCCCAGAACTGAAGATTAGCTGAGGAGTGAAGGTGACTTAAATGTTAAGCATTTGCTGAGACGCACCTTCGTTAAGTCCATTAATAAAATGAGGAGCACCTGGAAGTCGGTATTCATAGCCTGCACTTGCTGGTGGCAGAGAGCATTTTTTAATTACCACAGGAGACGTTATGGCCAAGAAATGTCCAGGGGCTTTTTGGATGTGAATTATTCAGCCTCCTAGATTGCTTTCTGAATCGCATTTGAATTTATTGTCCTAAGTATTCGTGAAGCGTTTGCATCTGCAGAGCTCGAGCATCAAACTCACTAGATGCAGAGAGACAACGCGGCCTGATTGGAGAGGCAGGGTTTCAAATTCTGTCAGCACTAACAAGCGAACTGTGGCCAAATTTCACCTGGCAGGATGTTGTGTTTGCCTCATCCAAAAAAATTGCTCTTTTGGCAGAGGGAAGCCGCCTCACTTGGGATGCATTGTGATGACAATGAGGGGAACAGGGAAACAGAGGGTGGTGGGTGATGGATGCCGAGTGTGAGGCTACAGAGTCTCTGCATGTGTGGTGGAGCAGATGGGCCTCCACGCTGCTCGGCCCGGCGTCCCCCGTCCCTCATCTGCTGTCCCAGTCCTCGGAGCCGCAGGAGCAGGAGGAGAACATTTGGAGTTTTTTGTGCTCCCGTCGCGGGTTGATGTGGGATTTCTCTGACAGAGTCTGGCTATCTGTTGAATTGTTTTCTGCACCGCCTGGTTTGTTGCGAAGCTCTTCTGCTTCTCCGTACTGGCTGAGTTTCAAGGACTGAGGAAGGTGTTTTGGTGAGCTGCTGTCGAGATCTGTGCACATTTCAGGCTTAATTCATGGATTTCCTTTGTATATGTGTCGGTACAGCATGTCTACAAGTCTTCAAAACCCCTTAGAGATATTAAAAATTCCTTAAAAATTTATATATATATACTTTGCTCTACATGCACAGAAACTGTACTTTTTTGTATGTGGGGCTGGTTTGAAGGTGGATTGTGCTCACCTGGAAATATTTTGATAAACTGTTCATTATTTTAATATACAAACACATTTAGATTCATTGCTGGTTGCTAATTTAAACATGTACTATCTATGAGACAAACTGCACCCATTAATATTAAAAAAGTAAGTGCAGAGTTTGGATAAAGAGCAGCAGATTTCTGAGACAATCTCTGCCAGCGGCACCTTCTGACTGCCCAACCAGACCAGTCGAAGCGCCTCAGGGGGAGGGAGGGAGGAGAGCCGCTGTAAGAGCCATTAGACCAGCTTGGACTCCGGACTGCTCCTGGCCAAAGTCTGGGTGCAGGAAAATAAAGATGGATGAAATGAGACTCTCGCTGGCCAAGCAACGGGAAAATCACACTCTGTTGTTGTGCCGACATCTTTTGCACGGACGTGTTGCAACCACAACATTTTGGATTAAGCATTTGTCACTCGATGGGCCATGTTCTGCACCGACAGAGCGAAGGAGTCCAACAGAAAACGACGAGGGGGAGGAGGAGGAGGACTCTGTGTTTGTTGCTCGCTGTCAAAGTTGATGGACAATGTTTGCCAGAACTTTCCCAAACTTTTAAAACAAGGACAAAAAAAAAAAAACACCCTGGTAACTTGATAAAGCTTTGAAGTGCTGAGAAAGATTGAGTGTACTGTAGTCTGAGACCCTGTTGTCTCATCACTTCTGTTATTCTTTGACTGCTGTGACTGTAGAAGAAGCATCAAACTGCCTTCTGTGTAGTATTAAAAAGGTCTTAAAAGTCTTATGTTTTATCTCATGATCCCTGCAGAAACCCTGGTGTGTGTCTGAGCTTCTTACTAACCCCACATCTCCTTTGTCACCTGCAGCTGACCTACCTGCCTCCCCCATGGGGAGAGTGCGAGTCGAAGGCTCTGGAGTCGGGCTTTTTCCAGGTCTACAGCGTCACCGCCTGCAGGATCGACTGTGAAACACGCTACATCGTGGAGAACTGCAACTGCAGGATGGTGCACATGCCTGGTAATCACCGCCGCCACTCTGACTTCAGCAAAACAAACGAGAAAAAACAAAAAAGACACATTTAATGGAGTATTGACCACTTGGCCATCAACACAAGTTTTTCAGCAAGGTCGCAGCATTTTATGTGAGATTAAACTGCATTGAGAGGCCTAATATTGATGAAAAGTCAATACTGGATTAGAGTTGGCGTTGAATAAAATCCCAGGATTATGTGTGTGTGAAAGGTGCTGCGCCTCACATGTTGTTCCTACGTTCATCCAGACGTTCACAGCTTGTTTGTTACTCCTCCAACAACTCTGTCATTGACTGAACTCTCCTCCTAGGTGATGCTTCGTACTGCACACCTGAGCAGTACAAAGATTGTGCTGAGCCTGCCCTCGGTGAGTCTGCACATGCACATGAACACAACACAACACGAGTCCAAGGTCACACACACACACACACAAACACACATGTGCACTAACACTGTATTTTACTGGTTTACATATCATTATTTGCCTCTGCAAGGATTAGGATTAACTTTTTTTTTCCTGTTGATATAGAGCTTTAATGCTAAACCTGCTTTAAAGATGAGCAACACCAGAGAGAATTTTAAGCCTGAGACGGCTCAACTCCACTATTTCATCTTGAATGCCAAAGTACTGGAGTGAGGAAAGAAAAAATATCAGCCTCAGGAAGTGTTGCAGTCCGCTGTCGTACCGTACATCCACTCTGTCAGTCACTGGACCTCATTTAGCAAAGAGAGTCAAAAAACAAGTCAGCATGTCGACTTTGCAGGCGTGCAGGTGGTCGGCCAATTAGACCGCAGAGCTGCATGGTTGTAGGAGGACGTGTCGCCGCTTAACCTTTTGATTTATCGGGAGAGCGGGATTCATCTCAATATTTTCCCCCTCGTGTGCGAAGGGCTCATCAAGTCTGTAACCAACATCAGTGCAGACGGGGACGGCAGTGTTAGAGTTCAATTTAATGGATGGATGGTCAGATAGATAATGGCTCATGTTTCCTGCATTGAGCTGAATTACACATCCAGTTAAGAGGTTCTTGTCAGCCTCAATCCACCCCTTCAAAATCAAGATTTTAATATTAAATTCGTCAGTTTTATTAACCACAAGCTCATCCAGATGTTTTTTTAAAGGGTTTTGATCTGATTTTCTTTGTTTTGCTGGTTCGGTTTGTAATATTTTACCTTTTGCCAAAGTTGTTCACTGGAGGGAAACTCATGAAAGTGAGATGAGACGTTACTTTGTGATCTTATCTGAATTTAATTCCTCAGAGTTTTAATAAGTTTTTAGCCTTCTAAGGCAGCGGGATCATAAAGAGATGATCTCTCAGCTGTTTCATGTATTTGATTACTGAGCTGAGGTCCACGAGGAGAGCTGGAGCTCGTCCCATCATGCTTTTAAATTTTATATTAAGAACTTGTCTTTCCTAAGACTTTTCTGAGACTTTCACCAAAAGAAAAAGTCCAGAGGGTCAAACAGACAAACTATCAGCTCAGATCAGGTGGTTCAGGAGAAAAATCTGTTGGAACAAAGAGTGTGAATTTAATTTAAAAAAAGGCTTATTAAACAGTTTATTTTAAAGTAACAGGTGCATCATTGCAGCAGCCATGAACCTGCACAGTCACAGTGATAACACAACATTATCACAGGACTCATTTTCACTGTGGTCTTTGTTGTAGTCCGAAGCATTAGCAGCACATAAAAGAACAAAAAAAACATTAGCTTAAGTATTATGTTTAAAAAAACAGGCTTAACTACAAACACTGCCTATAATACTGGAGCTGGTGCATTAAATAATCCGCTACACAATCATCTTTACAAGTGGTGTCATGTTATTTTAAAGCTATTGTTCCATTTAGCTTCGGACACAAATGAGTTAGAGGTCTGTTTAATGCTTTAAGGAGCCTTATTTTAAACTTGGCACCTGAATATGTGACAGAATTTCACTCCTCTGGCTTCTGATTCGTACCAGCTGCAGATTCGTAGACTTGGGTTTGTGTCTGTGCGTCTCTTTTTCCTGCTGAAATAAGTTTAATAAGTCATTTGGAGCTACACCTTTCACATCTTCGTGAACCCGACAACTATCACCCTGAGAGCCAGTTTAGCTGCATCTGCAGGTTCCTGATGTTCCTCTGTGGAAAGCGAGGAAGCGCCGAGGCGACGTGCTCCTTCTTCAAAAAAAGTAACTGCACATTAAGAGGAGCAGTGACTTCATGTTTCTGACACCAGCGGAGGTTGTTACGAGCAAAGAAAACCTTAAATGAGTCGACGCGAGACTCTCAGCAGTCGTCTTCTTTTTTTTCAGTAACCTGCATCCAACAAAGCCATTACCCAGCAGACCTTCTGTTTGCCGTGATCACCGCTCTGTGTGAGTCATCGAACATAAACACAGTGATTACACAGCGGTCGTCTCCTGTTCGGTAATGAGACAGGACGAATAATCCTCTAAGTAACCCTCATGTGACTCCGGTGCAGTTCTGTTGTGTTCGTCACAAAACGAGTCAAGGACTGTAAAACACAGTGGGACATAAAATCAAAGCCTGATCATGACAAACACATCAACCTGAGGTTGTTGAGATGTCAGCGAAGGAAACCTGGACTGCAAATCAAATCCTGCTTTTACTATCCTTGAGTTGTTTTTGGACTTTATTCTGTCTCCTGATACATGAGGGTCAATTTCAAAATAGAAGATTTCTATAAAGACAGTTTCATTCACATCCTCTGAACTGGATTGGAGTAAAAAAATCACAAAAGCAGACCCTCAAAGGGTAAAAACAGTCATTAATCGCTTCCATCATGCTTGATATAATGCAGTTAACACTGTCAGCTATAGTAGAATTAATAAAGCAACTTTTTTTAAAAAAATAAAGCACACAGAAAGCATGTGAAAGCATAAATAATACAGACATACAGTAAGTTCATAAGTTGATTCAAAAGTGCACAAAGTGATGTTTGAGTTCATCAACCTCATCTGCTGGCCAGTGGGACTTTAAGCAACATCAGAAAAACTTTTCCTCCTCCCACATCAGTTTCCGCTCGGCCTGCGCCTCGAGGAAATTTATTTCAGGGAGGCTAGAAAGCTACACACACACACACACACACGCACACACACACACACACACATACACAAATACATATAATAATGTAGCCAGGGGCAACAAAACTTTCAAGCAATCAGCATTAAGGCTCCAGGCTCCCACACTGAAGGAGCATCCATTGTAGCTCACCGACGTGTCATTAGCATGCACTCGAACGCACCGCGTGACGCAGCAGCAGCAGTAGCACGAAAGGCTTTGGTGCTTATTTCTGACGTCTCTCTCCTCCTCTCTCTTTCCTGTAATTGGCTTCATATTTTCCAACAGTAAAGCTTTCACACACACACACACACACACGCACACACACACACTCATTCACTCAGCCTGGATCATTGAATGCAAATGAATGTGCGTTTTAAAAACTCAGTGCCAATTTGCAACACTCACCAGAGGAGATTCGACACGGCAAAAGTTTGATTGGGTTTTTTTTTCTCTCCTTCTTTTTAACTGTGTCACTCAAGTTTTTGGAGGCAACACTACATTTTTTATTTTATTTTATTTTTTTCATGTGTTGTCTGTGAACAGCCTGCTTATGTTGCCTTTGAGGAGATTGCATGTGATTACACGCACAGACAGGAAACAATTATTCCCAATTTTTGTCATGTCGACTAAACCGGATGTTTCAAGCTGCCAAAACTGTCTCAAATAAGTAAGCGGTTATATCATTCGTCTGCCTACCAGAAAGATGCTTTTTAAATACTTTTTCAAGTGTGTTTTTTTTGCTAGTCATCGATCAAAATTTTTTTAAGAGTCATCCAGGGAGAATGTATTATGGTAATTTGGTCTTTCAGGTTTTAAAAAGTGTGCGAGGGAAACAGGAATGAGGGCTGTGGACAAAGGTGAGAGGCTTTGAGAAAGAAATCAATCATTTGAATGCACGAGGCCTCACTCCTGTGTATCCAATATCGTCTCATTTGAATAAAAATAAGAGACCGCTGAGAAGCCATATTGAATTTCCTCTTGCAATTACGTGACTGTGTGGCCTCGGTGGCTATTAGTGGACCGTTGGGGAAAAGCTGCCTCGTGCTCTGTGATCTGCGAGCTCTGCTGCAGAGAGCCGTCTCACTGTGAGAAATAAGCCTGATAACTTCCCCTTCTACTTCAGATAATAAGGGGTGGATGTGTCGGGGAGATTTTTTAAGTCCAAAGAGGGATGGTTCTGACGATGTAATTAAATGAGGTCTTTTTTTAAAAAAAAAAAACTTTGCAACTTCAGAAAATTCAGACTTGAGCGTAAAGGCAGTGGTTTGTGAGGAGCGTGAGCCACCTCTGTGCCAGAGAAGCTTTCGACCGAGCTATATTTGAAAAGCTTGTGTCACTTAACATTATCATCACTGCAAGGGGAGTTGGTGTTATGTAGGAGGCTGCGGGCTTAACACGAAATCATCCAGTGCATTTGAGTTTTTTTCTCTCTCTCTTTGTCTGAGTCAAAGTGCCAAGGCAGAGCTGTGAATAAAGGCTGGCATCTCTGCATCAGGACTTTGTCTCTGTCGGGGTAAAGGCTGTTTCACGGATGCTGCTTCAGGGCGTATTTGTGTTTGGCGCTTTACATTTTCTCCTCTGTGACTTTGATAAAGACACTGACTTATATACTGTCGGGCTTTTATGGAGTAAACATCTGCGCCGCTGGAGACGCAGCGTGAATGCGATCGTGTGTGGTGTTTGTGGTTAAAATGTGTGTGTGTGTGACCCTTGTTTTTAGTTGGATTAAGAAAGAAAAAGATGCTTGATGCAATTTTTTTTCTTGTGAGTTTTTCAGGAGATTTTAAAGCTTGATGCTCTGAGCACAAAGCTGCAGCAGCTTCAGGTGCTTTAGTTTGAGCTCAGTAAGTTTTAAAGGTTTTCTGCAGTGAAAAAGAATTGACCCACAGCTGGTTTGACTCACTGCAAAGATGTGGCTGCTCAAAAAGTAACTATCTGCGGTGGGTATTTAAGTTATCTGCAGTAACTTAACATAATGTTGTTTCAGATGAGTAAAGTTTCAGGTCATCAACACTTGTTGATATATGAATGAAGGAAATCAAGAACTGAACATGATCAGACTCTTTACAGTGTTTCTTTAAATCTAAGCAAGAATTAAAATTGATTAATTTACTGTCACATTTGATAGTTATTATATCTGTAAAATGTTGGAAAATAATGACAAATGTGAAGTTGAAGCCTTTAATTAGTTCAATTTGTTCCAACTTACAGTGTAAAACACATTATATTGAATTTCCAATAAAAGACAAAAAAATAGAGCAGCAATTCTTTCTGAAATCAGTTAACATTTGATATTTTGCTTTGAAAACTTTTATCATAACGCCGGACAGGCAAATTTTTATTTTTATAGACAGGAAAATCTATTTAGAAGCTTATAATGAGTTTATATGACCTTTAAAATATTCAGTTAATTTGAAGAATTAACTAAATAACGCATTCTGTGTGTTTTGAACTTTAAACAGGGTTTTAATTTCCTCCTCAGGTAACAGAATAATAAAGGGTTTGTTTGATTGCTCAAAAGTTTCTCCTCCTCACCTTTTCATTGCATCTTATTATCACACCGACTCAACCTTGGTTGAAGTTCTCCCTAATAAAGCTGAAAACTTTAGTCTGTCAGTTGAGTTTGACTTGTTGCAGCGGTGAAGGTTTTAGTAAAACTTGTACAATGTCAGCAGAATTTTTATAACTATACCAGCAACTTTATACCCAAAGAAAGAAGCAGAATATCTGTGAATCTATTCTGGGTTTCTGCCGATTTGGGATATTTCCTGCCTTCACAGTGAACGAAATGTGAGGAAAAAGTCTCCATTTGTGTCTGAAAGAGCTTCTTTCTCTTGTTCATCATCCTCATCCCATCCTCCCACAATTCCCTGCTTTCCCACCTCCATCACCCGTCCTGCATGAAGCTAAACTGTCGGCCGTGGAGAGCAGCAACTGCATGTGCAGGACACCGTGCAACATGACCCGCTACAACAAAGAGCTTTCTATGGTCAAAATCCCCAGCAAGACGTCGGCCCGCTACCTGCAGAAGAAGTTCAACAAGTCAGAGAAATACATCACGTAAGTAGCCGGAGCTTCTTCTCATCGTGTTCGCTCTGTTTGCACCAGAAGCATCAAACTGAATTTAAATTAAATCTAATAATTTGTCACAATTACAAAGCTCTGAATCCAGCAAATGATGCTCTGGTTTCTTGATTCGGTTTGTAATGTTTTATAAGACAGAAATGAGAAGCTGATTGTGGAAAAACACTTTTGTGCTCATGACACATTGACAAGAATACTTTGAGATCTAATTTG
>JAQMCX010000021.1:4423892-4477020 GCA_029814765.1 Acanthurus leucopareius
AAGACGTCGGCCCGCTACCTGCAGAAGAAGTTCAACAAGTCAGAGAAATACATCACGTAAGTAGCCGGACCTTCCTCTCATCATGTTCGCTCTGTTTGCACCAGAAGCATCAAACTGCATTTAAATTAAATCTATTAATTTGTCACAATAACAAAGCTCTGAATCCAGCAAATGATGCTCTCGTTTCTGGATTCGGTTTGTTATGTTTTATAAGACAGAAATGAGAAGCTGATGGTGGAAAAACACTTTTGTGCTCATGACACATTGACAAAAATACTTTGAGATCTAATTTGCAAAGAGATTAGATTCATTTTTATCGTTATTGTGCAGAAAACAAAAGCAGAAACATAGAAATGCAGTTTAGCATCCAGCCAAAGCAAAAGGCAGCAAATTGCAGATTAATAAACATGCATAGAGGTATGTAAATAACAGTGAGAGGTTTATGTGAATAACCTGAGAATAATCCAATATGAACAGAAACACATGAATATCATAAGATATAAACTGCATGTGCAGCAGTTACAGCAGCGTAAATATAAAGTGTAAATATACGGTAGATAACATATGCAGAATGGACATCTGGATATTTAAGTTTATAAAAAATAGAGCAAATATGTTCAGTGTATGCAGCAGTATAAATATAACATATGCTAAAGGGCAGAGATGTACAGTATGCAAAGAGGTTTAATATGCATCAGTATACGCAGCGTGTCAGTGGTGGTGAGAGGGAGCCGACAGCTAGTGATGCAGAGGACGTTTAAAGACAGTTAAAGTGCAAAATACATGTGGGTCAGAAAGGAATCGGTGGCCTGAATGTTTTATGCATCACACATAGTGATTTCTTATTTTTTTCCTCTTTTTTACACAAAGGAAATCCAGAGGAAAAACTTCGGGAACATTCATGAATGAGGCCGATCATTTTTTAAGGCATTTTTTATTTTAACACATTACTACAGCGAGGCAGGCAAACACATTCACATTCACTCCAACGCACCGTTTACAGTGTCGAATCCACCTGTTGTTTCATCCAGAGGAAACTCACATTAAACAGGGAAAAACATGCACGTTCACCACAGAGCGGATCGCTGCAGAATCACTGCAGCAGCTCCAACTACTGAGTTTATCTTCTGCCAAAAGTGTTTTTAAAAGTCCTTTAAATAAAGAAGTGAAAACTCTGACTGGCTGTGCAACAAGTGTGCTCTCCTCACACACACTGTTTGTGTTTTGTGTGTGTGTGATTGTGTTTCCCTGATGTGTGTTTTTCACCAGATGTGGAACTCGTTATGACTAGTGTCTTGTTTTTGTCTTTGCAGGGACAACATCTTGGTGCTGGACGTGTTCTTTGAGGCTCTGAACTACGAGACCATTGAGCAGAAGAAAGCGTACGAGGTGGCGGGTTTGCTGGGTGAGTTTGACTCAGTGTGGATCTTATTTTCTAAACCTGGAGCCCGTCTGCTTCAGTCACAGCCGTGTTGTTTTTAAAATGAGGTATTGATTTAAGGGAAAGGCCCACTGACTCATATTCAATAAATCAATCTAGAATGCAGTATAATGTAAACAACAAACACAGTGCACTGCTTATGTCCCAGTATTTCAGCCATTTGTTCAAAATGGCCGTATACATATGTTTTTTTTTAAATTAAAGATAATTCAAAGACACCTGATTGGATGGTTGACAGACTTCCTATCAGCCGATTCAGTGTGACAAGTCATCAAGTAAATGTCAGAGCTGTGAAATGTTGTGTTTTTGGCAGCAGGAGGTTAAATTTGACGATTTTATCAGTTTTTCAGAGACAAATCAATAAATAAACAAGCAATTAGCATCTCAACAAGCTTTAATTGAACACAGAGGTTTGTTGCTGTCACCTGTTGTAATATCGGCCAATTAAAGGAGAGAAGCAGCTTTTTTTTTAATCTTCTGGGAGTGATTCAGATGAAAACCTCATAAATAAAATGTCATGTTGAAGGTTTGATTTCATTTTGGCTATTTTTTTCAAAGAAGAATCACTTTCTTTCCATCTAATATCAAGGACAGAGTGAGAGCACAGTGCAGCAGAGGTGCAGCAGAGGTGTTGCATTAGCACAAATATCCCCTCGGTTTGTCTTCAGGTATCAAATGTGACAGAAACCAGGTGGTTTCAGCTGAGTCAGGTGTTGCAGCCTCTGCATGACTCTATCCAAGTGTTGCTACATGTGCAAGTTTCATTTCACAAGTTTGTTACTCTCATATATCAGGAAACCTTGGAGAGTGTAATTGTGTGCTGCAGCCACAAAACACAAGACAACTGAAAAACATTGATACTGACATTTCACCTCAGTAACCTGCAGTTTACTTTATCGTACACACTCAAGCATTTCACACACTCAAACCTTGAGAAAGTAAATTATTCCTGCGTGTAGCTACATTCAGAAACCTCCCCATTTTGGCCCTTTTCACACATGCCAACAGTCCAGCACCTCTTATTTTCAGTAATATTTTCAGCTATTTTTGTCCTGTGAGAATGTTTTTGTAAAGTATCTAACATTCAGCCAGTTTGCAAGACAAATAAAGTCTTTTGGTATCTAAATGAACCTGTTCACATCCACTGCATCGCCACTGAAGCTACTGACTAAGCACAACTTATGAGGATTTAAGTGTTTTTGTCTCTTTTTTTGTGCATGCTCGACATATTTCGATTTGTTTGATGATCCATTTACAAATTTACTGATGCATTTAAGCGATTTTGAATTCATAGTTTTTTGTTAAAAGCTTTTCCATTTAGCTATTTATAATAGGGTCAAGAAGGCGGATGTCAAGGGGTTTAAAGGAGCATTTAAAGTGCATTAGATACTAAACTGGACTGATGTAAAGACAAATTTAAAAGAGATGAGTGAATGAAACTGAGATGCTCATCAGCAGACTCTTGTGATTGGTTTGCTCACTGCATGTCAGAGCATCTTTACATTGGAGGATGTAACTTTTAGTCACTGATATGCTGCAAGATGACCAGGTTTCATTGAATGTGTTGCTCCTGTTCTCACATCATACCTCATAACAAAATGTTCTTGAGCATTTCAGGTGCTGCAGGAATTGACTGCATGTGTTTAAGTGGTTAAACTCAGAGCACATTCAGATTTACCGTCATACAACTTCAGCAGACTTTTTGTACTTTCTTGGCCTTCAATGGCAGCTTGACTTCTGCTCTTCCTGTCTTCTTCTCTGTTTTTTTTCTACAGGTGATATTGGAGGACAGATGGGTCTGTTTATCGGAGCCAGCATCCTCACCATCCTAGAGCTCTTTGACTATGCTTATGAGGTCGGTCTGAGGTTACACACTGTAATTTCCATACACAAGTCAAAAGCATCTAATTTGCACCCTCACATCCGTCCTCTGCGGGCTCTCGGTGCATTAAAACTCACACAGCTTTTAGTTTTTGATTGAGAGTCTCGACCATTAAGGGTCAGACAACAGAGACAATGTCACTGATACAGATAAGAGCAGATAAGAGCTTGATTTACTCGAGAGATGAAAGAATGTGTGATGGTCCTCTCCATTACCTTTGCTTTTAGCGTGGACCCTCTTCTGAGCTCCTCATGTCGCCTTCTGCTGCACAGGGCACTAATAAGCACAAAATAGTCGCCGCCTCCTCTTGGATTTTTGGAAATACTTCCGAAAAGTCATCTTCAAGAGATTTTCTTCCTTCTTCTTAATGGCCATAATGGAGTAATGACGATAATAAACCCTCATGTCGCTGACACAAGCACTTCCACAGCAACTTTTAGCAGATTTCATGCTGAAATAATTGCGATGGTGTACTGCGTCGCCACATTCGTCACCTAATTACTTTTTACTACCAGGCTGAATTTTTCCTGTTCAGTCAATAATTACAAGTTAAGCTCATTTAGATTTTCCATAACAGACTGAATGACTTTTTATTCCTCCGTTTCGCAGGTGGTGAAAGACAGATTACTGGATTTACTGAGCAGAGAGGATGAGGAGGAGAGTCATGGAGAGGATGTGGTAAGAGTTCCCACTAACTCCAACCTTTATCAGGCTTTTTCAAGGAGCAGTAAGTGGATTGTGTACATTGAGTGTAGTTTCACTCACTGTGCTCAAGCATATCAAGCCTTGACCTCTTCCTACACCTTCATATGAGCATGTTGAACGAACACAGTAACAAATCCAAGACTGTGTTCAGAGTGAAAGCAGAATTTGAAAGAAAAAGAAGAAGAAGAAGAAGAAAAAGAAGAAGAAGAAGAGGAAGAAGAAAGCTCAGCTCTTGGAGGAAGTTGTCAAAGAACAAAAACAAGGACTCTGCAGGGAGCAGCCAATTACCCCTCTTAACAAACTTGGCATGAACATAAAATCTTAGTTAAATTAAAATTAAGAAAAGCTACAGTGAAAGGAGGAGGTAAGGGAAGGTGGAGGGAGGTGCAGCAGCAAATGTTTGCATGATAAAAGCTCCACAGTCGTCAGTCAGAAATGTCAGGTTATAATGGCTCTCTGTTCACATCAGAATAGCATTGGACATTATTAGTCAGCTGGTGGCCAAACAGCAGTGAAAAAGCCGCTGAAGGTGAAGCGGCTGTCAGTTTCGACGAATAAGAACCTCTGATTTTTACAGGCATATTTTGACAGCTGTCAGCCAAACTCAAGCTTTCTTTTTCCTTCATGAGAGCCAAAATAAATTCACTTCAAGTACCAGTGTGTAAAATATAGGAGGATCTTTTGGCAGAAATGGAAAAAAATGTTAAGAATTATGTTTTTTTATCAGTGTATATCCACCTAAATCATCTTGTTTTTGTTATCTTAGAACGAGCCCTTCATATCTATAGAGGGAACAGCTCCTTTGAACTGACTCTGCCACCACGATCCACCATGTTTCTACAGTATCCCACAGCGGACAAAATAAAAACCAGCTCTAGATAAGCTCTGTCATGTTTTTTAGTCACTGTAGTCTCTTATACATACATGAAGAGAAGCTGAGGGATATTAAGTTGGCTGCAATTTGCAACCTTATCGCCTACAGTTGGCTGTTTAATTAAATCATGCAGATAAGAGACTTTTTTTTTGCACAAAGGTCTCACATTGATTAAAACTTTATTAAAATGTGTCACACTTGTTTAATTTGTTCAGCAGCTACAAACCTCAGCACCACTTAGCAACAACCTTTGGGGAAACAGAGACACACAAAGTTACTTTAACATGAAAATAGTTTTATACAACAAGCAACTTAAGTATAATCTGCTCCATTGGAGTCACTTTGTGAACAGATGTTGATGGTTTAAAAGACATATCTTGAAAAGGACTTATAATAATAACTTTATTAAACACAAAGTTACAAAGTGCTTTACAGTAAAAACAAATTAAGATAGAAACAATAAAATAAAAGGGAATTCAAATTAAAATGATTAAAACTAGTCATGTTAACGAGCAGAGTACTGTGACTGGTTAGAGTTAGCATGAGACTGCCACTTAGCATAGTAGTGGCTTGCTCTTTAGCTGAAGTAGCATGGCAGTTTGCTCAATATGTTGTTACCAGGTTACTAGAAACTCTTATTGATCACTGATGCTCAAATGCATCATCATTAGCTTTCTTTGTTGTAGTTAAACGCATCACTCTTGACTCTTTTCATCCTCTTTCCCAGAGTTCTTGTGACCCGGTCGCAAACCACTCAGAGTCCATCAGCCACACTGTGACGGTCCCCCTGCAGACAACACTGGGCACCTTGGAGGAGATTGCCTGCTGAGGGCCCCCCCTCCTTCCCCACCTCCCCCCTCAGAGCCACACAAGTCCAGAGACTGACCTCCACCGGGTGGCGCAACATCCTCATCCTCTGTGAGGGCGTCCTGCTGACCTCAACAGGGGATGGGTGGAGACGAGGACAAAGAACAGGAGCTGGTCTGAGGACAGCGCGGCGCTCTGTCACACCGCCCTGTCTGAGGCTCTAATAGGGATTAAGGAGCTGTCGGCCGGACTTATCAGCCCCCTCTGTCACCCTGCGCCGTACTGTGGTGGGTTGATGGCCTCCACTGTGCCGGACCTGCAGTGGGGTCTGTTTCTGCACACACCTGCACAGAAAAAAAAAACAAAACAGAGACTGGGTGGGGCGACCATCCATGAAAAGGGGGAATCATCCCTGTACAGCATATCTATATAACAAAAACGCATTCATACGTCGGTCACTGCCAAATGAACTGTACAGAATTGGTTTCGAAAACTGTCCAAACTGCATGCGTCGATCTATCTTGCTCTCTCTTTGCTGATGCATACGCTGGACTGCAGTGTTGCTTTAAATGTGTGCCATTTGTCTCTCTATCTGCAGGACAGGCCTGTGAAAAGGGCCCCCCCCGGATGAGATATCGAACTTCGAATGTACAGATCGAACATATGGTTGTTTTAAAATCATAGTTCAAACGTTACCAATCCTTAGAAAATCTATTCCAAACGAGCGGTTTTATCATTTCTCAGTTAAACGTCTTGAATGAGAAGAAGAGGCTGGTGATGTTTGTGCATTACTGAGAGGGGAAAAAAAAAAAAAAACACCTGAACATTTTGCTTTGTTTACTGAGAAAACACAGTGAAATCTGAGCATTTCTGCAGCCTACATTTTGCATATATTTTTCACTTGTCAGTTTCAGTTTAACCAGTTTACTTAAAGGCATGTTTGCTACGTGACTCCCCGGGCGCTAAGCTGTTCTCTTCCAGGCGTCTTAAAAAAAAAAAGGGACGTCATACTCTTACTGTTAATTTATGTGAATAAATGACTGTTTTTTGGCTGCTGCACCTCACCACAGCAACCTGCTAAGTGAGGTGGAAGCTGAAATTTATTTGCCTGCCAGACAGCAAGGCGAGTACAAAAAAAAAGGCTGCTGCAAATGAATATGCCCCCGGTGTTGTCAAACTATTGTTTCATTAGGAGAATGAGGGGGTGCGATGTTTCAGACGGCCATTATCGTGTTGTTAAGGATGGCATCATTTTTGAAAAGTAGAAGAAAAGTTGCCCCGTTGAGACAATTTTCAACAATTATAAAAATTATTACAAAAGCAGCACGTGGAGGGTTCAGCCAAGGTTTTTTTTTTTAGGATGCAGGATCTGCTGTGTTTTGGTGTAAATATCTCTGTTTTTCTTTCACATAGAAACGGGTACAACGCAGACATGCCTGAAGCAGTTTTAGTCCAAAAAAAAACACAACTTTGGTAAAATATCAACTCCAAGTCCAGACATTATTACATCTTTGTCATTTTTTTTTCCCTGAAGACACTCAGTCTTCAGCTCCCCGTAGATGAGAATGTTATATAACAGGCAGTAGCATTTTTGGGGCAGTTGAATGTTACACTATAAATGAAGGACACACTCTGCAATGAGCACCATGCATCCTCTCCATCACAGGTTTGGCTGAACCTTCAGTGTTCCTCATCAGCAGCAGCAGTTGCATATTTATGGCTTTACACCAAAAGCTTGCGTGAGACCATGTGGAAGATTTAGTGTATCTGAGTTTTTTCTAAATTCTGGTGAATCTGCCACGATCATCCCAGCATGGTTGGTCTCTGTTATCATGGTAATGTGCATTACAGGTAGGAATGAATTCAAGTGCTTTGTGAGACTGTCTGAATTATGATTTCCCATCTGTGGCTCATCCTGCTGTCTCTGTGTACTATCTCATGTTGTGACTTCGGACGAACACAAATCTCGGCTGACCTGCAGAGGTGTGAGACGAACCCGTCTCGCCTCGCCGGGTGACGACGACGACACTGGCTGTTTCTTCTCTCTACTTTGGCTTCAATTGTTATCGCAGGAGAGCGTTTTCTCATTTAGTGATGCAGCAAACAGTGTGTGTTTTTAATGTGAAATGATTAAATTAAAAAGTTGTTTTGCAGTGGTGGCGTCCTCTTGTGGCAAGGCCCAGCGAGGCGAGTTTATTTGTGTTACTTTTTTTTACAAAAGGCATTCAAACCACTCAACTAAGAAACACTAGGGAACATAACAAGTCTGTGCAAGTAACAATCTTCCAGGACTGAAAAATTAGGCAAACAAGACTGCAGTTCCTTGACTGGCCACTTGAGGCTGACTTCACAAGTGAGTCAGTCTCTACAGATCCTTATTATGAAGTGGGAAACTTTGTTTGCAGCCTGGAACAAAAGTCAGTTTTGGACTCAAAAGCTATTTCTCTAATGCCTAAGAGGGTTGAATTTTTACGTAACTCAGTCTTTTATATTATATTGAAGCTTAAAATTACACATAATCAAGGATGTAGCAGCCTTAAGTAACAGCAGCCTTGGGCACCAACCTGTCATTGGTAGCAAGGTCCAAACTTTTGTCCAAATACAGTAACTTTCTGCTAAAAAAACAAGATGTAGACGGCCAAACGCCAAACTTAAGGCTTTAAAACAGTAGTTTAAATACCAAAAAGTGATGTGATGGTGGCTCCTTCCACTATTTAATATACAATCTGTTGTTGCCAGTAAAATATTTACCTTGTTCACAATCTTATTGAAGTGTGTCAAGACTAATAAGCACCAGACACAAATGCTGCTGAGACTGATGGGAATGTTTTTAGTTCTGCAAGTATTAGTTCATAAATTTAAGTACAGGACAAATCAAAAATTTTAGTTGATGATGATGAGTAATAATGGTGATAATAAAATGTCAGTAAATCATTCAAGTCAACAAGATTCATCTTCTGAAACATGAATATCTTTATCAAGTTACAAGGGAATCCATCTGATAGTTATTGAAATATTTAAGGTTGAAGCAAAAGCGATGGACTGACAGTCAAAGCGACTTAACCTTGAGTCATGCCTCATGGGTAAATGAAGTTGAAATAAGCAGAATGAAATAGATGATATAAATAAGCTGAAATCGAATAAAGCAAAGTGCAGTGCAGTTTGAATGAACAGTCCCAAATGTAATCAAATGAAAAGCAGCGGTAAACTGAAAAGGTTTCAGCCTCAGAGAGCTGAGGAATGTCAGCCTTTTTAATCACTTTCACTTACTCTGTCATTTTCAGGGCACTTTGCACAGAGAAACCACAACCTGACAGGGACATCCTCAACTTTTATGAGTGGGAGTTGGGAAGAATACAGTGAAGGAGGCGGCTTAAAGCGCCTGACAACTCCTGCAGGAAGAACAGGGAGAGGCGAGCCACGCTGGATCAAATGTACAGTAGCTTGGCAAGGTGCAATTTTCCCCCTGACATCCGTGCTACACGCTCTTAATATCGACTGAAGTGTTCCCTGATTCAGCCCTAAACGATTACAGCAGCTTAGACAATGGAGGAGTCACGCCACTGCAGCGGAAAAATCCGCTTGAAACCTGATTTAGCTCGCCGGTCAGGTTTTATTAAGCATTGCTACTGTTAAGAAACAGCAGGAGCAGTGAGTACTGGAGCTCTGAGAGAGCTTTATCCGGCCTTTTCTCCTGGTTACAGATTTGTCCCATTAATTCAGTCTAATAATGCTTCAGATCCTAGTGGCTATTAATGGATGTACACCACCGTGGGCTGAGGGATTGTCCTCATTTTCAACTTCAGAGCACGACAGCTGTTACGATTTTAGATTGAACTGTTGTAGAAAAATGATCCCCAGTTTTTGTTGACTCGTATTAATATTCCACACATTGCCAGAGACTGTTATCAGGGAGCTGCTGCAGGCCGGGTTCAACCTCAGTTCATTTAACAGATATTTAAGCAGAGGAAATTGCTCGCAGCTCAGCCACAGCGCATCATTGTGAACATACCGGCAGCTTTGTGGTAGATTGGGAACTCAAACACAACCGAGGCTGCACAGGCACTTTAAAAAAAGAGGAAGGAAGAAACAATAAGATCAAATACTTCAGTGGGTTCGACTGTTTCATGAGTCGACTTCATGTGCAGAACAAGAAGAGAAAAAACAAACTCAGCAAAAAGACAAACAGGAAGTTGTGGGGTTTGTTCCAAAAATCAAAAGACTAAAATCTCACAGGACGCTCCTGTAGAGTTTTAATGCACAGATCTTTTAGCTCTGCTTTTTTTCAGTTTGCAGTAGTCATTTTAAAATAAATGTTTGTTACCTTCTGCTTTCTCCACACAGGTTTTGATGGTTTCTAAGGGTAAATATTTTATATTAATCTGGCTCAATGGATCCATCAGCATCAAATTAAAAAAAGTTTCTTTAATTGTACATCACTTCAGCAGTTTAAAAAGCTTCAGTTTGTGCTCCTTTTGCAAGATAACAACGTGTCCTCAAATGAAAAGTGTTTAACTTTTCTTTTTGTCCTTCTTTTACCTAGTTATACAAGTTGTTATGTGTCTGTGTGATCAAGATGAAGAGGTGTTGTGTGACAAATCAAAAAGCCCTCAGCCCCGAAGCTAAATGCAGAAGAAAGCATGACCGAAAACCTATTTGCATTTCACTCCCCTGTGCTCAAACATAAAAATAGAAAATTCAATCAAAAAGAACTTTTTATATTCGTGTTGTTTGTGTTCTGCTGCAGCAAGAACATACAAACACAAACAGCCAGAGAAACGTTCAGGTGTTCCTGCTGTGCTGCAAACACTGACTGATCGAGCAGGGAGGCATATCTGACAGCACCGGAGCTGCTATTTGTCCTGGATGTTCATGTTTGTTTACACTATTTGGTTCTTAAATTAGTCATCCTGGACATGTTTTCTGGGTCTCTTAGTGACCCAGAAAGGATGTTGTCCACCGTCTACCACCACTGATCCACGTGGAGTCACCACCTGACAACAGAGGAGATTCATATAAGTCAGTAAGTCTGTCTATGTGCATTTGTTTTGGTCAGAATCAGTCAAAGAGCGAGGGAGAAATATAGCGAACGGGACTAAAAATAACTTAAATAAAGCTTTAATACATTAAATTGGCCATAAACATTCATGCCTGAGTCAGTTAGTTGAGTTTTCAATCATGACTGATTAGCAGGGAAATAAACAAATCCCATGATCCCACACAATTACACTACAAATCCGTCTGATACTTCAGCACCATGGACAGCGCCATGGATTCATCAGCACACAGCAAAGTTAGACTGCTTCATTTTAGAGCCGCTGTCGAGGTTAAAGAGTCCAACCTGCAGAAACTTCAGAGGGTCAACCAGGCACACAGACAGACAGACAGACAGACTAAGCTGGACTGAAAAGCCCGTCTGCCCCTGAACTGTCTGCTACTGAACAGAGAAAGAGGATAGCAGATTAAAAGAGTGATGCATTTTGGTCACTTTGCTAGCAAGGACGACCACATCTCAGTTCACATTAGCTAATGGTTCCCCCCCATAAAATGCTTGCATCTGTTTGTGTCTGATATTCGACACAATTTGCACACGATATTTTGCAAAATTTAAGAACTATGGATACAATTTATATCCAAAATGTATTAAATTTCCCTGTTTGATTGTGTCTCAGTTTCAGATGAGTTGCAAAGCAGCATATGATATGAATAATCCTGCCATTTGAATGTTGTGTAAATACTTAAAAGTTGACATGTAGCATCAAAGGTTTGAATAGTCAATAGACTAAAAAGATTTTGTATAAATGCAGACCTTTTACTATTTCAATTTGCAGCAACATCTACAGGATTTGGATTCTCCGACCAAAAATGTCTCTTTAAAAGCAGCTCAGCATCCAGATGCAGATTAAAAGCTTCAGTTTTCTCATTTAGCGTAAATTCTAATCTGAGCGTCCTTTATTTACATTGTGAGTTATAAACTGCATTTCATTCATTACATAAACCACACTGAGTTTCTATAAAGGGGCTTCAGCCTGCAGTCTTTTTATAGATAGAAGATCTAATTAATTTTATGAAAGCAGACAGTGTTTTTATCCGTCAAACAACACAACATCAAGCTGGAATTGAAGCCAGTTTGATTTAATCTTCTCAGGCATTCGCAGTTAATCAGGCATTACACGCTTGCACTCTTCATTCATGTCAGAGAGAGAAAGAGAGTTTGCGCAGAGTGAGCAGATTAAAGAGAAAATGAGAGATAATTAGAGTTTAAACAAAGAGACAGTCCTTAACTGACAGTAAGAAAGCCACTGGAGAGCCGGATGATGGAAGTGCAGAGTATTTCAGGGAGGAAGAGTGAAACAAGGGCTTCATTTTCTTTTTTCTTTTTTTTTTTTTTATCAGTGGAGCCAAACGTTGACAAAGTGGGAACAGTGTGTTTTTCCATTTAGTCCTCCATCCCTAAGTGCCGTCCCTCGGTGTATTATTTTCCAACCCGATTCCTGGAAACTTTCAGCTCAGTCAGGCCACATCAAGGACAGTGCTGTTAACCTTGAGCTCTTTCATTCATATCGGTGCAAATTTGCTCGCAGGAAAGCAAAAAAAAGGCAAAATATATGAATTTTTAACTCAAAACGGACAGCAAATGTAAAGATCTGTTGACTTCACCTTCCTGAACATGATCTGTGTTTGCACTGAAGAGCCGATTCACAAAAAAGAAATGAGAAAATAGTTTGCAGTCATGTTTGTTCTCCTGACAGATGCCCTTAAAAATACTCACTCATCCCAATATGACATCCACACACAGTGATATTACCTGGGGCTGAATCATATTTAATTACCTGTTGACTCTGTTTATTGCTTAAGCAAGTTGATTACTAATTTAATCACAAGCCACAGACTCATCAGGACGCTGCTTTCATGTGCTCCCAACGGGCCCCTGGGAAATCAGTGGCATTGAACTTGGACAATAATCCATTCGGCTAATAAAGGACACATGCATCCACCTGACAGGCTGCTGTGTGTGTGTGTGTGTGTGTGTGTCAACACTCCCAAGATCCTTCAGGACAGTTTTGCAGACCTATCAGAGCGTCTGTGCATGTCACGATAATTACTGACACAAGGCTGAAAAACATCCCACATGCCTCTCAAGTCGTCACAGGCTGATGAGCTAAAGCCCCGTACAAATTCCCTTAAAGAGATTTAAAGGAAGACTTTGAAAGTGAAGTTGTGAAGTGACGTGTGTCAGGCCGTGTTCATGCGCACAATGGAAGCGTACTTTTGGATTTCAGCTTAAACTTGGCTCACGTTTTTTGGAAATCTGGTCGGTCAGATTAAGAAACTTGTGGTATTTGCAGTGAACTGAGGAGACGGATTAAAAAAAAACAACTTTGTTGACACGATTCCTCAAACTGAATTAAAAAAACACATCATGACCGACTTCGTCATTAACATGTGAAGTTTAAATGAATTAAAAATAAACTGCCACACATATTTTCATCTGCTTTTTGTTTATTTGTTTTTGGTTTTTCCCCTCAAATCTTTGTCAACAGTTGTTTTAGTAAAACCATCTGAGAAGTTTTAAAGAGGAAACGTCTGTAATGATAACAACTAATACACAAATAAGAGTCTCAGTGCTGCTTTGAGGGATCACAAGCCAAAAAGGATGACAGCCACTTATTTATTTTAACAAGAGATTTAATTTCATGAGCTCATTATACGATTTAGCCTTAAATTTAATCTCAAGATAAGTCACAGCAGTAACTATAGCTGTAAAATAAATTAGGTGCCTCTGAAACATGAGTAGAATTATAATTCAACATAAATTTAAATACCCAAGCAGATATATTTCAAAATTATACTTTTTTTTACATGAATCCATCCAGGCTAGCAGCTCTTTATTTTTTTATTTTTTAGCTTTGACCTGAATGCTAATGTGAGCCTGCTAACATGATCACAATAACACTGATTCTATTTTGGTATTCAGCAGGATTTAGCAACTTTTACCATGTTTATCTTAGTTTTGGATGTTAGTTTGCTAACTTGAGCTAATTAGCTGATTACCTGCATTAGCAGTATTTTGTAGTAAGGCAAAGTTATGACCTTATGGTGATGCTAGATGGAAAGTAATCATTAAATTTATAAGAATTGATTGTTAAAGAAACCATAAATGTCTGTAAGTTTTGTAGTAGATACAAAGAAATTGCACAGGATGTGTTTACTCGCCAGCGGTGCTGAATGAAAAGTCAGATGATCATAACAGTCAATAAGCTTTATCCTCTGGGGACCATAAATGTCTGTACCAAATTTAATAGCAGCTCATATAAACGTTACTGCTGATGTTTGCAGCTTCGTGTCTGTTATAGTGACAGAAAATATCAAATAAATGTAATCAAGAAAGAGTGTCATGGTATCTGACATACAAGATAATCGATTTTAATATACATTTGAGTTGTAATTTAACTGAAAAAGAAATGTTAGAAAGGAACTGAAAGACTTATTTCTCCTCCTTGAAACAACAGACAGAATGAAAATGAGACTATTGATTGATTTTTCTTCAAAAAACTCAATAATAGATCACAAGAAAAAATCTGCGCACACACTGAAACCACAGGAGGGTGAGCCAGCACATCATTTGTCAAATTATTTTTTTTTTAAACTACTAGATACAAAGAAAAACTATGAAAAGAAGTACAATCTAATCTGAATCCTGCCAGTGCAAATAAAAATCCATGTGAAATTTTAAATTAGTTTTTGACGTTTAAATTGTTAATTGGAAAGAAAAAAAAAGTCCATCACAAAGTCCAAAGCAATCACAGTATTAATGGAGGAAAAGAAGTTTGAAGTGAGTGCATGTGGCTTCATATTTGTGTGTGTGTGTGTGTTACTGTGTGTGTGTGTTCCTCAGTAAAAACCTTTTGTGTAACATTAATGGTTAACGCCGCCTGAGGGGGGGAAGATCCGGGCCAAAGCAATGAAACGAAGGACATGAGGGAAACCTTTATGGAAGAGCTTCCACAGTGGCAATCATTTGTTCGGTGGCTCATCCATCACAGAGAAATCTACTTACTACGAGTTACATTATTAAAAAAGTCATCTGGGGGGATTACTGTGTGGCCTTCACGCCGTGCGCTACCTAAGAGGCAGCACAGATGAGATTAGATGGCCTGATAGTGGAGAATCAGACCGCTGCTGCTGCGTATTATCACGACCAGATGTCGAGTTCTGCTTCAATAACACGTTGCCTTTATCACTCCTGAGAAATATGTATTTACCAGCTTTTTATTTCATCTCATATCTCACAGCACAAGTGAGTAAACAAAGTCAAGTGTGACATGGCTCTCGGTGCCTGAAGGCAGATGGAATTAGGATGTTACCGTTATCATCAGAAAACAATTTTAGGATGAAAACATCTTTTAACACCATCTCCTGCCAAAAATATCCAGCCCCAAGTGAAGAGCCTCATGTTCTGCTTGTGCCATCTAGTGGTGATACATAAACTCACTTGATATGATCTTTATAATACTGTATTGTTGCTCCATCTGCATGTTATAATGAAGTGGGCATAAAAAACGCTGTAATCCGACTCTGATGGGTCAGTTTCATGATTGTACTTTACTCAATATAAAGGATAAATAATCCAAATTTCTTCTTCAGATAAATATCTTTTGTGCAGCAACCAACCTGATCTAAAGAGCAACCCAGTTTGATTTTTTTATGATGATACATAGCTGAATGTATAAATACACCCAAGCTTTCCTCGATATGTGATTGTTCATGATCTCACTTTAAAACTGTGTGCAGCTAAAACATCTTCCACTCCTTTAAATGCTCCCTGGAAATCCTGGCTGCAGAAATATTAGTTGTCAGATGCAACAAGGCATTTCTAAATGTGCACAGCCATTCAGCCAAGTAAGCACACTTCTAATAAAGGTTAATTACTGGAGTTGGGACATTTTAACTGGAAGCATGAATGAATAAATGCAATGCATGCAACTAAATTACTGTATAAGAGTTGGAAACTTTTATTTATTTTGCTGTTTCACTTCTTTCCTTCATCATTGCCATTAAAACACTGAAAAAAAAACACTATAATTGAGTCACCAAATGTGTTATCGACCATTGAAAAAGTTTTGGCTGCAAAGAATGAATGATTGAATGATTAAATCTCCCCACAGTGTTGCATGACAGAGGGAAAATACTGTTGTAACCATTTTACCCCAAAACACCCTTCAATTTTTAATTTGTTTACCAGTGCAGAAAAGCGTAAGTGACCCGAGAGCATCTTTGCACTGCGGCGGTGCAGCTGGGCTCAAAATATTTCAGGGGTTTTTTTCTCTGAGTCATCTGCAGGCTGCCCAGAAGTTAAATTAAAAAAAAGTTTAAACTTTGATTTTGCAGTCTGCAGTTTGTTTATCTGATACTTATACACAAACTTCAAAAGTGCTAACCAAAAAAAACCTTTTATTCATACTTATAACATTTCAGAAAAGCTTTGATGAACCGTTTGTTAACATTGTGCAACAAGAACCTTGTTAAGTTTTAATGTGAGCTTATATTTAGTTTATGTCTTGTTTTTCAGATATGTCTTTGTCTCTTTCAGTTTTTAGTCTAGTTAAACCACTGTAAAGTTTTTTATTCTCCATGTAGGGAAATAAAACACTACTTTTTTTTGCAAACCCTTCACATACAACAACAATATTAACTTGTAAAGTCATCTGAAATGTATGAAAGCTCATTCATAAAGTCTTCTCAGCCATTTGTCTGCACCCACATCAAGCTTGTGTTTTGTTGGGAGTGAGAACAGGCTGATACAACAGTTAGCTACAGATTCGTATTAGCATCTCATTAACCTGAGAGCTTAATTACCAGTGAACTAATTACAGGAAAAGTCCATTAACAAATCACAAACACCAGAGTCCCGACTCAAAATGCTTCAACAAGAGCATTTGAGGAGGAGATGGATGGGGTTTTTTTTTCGGTCATATCTGATAAAAATAACCACAGGAGATAAACCGTGATGCAACTGTGTCGGCACAGGTTGCTACTAGCAACAGAAAGTTCAGCCGAAGCAAACTGCTGGTGGGGACAATTTTAAAGTGACAGTTGTGTTTTAGGTCAACGCTCAGTCAAATTCTTCCACAGGTATCTGGGAAAAACATGTCTGTTGTTTGTACAGAGACGTTGCCTTTGTCACTGAATGTCAGCAGTAAAATATAATAACAACATTCTTTCCTTCAAAATATCTGTGTTTGTGTCCTCTGATTGGTTTGGCTTTTTTCAGCTGCAGGCACTGATGACTGCCGCCTTTCACAGGGTTGTTTTCTTTTCCTTGTTGCTCAGCTGTGATGAAAATTACATGTTGGTCATAACTTACTGTAGCTGTACTTGACCCTAAGCAAATTTGTCCTTTTCAAAATTCCCAGAAAGGCTGATTACATGCTGATGGAACAGACACACATGCAAATATGAAAATTACATGCAAATGGGTATTTACTGACATGTACAGATGCATACTCATTGAATCCATTACAGGAAAGGCCCTGCCACTGACAATAAAAATAGTGAGGACACCAACTATTGCTCATATGTTTCTTAATCATAACAGAGAAATTATAAGAGATTTAATGGTTATTTAATGATTTATTCCTTTAAGATTTATCTCATTAGGAACTAAAAGAGCTTAAACAAAATCCTGAAAATGCCCCACACCAAAATGTCCACACTCTTTTGGCCATATTGTCGATTTGTTAGTGCTTAAAGGTTATATGTTAGAGCTTCCGAGAAAATGAAGCCCCTTATACTGTTGACATCTTGACAAGTGTTCTTAATTGATAACACTGTGAAACGCTATTAGACGAGATAAAATTTTCATTTTTCTTTAAAGGAAATTGATAATAAAACCATGAAATATCTAACAACATCTGACAGAAGCTTCAGTTTCTCTTAAACACCACGAGTCTCTGGTTCAGAGACTCACACTGCAGCTGACTAATTAACTCATTAGCAACACCTGCAATCATGTGATCCCAAAGAGCAAACACACACACAACAGAGACACATGAATTATGTTTGATTTGTGACAAATAATCAATGTTTACACCCATCAAATCAAACATCCACGCAGAGAAAACATAACAGGTAAGAGATCTTTTTTTATACTTAAGAAAATATCCCAAAAAAACAGGAATATAGACTTTAAATACAGAAAACATTAGTGCAAAACGTGCTGCTGTTAGCAGACATTAGCCTAATAGAATCGCCTCTGAGCTTCCTGCAGTCATTTATAGAGGTCAACCTTTGCTAATTCCCCGTTCGAAATTTAAAGACGTTATTTCCTCTAATGTCATCCTTTGGGTGGCAAACACTTATTCTCCAGTAATTTGCATCTCAAACCCATAATTCAGAGGGGAAAATGAGCGAGAAGTTCACTCTGTTTAATCTGAAGGTCATCCCATCCATCTCCAGTAAAAAAAAAACAAAAAACCCTCTGATAAAGAACCTCTAAATTCCTCTATATCATCATCTTGGACCCTAAACCTGAATTACATCCAATGTGACTCATACAGAGGAGCTGCTGTGCCAAACACCATATACCTGTAATTGAATTCAGATTCAATCACAGCTCAATATATCATCAACACTACAGCAGCCTTCAAAGCCCAAATGAGTTCAAAAGCTCCTCTCAGAAAAGGTTCATATACACCTTTTTTAATGTATTTCCCACTGTGCCTAAAAGTACATGGTGATTATTTAGTCTCGCTATTAAAAATATTGTTATCGGATGTCGTAAACGTCTGTTTGATCATCTTTGACCTCAGTAAATGAGGTTTACGATATAAATAATCCTCTTAAAAGCCTCAGAGAGGAAACAAGGGAGAACGGAAACTCATCTGAAACTATTAACAATATCATTAATCATGAAATAAATTATACAAAAAACTAATTACAATTCTCTGCATGGTTCCACTGCGCTTCATATTTTTTTCTTTTGTGTGTGAGTGTTTGTCCATTCTTGTTTTGTTTTGTTTTGTCCTTGAAAACTATAGAGTCCATTTGAGTTGCTTCATGTAAATGAAAAGATAATCTCAATGTGCACAGGGACAGCATGCAGTGCAGCTTTCTGTCTGTTAAGATGAATTAAGTCAAATTTAGGTTTAAAGTCTTTGCATTTATTGATTCATTATTGTTCTGCATTGGATCAAGATTCGTCCATAGCCAGATATAGATTTTATAAATAGAAAAATAATGATTAATGATCATTTTTTCCTTCCATGTCTGATTTTATTGAGTGAAAACACTGTAAGCTCATTACATAACACAAGACTTAGACACAGAAGCAAACGAGTGTTTATATAAACAGTTCATTTTGGAAATTGTGGCTTTATTCTGTCTTTCTGAGAGCACAATGAGAAGATTTGAAAACAGTTTCATGTCAGAATGAAGCTGTAGTCAGGCCAAGGCTAAAGACTGGGTGCAGAATGGAAAAAACTCTGCTACATAAAAAGTGACGCACAAGAAAAAAAAAAGGCTCTAAAAACTGTAAAGCTTTAAAGCAGAGTGTTTTTTTTAACCCTTAGGCCATTCTGCAGGAACTGAAATTGAAGATGAAACATAGTGATTTCAGGTTGTCACCTGTTTCTTGACAGACAACAGTGTTTTTATCCAACTACGTCAACTGTGCAGTGTCTTCATCTGTAGTGAAGGTTGCCAGATATGATTAGTAAATGCAAGTTTTGGTTTCTGAACCAAACCTGGCAACCTCACTGTGACTGCAAGACCTCAGGAAGCTGTGCACAATCACTGCACTTTGCAAGTGTTAGTCTACAAATAGTTTAAGCCCTTATCTTTCCCCAAAATACTAAATACTTATTGGTTTTATGTTACTATTATCCCTCTGCAATTATTGTCCAGACTAACACATTTCTAAAACTTATGGAAAGACTGAAAATAAAGTTCATACTTTCTGTTGTGTTAGCATGCTAACATGCTAAACTAAGACTGTAAACTTAAATGTTAAATGTAGCCTACATGCTAAACACCAGCATGCTAGCTGCGTTGTTGTTAAAATGTTAGGCTAACATGCTAATATTAGCATTTGGATCAAAGCAAACAAACAAAGTAGAGCAGTTTAAATGTGTTTGTAGTTTTTCTTTTTCCCTTTATAAAGAACAGAAAGGGTATCGTTAGCCGTTTCCCACTTTTCAGTCTGTTAGCTAAGCTACCTTAGCTAACAGACTGAAAAGACAGACTACCTACTGGTGAAGAAGCAGAACAAAACTTTTCTTCTTTGCTGCCATAATTATTCTTAAAGAGGTTAAAGGCTTGTGACAGCTTCTGTAATCATTTTCACAGATGCTTTATGCAAAACAAATTTGAGGTTGTTTTTTATTTAGCAGGTATAAGGAGTGTGTGACCTCCATATTAACTACAGAGCCTGTGACTCTCAGCATATTTTGTTTGTCCATAATGGATGTCAGTGGATCTATGGGCACCTTCACACTAACACGGCTCCATTTTCTCCATGGAGCTGCTTCACTAATTAAAATGATTGTTACCCAGTTTAATTGGCTCTGTCAGCTGCAGTCTCAGGAGTCACAGGATGCTCGCAGAGGTAATTGCATATGAGAGAGAAAGTCAATGATGAAACCTCACAAAAAACTTATCGAAAAAACCTGCAACTACACAGGCAGAATAATAGGCTTCCTATCTTTTTTCAATTACAGAAACTGAATGGAGACTGTAATGAAGAATTAGTGCAAAGTCTAAAAAGTTGTTTAATGCAGGAAAGTCATAAAAAAAAGGAAATAAGTTTTTAGGCTCCAGGGGGAACAGTTTTAATCATGAAAACAGGCTATAAACTCCAAGCTTTTTTATTATGTTCTCATATTATTTCCAATATATTTGGATTTCTCTCAAATGAAAAAGTTAATTTTAAAAGAAATTATTAGAGTCTGCTGGCAAATTATGGACAGATCATTTGATACATGAACTAACACTCGACACCAGCTCGGACTTTTATCGGTTTTCTAAATGCAGCAGTAGTGCAGATCTGCTTATTTCAGTAATGATGGAGTGCAAAATTGAAAAAGAGAGTTAATGATTGCAACTCTTTTTTAATTTAGGTTTTCCTTGCATTTAAAAGAAGCCCCCTTTGTTTACTAAATGAAAGTGCAGGAATGAAACAAAGTATGTGAAACAAAGAGAAATTGCCCTTTTTCCTCCACAATATTAGTTTGAATGCTACAGAACTTTACAGGTTAAGATTTTCTATGCAAATTACGAGGTACTCTCATAAATAAATCCCTCAACCAGCATTTTTAATTAATAATTAGGCTGACTATCTTTTCATTATTAGAAAAATGCATGGTGAATGCTTCTGATGGCTGGTTTTTGTTTAATGCCACAAAACCCCAAACACATTCAGAGAAAAGCAGCAAATCCCCTGAATGAGCCAGAGAATTTTTGTCATTTATGCATGAAAAATTATTAATAGAAAGTGAAAAATACCAGTTAATGTTTTGTTAATCACCTGTTTGTTTACACCATGTTCTAATATGATTGTTCGCCTCACAAAAAGCAACCTAACAGAGTATAAATCAATTAAAATAGACTTCACTGTTGATTTAAAATGCAAATGCTGCTTTAGATGTCAGTGTATTAGTTTTAACACTTCAAAAAGTCTAAAAGTTTGCTTGAATTATATGTAAAAATCTGTTCTGCAGCATTTTAGTCAAAAATACTTTGACTTCTTATGTAGCTACACATAACTAGTTTCTTTCCACCTGCAAAGCAAAAGAAATGAAACTGTTTGAACATGAAGCTTTCAAGTTTCTCTGAAGGGAATTCGAATTCTTTGCACAACTTCAATTTGTTTTTTGCTTATCTTTCACTCTGACAATAATCTCTCCCCTGTGAATGCTACCTGGAAAGCCTTGCTGATAAAACTGAGACGAGTTGTGTGTGGAGTGCTCTTGTGGACACAAGCCGAGGACTCCTGGCAGTGTTTTAAGAGGCACTTAAACGAACTGCACCGGAGCCAAGAACAGCTAAGAGGTAGACACACACATTAAATATTCTGACATTACAATGTGCAAGTGCAAACTGCAGCCTCTTGAAGAATGAACAAACACTGCAGACCAAAACCTGAGTGTTTTTTTTGGAAAGAATTCTAATGAATGAAATACCAAACATTGAATTCAGCTAGCTTTATTATGGCACTTTGTACATGTCACGTTACAAACTCAACATTCAGGGTTTCTCGGTTCATACAGCACATGAAGAGATCAAGAGAACGTTGCATTTTTATTAAAAAATGAGCAAAAGGAATCTGGAAGCTGTTTAATTTTCAACACACATTCGAGGAAAATGCCAGTGTAGGAGTGATAGTTTTAATTAAAATTCTGTCGTCCCACATAGATAATTAGTTTTGTGACATTAAAAGACAAGTTCACATTTTTCAAGTCTGCCTTGGTATAATATTCACATTCAGCTTTGCCATTATAAATAGTTTTTAATTTTCAGTATCCGACTCTGTGGCAGGTGTAGTCAAGTAAAACTACACAGAAATCATCTGTCTTTTTGCTGATGGTTTTGTGGGCTTATTTAGGTCATTTAGAGGCTTCAGTGTTAAATTGAGTGTTTCATTACCACTTTAAAGTCTCTCCTTGTACGTTTTAAGTTTAGCTGATGCCAATTTGAGGCTTCAACAGTTTGAGTTAGACAGTTAATTTCTTCCAAAGTCTTTTTTAAAACCAACTTGCCTCTCTTTATTTTACCAGCATGAGAAAAGAAACCAAATCAACACCAACTTTTAAATACACCAACTTGATTTAACTCACTTGGATCAATGCAGCCCGACTGTAAATTAGCTTTAGCTAAAATTATGAATTCATTTTCAGACAGAACAAAGATTTAAGATTTTAAATCACGTTGAAATTGTGTTTTTAAAGGCAGATATGAAAAAATGTGAATCATTATCCATTAACCTAAATCAAAAGTGTTTAACCAAAGTTAACACTGTTGTAATGCATCATCTAAGTGGGGCACCTGCAAATAAAATTTAGTAATCCGCTATTTTCTTGCTTAAATGTGCACTATGCAACTTTTTTACAGATGTTCAAGCAAACAGTGAGACACTACTTGATAAAAGAAATAGCAGTTTGCATGAACTAAAACAACTTTCAGTTCTTACTTTAAATTCATGTTTATATTTGTAACATTTGTGAGGGCACAAAAAAGCCAATTACAACCAAAATTCTTACAAAAAAGCTACATAGTGCACATTTAATTTCTCTCAAAGGAAATCAGAATATCATGCTAAAATGTCTGTGACAATCTTCCTTAAACTCAAGCAAATTGAGAACATTGTTTCTGTCAAAAACTTTCAGTTTTACATCAAACTAAGTGAAGAAAAAGAGTGCTTACAACCGAGAGGCTGTGACCACGAAATGTTTTGCTTCTTGGCTTTATAAAGTAATAATCAGATCAAAAAATATTTGTTTGTAGTTGCTGAATTTTTCATTGATCAATTAATCAACTGTTTTATCTTTTAAAGTGAAATCTGTGGATTTTATGTCTCCAATCTCTCATTAGCTCTCAAGATCAACACGACATCAACGAAGCAAAACCCTGATTATCAAAGAAAACAGACATCAAGTACCCATCTGTCCTTCTTCAGTCAAAAATACAGATATGTGCAGGGAAACTGTACAAAAACTCCATCCTGTAAGTAAAAGGAGCCTCTCAGGTTGGTTTATGTGAACATACACTGACATCCATCCACACAAACATGTGGGTTCCCAGGGGTCTGACGGTAAACAGGTTGCATTGAAGTGCTACGAGATCTTTCGTTGGCACACGAGGAGTAACATTTACAATATTTACATCTGAGATTAAATAATCAGTAGTCATGCGTTTCCTAAAAACAAACTCTTTTTTTGTAGAAAATAAAGTTCTCACATTCCATTTGGATATTTTTGTTTTGTTTTATAGCAAAAAGAAAAAGAACATATCAGTTTCAAATGGCATTCACTTAACCGTATATATGAATTACTCCTGTCGGATCTATGATTGGTTCTTGCACTGCACAGGATGCATGAGCAGTGAGAACAGGAAGCATTCTGCGATTGGCATCGACTTGAATAAAACTGTAAAACTAGAACAACATGCTACTAAAAGTACTCCAACAAGAGTCACGATAAAGCTGACTGACGGATTGATCCTCTGAGCGGGATCCCAGAACCTGAGACACTCTAGTGAACGATGCAGCTAGAACGAGTGATAGATTGAGGAACGAAACTCTCCTTGAAACGACACACTTTCATCTGTCCTTTGTCTTTTGAAGTCAATAAATAACTTAAAAACAAACCTGAATAAATATGACTCGAGGAAGCGACAGTAAGACTGAATTTTTTTTTTTTTTTGGGACAGTGAAACAGCCTCGGGCCAAGACAGCTGTCGATCCGCTGCATAAACACCCCGGACGATGAGGTATTCCTCTGACATCATCTTCTCCCTTTGGTGCCTCAGTTCACGGCCGACCAGCCCTGCATCAGTCACACAGAAGGGGAGTTCGGCAGACTCCCAGGCTGGCCAGCAGGCCTTTTGTTTGGGGGAAGTGGATCAGCTTGTTAGGAGAGGATTGGTGCAGGATTTGGGTGGGTTGACTGTAAAGTTCTTCTGGGGGAAGCAGGGAGGGGGTTTTGGGATTAGGTTTAGGTCCGCACCCAGCTGACAGGCACCCAGAAGGACTCTCGCTCGAGCCTTTCCAAGATGCCTCGCAGTTCTGCACAGGCACTGGCTGAGTCCTCCTTGATCAGGACCCGGTCCACCAGGTGTCCATACTGCTGATCGATCTGAATGGCAGACTGTCGCATCTCCTGGAGGTCTTCATCCTGTTGCAGAGAGGAAAATAAAATGATTTCTACAGAAAAAGAGACAGTTTCACACTTAACCCTCACCGTGTCCCAGTGCAGATGGGAAAACCTCTGGGGGATGAATCCAATAAACACGAGTCAGGTTTAAGATCTGAACACAAATCCTCCTCCACAAGTGAGACAGTCTCCACAGAGACAGAAACTGTAATGGTGTAAAAAGCTTTCATGACTATAAATAAAGGCAGCATCATGTTTAACCATTAACAGGAGGACTGGAGCTCAATCCATAGAGACTTGGCTCAAAAAAACAGTGGTTCAAGTTCAAGTCCTGCTCAGATTGTGATGCAGAGTGTGGATTAGTAGCTGAAGAGGTGTCAGATCACCTTCTGGGCACCGGAGACGTGTCTCTGAACAAGAAAGCTAACTGCCTGAAGCAAAGCAAAGTGAGTCATTGTAAACTAAAACTAAAACAACTGTGAAAAAATAGTCAAAGTGCAGTTACATAAAAACAATACCCTTTAAGAAGAACTAAAAGTAGTCTAAAACAACATTGCCTTAATACAGATGTATTTAAAATGACATAAAAATGCATGTAAATTTATTTCAGTTATAGTTTCTTTTATCTTCAAACACAGTAAAACTTAAACAAAACTAACTTTTCTGAAAAACTGAAACTTAAATTATTAAAAGTTCTTAAGTTTAATTAATTATAACAATTGGGAATTAAAAACTAATGTACATTTGGCAGCCTCATCACTCTTAAATATCTCCTCTAATGCATTTCTAAAGGTTCTGCATGTGTAATGAGAAAACAAAAGATTAATTTCCCCCAAGTGACATAGATTAAGTGCTGAATTAAATTTAACTGTCTCTTCTTGACTGCAGGCAAACGTGTAAATTGGATAGTATTTCTTTTGACGAGTAAACATTTGTTTAAACACAAAAACGACTTTTGTCTCAATCATGTATGTCTCAAAGATTATTGTACTTCAAGTTTGATCAACACAAACCTTCACTGAACTGGATCAAATGTATTACTGCTAAGAGAAAACTCCGGACTCACTGTAATGCGGCCGTGGTCTCCCCCTCCTGGTGATGTGGCAGCACTGCGGCGACGTCTGCTCTCAGGAACACGAGGCTTGACAAATATTACATAGGGCTTGAACTCTGCTGTCCTCAGCCTCTTCAGGGCCTGGAGGAGGATGGAGGATTTACATACAAGAGAGCAAACAGGGGTCAAAAACATCAAAAACATGACGGGAGGAAGTCAACAGTGATGCATGAGAGTGTCCACGCAGTGAGCAGATCTGCTGCGACCGCCTGCCATCAGCAAACTGCTGCTGCCTGCAGGATCCATGTCTCATGACGTGTTGTTATAGCTCACTGTGAAGCATCTGGATGCACATCAAACCAGATGTGCACAGTGGATTTACCTCAGGCTGCACGTCCACCACACACATCTTATTCTTGGCCTGAACGGAGCGGATTGCTTCTATACTTGTGCCGTACTGGTTCTCCTTGTATTCTCCGTGCTCTATAAACCTGAAACGACAATAAGTTTAACATCAGCAGGAGGCAAATCATTCATGAAAACAGGTTTTATTCATAGTAATGGAAACTAACTTGTTATTTAAAGCATCTGCATCAAACTGCTGCTTGGTGACGAAGTGATACTCCACGCCCTCCTTCTCGTGAGGCTTCTTGGGCCTGGTGGTATCTGTTGGAAAATGACAGAGGAAACTATTTGCATGTGTGTAAAATGTTGGTTTATTGATAAGAACAGCTCGTGGAAATGTTTGGGAACTCACGAGGAACAGCCACCGCGAAACGATGTGGGTTTTCAGCAATCACCCTCTGTTTTAGTTCATTGATTCTTGCTCCCAGGGAACCTTTGCAAGGCAATTTTTGTGTTTGAGAAGAGAAAAAAATAAAGATGGTTAACTTTAAATGAGTCAATGTGCTGTAAAAAGTTGCAAGAAATGAGTCACAAGTGTGCTGCAACACATAGTTGGATCCACTAGGTGTCACTATCATCACAGGAGAACATTTGTGTCTATCAGCTGCTCAGTCTCACCAATCAGAACCACCAGTCGGGGTCTCTCATTGGACCTCTGCTGGTAGCGGGTCACCTCCTCATAGGTCAGGAATTCGGGATCTCCAGGATCTGAACCCTCTCCGGAGGATCCTTGTCTGTCCTTCCGACTCAGACGAAAACTCCTCCGTAAACCAGCTGCAGTGAGGTCAGAGAAAAGAAGAACAACAGGTCTTTGTGGTCAGGGTTGTCGCAGATCATTACAATGATCAAAACAAGATGAAATGACAACACTTAATTTCCATGATGCAGACATGTATTTGCATTGAAAAACAGATAAGTGCGGTGAGCATACAAGTTTTGAATAAATTGACCCTTAGATTATCATGCATTAACAAACCTTAGTCACTAGTGCACACAGATGGAAAAAGCCTATTCTCATCTAACATGTAAATACGAGATAGTGTGAGACAAGAGCTGAACTTAGAGCCATTCATGCTTCCACTGAAAACTGGTTCACATGCAGCTGACAGGAAACACATCAGGTGAAAACTCTTAAAGCCTGAGACTTTGTTTTAAACAAGTCTTTGAATTCATTCTTAAAAGTGATGAACGCTCCTTCGGCAGTTCAAAACAGATGTCAGTGACCAAAAAAATACACATTTTATTCAAACATTACAATCCAAACAAGGCATGCTGCTCTGAACGAGGCTACAGTGCTGAGGCAGGACGGACAGGACAGCCTGGCCCTGAGAAACACCACGTCATCAGCACAGGACTGACTGCAAATCAGGGTCTCGCATGGCCAGAACTGTCTGTATCCCCCTCCCCCCCACATCAGTGGTATGTACCTGAGGGAATGAGCCGGGCACTGTACCTGAATAAAATTCCCAGGAAAACACCTGACCACAGGAGGGCGCCACTGCTTTACACTTAGGAGAGACTATAACTGGCGTTAGAGCATCACACAACCCAGCCTCACACCTCCACACAGGGTGAACAAGCAGCAAACGTGCCTGGTTGAGTGTGCAATGCGTCCAACGCAGCAGGGCCCTCATGGGGGGTGGGGGGGTGGGGTGAGGTGAGGTTGGGGGGCAGGGAGGGGGCAAGGAGGTGTTTTGGGGGAAGGGGAGGAGGGGAAGCAGTGCATTAGCCAGAGCACAGCACAGCAGCAGGGGCAGTTAGCTAGATGCAGGTCCAGGAGGATCCAAACACTGTAAAGGTGGAGGTGGGGGGGCAGGTGGAGGGATGGAGAGGGGGCGAGGGGGGGTTACAGCTCCAAGCAGAGTGCATGACAGGAAGCTGAGATGCTGTTTTTTAACCATGTGTTTGGTTTTGCAGTGAGAAGCCGTGTTTAGATCACTCTTCATCATTCCAGCAGCTCACAGGGGGGAGGAAGTGATGGGGGTCAGGTTGGGCTGTTGAAGGGGGGAGGGAGGGAGGGAGGGGAGGTCAGTGGAAGGCTAGAGAGGAGCTGAGGATAAAGGGGACCCATGTCTTCCCTCCTCCCCCATTTAAATCCAATACAGCCTGTTATTGCAACACAAAAAGCCTCTTTGCCTGTCTGAGTGCAACAGTTTGCAACATTCACCTTTACTGAAGAAATCTGGAAAATGTTTTATTTTATTTCAGGTCTGTATGTTCCTGATCATTCACAGCAAAGTTTACTGGACAGAACTGTAAGTTGGTACTAAATTAGGAATTAAAAAAAAAAAAAAGTGAATTCGCTTGAAAGAAGAGCTCCGATCAAAGTGAATCTTCATGCAAAAATAGTCATTTTCATTCTTGTTCAAGAGCATCAATTGAAAGCTGTCTCTCTTTTAGTATTTTAGTGAACCTGCACTGAATGTTGAGGTGGTAACTCATCAAAAGTAATGAACATAAGTTTGTTTCTTTTTAGAGGACTCAATATTATTCATTTTATTTTTTTAAGCTTTACTATTTCTCTTCCTGGAATATATTTTATAGGGTTTTTACTTCAATACAGTTAAAAATACTTTGGTTACTACAAGTCTGCTCTAAGTGTGGAGACTAAGTGCAGTATCTTACTAAACATCACCTTTACATTACTTTTACTCGAGTATAATTTTTCAGTACTCTACCCACTGCAGCTGAATGTGCATCCTGCCTGTTGCAGTTGCTTCTGCTCTTTTGCTTTATATTTTTGAGTGTGTAATACTTAAGCTCTGTGCAATTATTCAATTATTCCTCTGTGCAATGTTCAACGACACTTTGAACTATCTGTTAGCACTAATTATGCTGTGGAGTCTCTGAAGAGGCAGATCTGTTACTGGCACCTGCAGAAGTGTGAGACGATACCTCCTACACATCTTCTCTACGTTTTTTAATTTCCTGTCACATATGATACAAAATACCTGTAACAGGTTTTTTTTTCTACATCTGCTCACATCTTCCCTTCTTTTTGCCCAAATAAATCATATACCCTCATTCATCTTCTTCCTTTTGGCATTGCCTTTGACCTTTGACCCCATCTCTCGACCCTTTTAAACCTTCCTCTTCTCCCTCGACCCCCGGGCCCCGGACAGGTCAACCCTACCAGCAGTCATTCTGACCCCAGAAGCCCAAAAGCCACCCAGGGAACCAGCGCACACAGCCAGGCTGCAGCAGGCAAAGAGCAGAGAGGGAGAAGGAGGTGGAGAAAGATGTGCACGCTCTCACCTATGTACTGTCCATTGAAATAGCCCTCACAGTCACAGTCCTCTGTAGGGAGGCAAGCAGGGAAAAGAGGGGGGTAAGCACAGGGTAAGAGACCTGGAAGAGTTAAGTGGGGTAAGGGGGGAAGTGAGGAGTCAAAGACGGGAGGGGGGTTTGGCCATGGGCGCTGGAGAGGGCAGGCGACGGGCAGGCAGGCAGGCAGGCAGCAGGAGGCGAGAGCGGAGGGGCAGCCGAGAGATAATGAAGGCAAGAGGCGCTAACGGAGGCTTGATGGAGAGATTTGATATAACGAGACAAGAGAGGAGAGGAGAAAAGAGGAGAGGGGGGAAAAAAAGGTGGCTCTCCTTCATCTGAAAAGGAGCCAGCTGTGAGCAAAACCTCTGTGAACCACAGTAGAAAAAAAAAAGAAAGAAAGAGCTCCCCACAGATGCACAGCTGAGGAACAAACCGCCTCAAACACAAAAACCTGAAATATCCACAATTACACAACAAAAACAACAACAAAAAATGATCGTTACTCATCTAAATCTCTAATTTCTGTCCTTTTGTTAAATCTAATGTGTAACCTTGTGTATTAGTTTTAAATGGGGTGGGGTAAAAAATACATTTCAGCACAGAAACAAGTGAAAATGATTCAAAACAGCAGCCGAAACTGCAGAGGAGGAAAGATGAGGAAAGAGAGCAGAAGATAACAGGCACTGAGGGTGACAAGAAAGAAACGAGGAGCTGCTGTTATCTGCAACAACCTCTGCTAGGTTGGACTAAAGTCTCCAGGGATGATGTTCTGCCTGCACGACTGAAATAATACACACTCACACACACATACACACACACTCATACATATACACACATTCACACAAACAAAAAAACTAGGCAAAGAATCTAAATTATGGTCTGGTGCACTAACAGCAGGAGGGGAGGAATTAAGCTGGAAGCAGTAAAAATCCCAAATGCACACCCCACTAGCACACATGCAAGCTCCACATACACACACACAAACACACACGCGCACACACACACACACACACACACACACACACACACACACACACACACACACACTGAGGCTTTCAGGCCTCTATGAGCATTTTCAATTGTGTGCTTTGTGTCGTGTCTTTGTGTTCTGGATGCATCGTGTTTGTTGCTGCTCGTGTACCCACCTTTATCACATCCTTGGTCGTCTGACACAGTGAGCAACGAGGAAAAAAACAGAGCGTAAAACATCAGCGTTAGAGAGGTTAAAGAGCATCACATTCTGATGGAGATGACAGTGAAATTATTTAAAAAATATCTGGAATTTAAAGAGATTTTTTTATATTTTTTTGGTCAACACTAATGACATCAGGAGGGAGTAGGAGGAGGGTGGGGGTCCGCTTTTAAAGGGCCCCAGCTGGGATTGAGGGGAATTAATCAGAGAGCTGGAGGAGCGTGAAGGGAGGCCGAGACAGAAGAGCCCCCTCAGGCTCGCCGCTGATGCTGATGCTGATGCTGATGCTGATGCTGATGCTGCTGCTGCGTGGCATAGCAGGGCTAGCTGCCATATTACTAAGCTCTTGTTGTCTCCCCGTGGCTCAGGCCTAATCGGATCGCATGCAGCTTACGCGCCACGAAGAGCCACCGCCGCTCGCATCACCCGCTCACCTGGCTGTTTACACGCCACGCCTCTGTGGTATCAAGTAAGAAAGCGAGAAGTGTAATGTATTGTTTGAGGCCTTTGTTTCTCAGAGGGCACAGCTTATAAAAACTGTCTGGGTCTGCTTAAGCCGAACTGCTCGCCGGGCCAGATGGACGAAACATGAAAGAGATTAATTCATATCTGTGATCCCTCCCTCCGTCTCTGGGTCCCTCCATCTCTCTCCCCCTCTCATCCCTTTTAAAAACATGTCTACACAGCAGCGTGGAGAGGACGGACAATGAATGCTAATGCTTCTGAGAATGCCAATTACCAGCACAAAAGGTCAATAAATGTCAATGAAAACATTTAGCATTTATCCAGCAGAGATATTATTGTCCTATAATGACAGTGACTGAGCACATCAGTCGGGAGACGAGAGCTGATGGCCGAGAGATGCTGCTGGTCGTAAACTGTAATTATGAAATAGTGCAGAAAGATGCGGTGGAATCCTGGATGCAGAAACTTACAGACAGGCTTTTTAGGGGATTTGGGATTCGGGAGCGTGCCCATTTTCATCCTGTAGGCCAGTCGCCTGGAGGAAAAGTGATGAAAGAGAGTGAGAGAGCCAAAGAGGATGGAGGCAGGAAGAGAGTCAAAAGGTCAGAAACACACAGTGAGCAAATGTTAAGGGGGGAGTGACAGAGAGGAGAGACACAAGATTTAAACATGAAAGAGAGAGAAACACTGAACGGATAATGAGACAATCGACCCTGAGCTCGACAAAAAAGACCTCCCACCCTCGTCCACATTAGAGGAGAACACAGAAATTAACAAATGTCTCTTTTTTATGTCTCTTTATGAGAGTTTTGCTGCATTTTTTTAGTCACATTGTGTGTCCTCATGGTTGTTTCATGTCTCTTTGTGGTCATTTTGCATCTCTTTGTTGTCATTTGTGTGTTTTTATGATAGTTTTGTGTCCTCTAAGGGCATTTTGTGTCTCGTCATTGTGCATCTGGTTGTTGTTTCATGTCTCTTTGTCATTGTTTCCCTATTCTCAAGTTGTCTAATGTCTCTTTATACTGGTTTTGCATCTCTGTCTTTCAGATGTTTTATATCTCTTTGTCCTTCCTTGCTCTGTTTGTGTCTGGTAGGCCTCTTCAGTAATCCATCCATTACACTATGTGATGTCATTAAGCAGTAATGAGCTCTCGCTGCTTTTGTTAAGTCATGCTGATGCATTTAAAAGATATTTTTTTTGTTTTAAATCCAAAGCACTTACTGCAGCAGGAACCCACAGCGTCAACAGAAATATGTTAATTCATCCTAAACATTCATTTAACCCACAAAGCGCCACATTGAGGCTTTTTCAGAGCTTCGGTTCCTCTCTGACCTGTGTCTTTCTCTGTGTTTAAGCTGTGGTTACTAATCCATCAGACACTGCAGTGTTTGGCAGGAATCTCCCAGCCTGCTGAGATCATCTTACTGACGGATTATGACACTAACAGTATCAGCATGCGCCTATTCAAGGCTCTGTTTCCATTTTTTTTTTTTTCCACACCGCTTTGATGCTCCGTCTAATCATAGTTGACCCCTCAAAGTGGAACACATGAATGTGGATTTAACAGATTACAAATGGCTGGGGAAGATAAATATCAGCATGGGGTGGGTGACGCGTACGCTCCTGGCTATGATGAGTTTACACCACAGGTTGTTCATTTGAAGGGTGCAGATATACACGATGTGACACCCGTCTCCTCCCCGGTCGCTCTCACCTCTCCTGGAACTGCTTGGATGGGACGAGTCCGGCCCGCAGGTTGCTGTCTCCCACGCGCTTCGCCTGCCACCACGTGGGGTCATCTTGGGTCACGACCTGCAGGATGTCTCCCCGCTTAAAGGGAAGGCCCGCCTCTTGGCAAGGTGTCGCCTTGTCTTCCAAGGGGATGTAGTCGAACAAGGCTCTCATGTACACCTGAAAACAAAAGCAAAAAGCACCACTTTTGGATACTTAATGTAAACATGGACAAAGCTTTTTATATGACTGGTTGCATGAATTTAATGATGATCTGAGAATAAAACTCCATTTTAAATCAGCAATTCACATTTTTAAAGAGTTAATTCATCTGAAGGGGCACATAAAAAATGGACGAGTGTTTTCTTTCAGCTGCAGTTTCACTGAGCATCTCACTGACTCGAGCTTCATCTCACCTTGCTCTCCCTCAGGCGGTCCTCCTCCTTAATGGCAGGGATTATCTTTAGAGTGATGGAGCCTTGGGACTGGGACTAGATCACAAATAGACAGAGGAGGAAGCAGGGGAGAGAGGATTGTGACTGTAGCCTCGAACTACAGACAAACACTAAAAGCACTCAAAAGGCACCCTGAAGAGGATTTAAGGTGGATTTTACTATTAATGGACCATCAGTGCACCTGTGTATAAATACAAAAAAAGACTCACAGAAAGCTCATCACACACTGAGTTCAATAGTTAATTCCCTTAGTCCTTTACTTCTGATTCAGTCTGCGGTAAATTTAAAAAGGGAAAACATACTGCAATAAAATTATTCTAAATTAAGATTAACAAATTCAATGAGTGCATAATGCAAAACTATTATAGAACTAAATTAAAATTTTTTCAAGGACTTTTATTGGTTAAAATAAATAATTTACCTCATGATCATATTTCTTTTTGGTTGCATTATGATGATTTTATAATTTGCTATTATTTTATTTCAGTTTTACATTCACCCCTATAGCACATTTCTCTTATGCTTGCATAAAAATTAAAAGGTTAATGTTTAGAGAGACAACTGGTTGTTGACTTACAGCCTCACAGAGCTTCTGACTGTGTGTTTAGACTCTAAAGATGTTATATTTTACTTGCATAAATATTATATTATAGGACTTTCTGAAATGTATCCTTTTAACTTATGATTTATTATTTATTCCACCACTTTTTGTCTTTTCTTTGGGGTGTAAAAATTCTTAAAACTGCAAGTGATGGATGTTATACTTATAATGTTGTTGATCTATATCAGTATTTCCTTACACATTAAAATCATATCAGGATGTTTTGTCTCACCAGCAGCTGACTGATCTCATCAGGCCTCTTGTGGATCACAGAGACGCCGTTCACCTCCCTCAGTTCATCTCCTACATGGACCAAACCTGTAAGACGGAGAGAGACGGTATGAAGATTCAGACTGAGTGCATCAATGACAATAAAAGACTCCAAACTGAGCTTTCTGGGTCTGTGGGGTTTATCAGTCGCATCTCAACATCAGTATCGTTGTCGGATCTGCAGATATAAACCGCCTCAGTCCTCAGCTGTGATCTGTGAAGCTACAATCACAACAATGAAATCAAAGGAAGTCAGATCAATATGCTTCTCCCTCAGGACAGAGCAGAACACAGCAGACACGCTATCATGCCATCATACATGTATAAAATATGCATTTAGCAGACATACAAAGAGACCTGAGGCTAATTCTCAGTAATCTACAGCTTCAGTCTCCACACTGACGGCAGCTCTTTCAATCACTTGACGCAGCGAGAAAACGGAGGAAGACATTATTGATTTATTTATATTAGAATAGATAGGTTTGATTTACACACACACACACACACACACACACACACACACACACACACACACACACACACACACACACACCTGCATGAGGCTGATATTTCCATGGTAACGCTAATGATAGGATCTTTGCTGAGTCTTTGTCATGTGTGTCTGCTTCTCTGGGGACTCGTAAGGCCTCTTGTTTTATCCTTCACTGCTGCATTTCTCTGTCTTTCCCTTTGATCTCACTGTCGTCGGAGTATCATGTTTTGATTTGTTATTCCTCACATGTATGCATATTTTAAAACTGTTTCATCAGGTCTGTTTTTATGTTTCAAAAATCATCCTGGTAGCTCGGCTGCCTGAAGGCTGCGATTCTTTACTGCAACATCCTGGCTTCGTCCATGCAGAGGAACTTTTCCTCCATGTCATCCTTCAGTCTTAAACCATGGAGCAAAACAGTCTATTAAAGTTTAACCTAGCAGCTCATTTACTAAGTGATTTGGGCTTGGATAAAAGGACAAACACCTGAGCACACCTGTACAGGTCAGTAATCTCGAGCCTCATCTGCCTACGACTCTTATCTGCCTGTGATACCTCGTCATTAGACTGCATGTCCATAAGCTGTGACTACAAAACAGCAGCTGTAAACCAAAATCACGTCCTCTGTATCATTTATAGGAGGTTTGAAACAAACATAGAACAAGTTTGCATCCTGCAATTAAACACAAATCACTCATTGGTGAAATTTTGCTTATATATTCATTCAATATATGAATATAAGACTGTTATATATGACTGTAGACTGTTTTATTTAATACATTTTAAAGCCCATCACAGATATTACGATATGATACTTTGCAAGAAAGAAATAATAAATAAATAAATAAATAAACGCCCGAACAAATGGAAAAATTTTGTAGAACCTTAGTTTTTCCACATTTCCCATCCTGATCGTTGTTACACCACCTTTTGGATTTAATTTAAAACCTCCTCTTTGTCTTTCTGAGACTCAGGTTGAAAACTGCAGGCACAAAAAGCTCAGAGTGACAAAAAATAAAGGCTTTTTTTTACCACTTCTGTCAGCTGCTCCTCCTCTCATGATCCGAGCCACGATCACTGCTCCAGTGGCGTCGTCCCGCCTGATGGTGGCTCCCTGGAGCACAAGACAGAAGAACATGATCATTAACAGAAAAGAGCAAAGGTCTCAGTCTCTGAGCTCCTGCAGGATCTCATGCTTCCTCCTTCACTCACCAGAGGCTCCTTGTTCTTCACCAGCCTGACAATTTTCACCGACTCTTCCTCCAGCTCGTCCTCCAAGTCGTCCGGCAGCGGCGGCAACACGGGGTCAAAGTTCTTCTGAGCCACAGTGTCGTGCACTGACAGAACAGCCTGAAGGGAAAATAAAAAACAGACGTGCTGAGATTAAAATGCTGCTGTTGGAGCTGCTGAGAAGCTCAGAGAGTTGAGTCTGTCAACAGCCTCAGAGATGAAGTTACAGTCTGATGTCAGGGCAAATAAAATGTCTGACAGGAAGGAAATGGTCACATGAATGTGCACCAGCGCTCCATCTTCTCCTCTTCCTGTGTGTTTACCTTCAGATGTGGCGATGTCAAAAGGTGCAGCAGCTCCTTCTCCTCTGTGCTCATTGGTCCACTCTGCAGCTCCTCTGCCACCTGCACATCATAACACACACGTGAACTGTTAGCCTTGACCTGGTATGAACCTGAGCAGGTGTGTGTCGGTAAATGCACACTGCGGTTAAACCGTAGAATGAATGCAGACAGATCCACAGACATAAACACGGTGAAAAGATAAGTAGAGATGAGCTCAGGTCAGCAGTTTCCCCCCACTGATGACCGGTGAGAGCAGCAGGATATGGAGTTTCACTCGATGAGCATCGGGATGATTCAGCACTTTGAGAACATTAAAATTCACTTTTGATACCTGCGTTGCTTCACTGTGGGAGCTAACTCATTGTGACTGACTGCTGTGCCCAAGTGGAAAAGTAATTTGTGTGTGTGTGTGTGTGTGTGTGTGTGTGTGGGAGGAGGATTGTGTATGCATTTGTAATGAACTTACATCCTCTGCCAGAGAAGAGGCACTGTGAAGGACGGGCGTTGGACTCTGTCTTTCATACTGTCTCAACTTCTCATGAATCTGTAACACAAAAACAAAACAGGGTGACACAGATGTATCTGCCTGGTGGAGGAGATCAAACCATCTGAAGTCACTCGAGACTCATATTTCACCCTGATTTTCCTGATCGGTGGGGGAACACGAGTTCTCAGATGCCTCTTCTAAAGCTTAACGTGATTTATATTTACAACTTTGTGTACATTTGTTTGTTTTTTATTTATTCACACACACATCCCTCAAAAAAAAGTAGTATTACTGAAATGCTTAAAGCTTTTGAAAGGGGCCTAAATAAGAAACATGAATTAACCATAAAATATTACACACGTCAAGAAAAATACAAACAAATAGACAAGCAACAGGACAAAAAATCCCATAAGATTCTCCACATCAAGCATATTTTAAAACTGAATGCATAAATTTGACAGTACACTGCTGCATTTGCATCAGCGTGTAAATAATAAGGTGTCAGAAGAAGCAATAACTCCACCTTCATGAGGTATCCCAAGCTCCTCTCACTGAAGACATCTTTGAGGAAAACCATGTCCTCTTTGTGATTGGCATCGGGGCGCAGCTGAGAGGTCAGCAGGGCCAAAGTTTCATGTAGCCCTGCACAGGAGAGGGATAAGAAAACCCTGGTGTAGATTAACACGGACAGATGGAGCACAGCGTGCTTTGAGCAGCATGGACTGTATGTGTCCGGCATCTGTGCCAACACTTACCCGCTCCTGCTGTGAGGACCGGCATGGCTTCTTTCATGGGTCAGTGAGGTGAGAGAGGGGAAACCTGGGAAGAGGAAGAAAAAAAAAAGAAGGAGAGAAATTATACTCTCCATACTGCAGCTGACTGTTGCTTTCAGTTTCTGACAGATTTCTCCGTCTGGGAGGCAAAACAGAAAAGCGTAATGGTGTTTCTGTGTTTCTGTGAGCTGATGTAAAGGCATCTGGAGCCCCGTGTACAGTAATTATGACCATAAATCATCTCCTTGTAGGCTTCATGCTGTAAGTCCAACCTGCATTTCCCATTTCGCAGTGCAATTGCCTCATCTGTGAACTTGTAGGGGCGTATACGTAAGTCTGTTTGCATTATGGAGCCGTACTGGTAAGATAAACAGTCACTGCTGCTACTATTAATCACAGCGACTCACCGTTCCCCTTTTTACAAGCTTTGTGTTGGTGTGTAAATGAGCAGGAGGAGAGTGGGATCACCGTGTACAAAATGACTAAAACACTAAAACACTGTCATGCAACTCTGATGGAGGACTTCTAAATAACTAGATAGCATATGCACTAGCACACAATATAAGCTGTGTTTTAAATGTGTCCTCTTCTACCCAATAAACCTACAAGTTTAAGTTTATACTAGCAATTCCTCTGTCTGCTGGAGATAAAAGATATTCGCAAATTTGTTATATGAAGGAAATATGTAAACATTGTTCCAAACATCCAGAGAGCCACAAAAATCCATTTTCCCACACAGCTTTGCAGTGCCAGTCTGACTTTTCTACAACTGTCACTGGGCCTGTTTTAAAAAAGGACAATTCAATGATAAATCAGATCAGTGAATTAGCATCAAGAGCATGTCAGAGATGTTACAGCCATGCTAACTGCTGTGTGAGCTACATGTTAACATCAGCAGGCTAACATGGGCATAATGGCAATGCTGACATGCTTACGCCAAGCAGGTTTCATGTTTACTGTCTTTACTATCTTAGTTTAAGCATGTTAGCATGTTAGGCTTTGCTTATCTGCACTAATGACAAGGCACAGAATATTATTAGTTACAGGTGCGACAGGAAAAGTCACAGTTACAAGAAATTTCTTAGGATTCATCCATGAATGTCAAAGCAGCAACCTCTGCCAAAGCGGAAAAGCAGGAAACTGCAGTTCCTCAAATGGGGACTTGAGGCTGGCTCTAAAAGCAAGTCAATCCCAATAGACCCCAATATCAAAAATACCAATTTAGCAGCAGAAATGCAGGATTACGACCTGACATGAAAATGATTTTGGTCCCTACAGCAGATTTTTTTTAACTTATGAAAACAGTATGGGATAGATTTTCTACATAATCTACATATTTATATTATGTAAAAGCTTAAAAAAGTCATGCTTAAGGGTGTGGCTGCATTGAGTGTCAGCAGCTAAGCGTCTCACAGTCGATGCGTTTCCTCTCCAGTACATACTCCTTTACAGTAACCTCATGTTCATACGCTGACAGATCCATGAGTGACTCAAAGATGCAGTCGACTGAAGTGCTGCACAGACTGCTGGACTATCACAGCCCCTACTGATCAATATCCCTGTCACTTCACTCAATATCCTCCACATTTCCTTCCACTGGAAACACAAGTCAATAATATGAACCACAGACTGCTTTGTATTACACTATGAGCCGATGACACAACAGCAGGAAACATAACAGAGCCAAAACAATACGATGAAGCTAAACTGAGTGTAAAAATCTTCGTATGCGTTCTATTAAATGTTCTCATTTAATTTCTGCAAGATTCAGGACATTAAGGAAATTAAAGACATTTTAATGGGCTTGTTTACAATCATTTTTCAAAGATTTTACACCCTCACATGGCATTATATAATCATACATCTTCAACGTATTTACTCTGGTGAAATATTGACAGAAATTACAGTCAGACTGTATTAAAAAAAAAGAGGAAGAGGCCCAGCTGCTAAAACCTGTCTGGCACTGGTGTGCTTGGCTGCTTTTTATGTGTAAAACGAACATAAGCTTTTTAATGGATGTGCTCAGTAGACTGTTGGTCATGTTACAGTGTCCACCACCTTGTGGAGACCTGCCATGATGATGCATCTTTTTGTTGGGTATTACCTTGTACAGAGACTGTGGAGTTAATATCGGTAATTATTTGTTTGTGCTTTAGTATGAATTTGCTCCAGAAAAATCGGCTGGTTGTTACAGAAAGAGAAAGTGAGGCTTAACACCAATGACTCCTCAGAAATACAATGGAAAAGACAACTTCTTTACAAAAATGAAACAAGTGTGACCCTAACTCAACTTTTCAAATAGCATGCTAGCCAATATTTAACATTGGAAGCTATGGATTAATGTTCAGACTGTATAAACAGATGTGTAGCTGTAAAAATATTTTTTTACTCAGCGAAGGAAAAGCTTACTGTCAGCAAGACCAAAGAGCTAAGGCAGGCAGATGGCCAGAGCAGGAACAAAGGAGGAAACAACTGACAGAAAATCCGGTCATTGTGGAGATAATGAGCACCAGCTGTGTGTAACAGGTAGCCTGTGAGAAAGAATAATTAATTTTCAGGCAAAAGTGATTCATTTGAGCTAATCTCATTCTTTTCTTATTACAGTATCCTATGTCAGAATATGTAATTTCATTTTTGGTTCTATTATGTTTTAGTAGAGTATTGTGTGTATTAGTCACTGAAAATACTGTTTAATCAGTCGGTGATACAAAAGAGGAATGTAGATGGCAGATGCAGATCCTTGTCTGTGTGGGTTGATTATTCGTTGATCTGTTGGTAATGCCTCGGGGCTCCAGTAGGGGGCTCGCGCTCCTCGTCCTCATTCAATACATACGAGTGAAGGCGCGAGCTGCGTGTCGTCGTCTTCCTTCATCCTTCTCCCTTTCTATTCCCCTTTATTTAAGGTAATTACCGTCCACCAAGCGCTTTGAACTTATGAACACATGTTGGTAACAGTTTTTACTGTGTAACTGTGGTTTCATATGGAGGAAAAATACTGTTTTGTACTGTTGTTGAAAGAGTTGATAGCTAGCTCGGACATCGTGTAAGCTAGCAGCAGCGGGAGACCCCGTAGTCTCGCCATTGTTTACATTTAAGTTAGCCGCTATTAGCTTCATGCTATATATTTATGCTGTAAAGGTTTGAGTGGTTATTTTTAACGCTGTAAAAGCCTTAATAGTTCATGTGTCAGCAAGAATAAGTTAAAAAGGTTAAAATGTATTTCATACATTAATGTCATGTGATAATTTTGTTAAAAAAGATCATTTAAATAATTAAGAAGATGTTAAAAAGATACACTGCGGTAACTGTGGTCCGAAGCTGAATGTGTTCAAACTTTGGGAAAATATACAGTGCATTTTGTTTATGTTGTTCATGTGACTCAATACGTGGTTTTCTTCCTTACTATTCTCCTTTATTTAAGGACACAACATTTAAATGTGCTTTCTCACCACAGTGTGTCTGCTTGGGGAAACAGGAAGCTAAGGATGCTGGGAGCTGGATGCTATTAGCCACCCAGTTGTTGTGTAACCAGAGTTGCATCCGTATCCTTGTCAATAAGTCAATAACATTCCCGGAGTTTGGATCCATCACTGCGGCGCCTTATCGCCGTTCGTGACAGTCGTAGTTCTCTGACCCCGGAATTGGATTCCTGCTTTTCTTGCTGATAAAGTTTGTACTGTTATCAGACCGTGATCTCCGGTGGAGGGGGGGTTGCTGGAATAAAAAATGAGGACCTCCAGGATGCAGCGCCTGCAGCGTGGATTGCAGTCGCCGCTCTGTGGTGATGAAATGAGTCAGCTGGGGGGGTCTGGAGGTCTCATTAGGACACCTTCCTTCTGGGCATGTCCAGGTGAAGCAGAGCCGAGCGAGAAGTTCAGACTTTCCATCCAGCGACTGTGCAGCCGAACGTTTTTCTCCTCATAAAACGGAAAAATAAAGCCGTTCACTTTTGCAAAATACAAGTTTATGTCTTTTTAACTGAGACGAGTTTAACTGCCTTGTTAACTCGTCGTAAAACACGTCATATAAACAAAACAAAAATTTACCCAAAACCATCATGGTTGGACTTTCCACCGCTCCATCGCCAGCTCTGGTTTGGTTTGGTTGAAATAAACAGTTTTCTCTTTAAGCTTGATGAAGAAAACGTTCTGGCTCCTCGTGATGTTTTTCTCTCTCAGACTTGGTGTTTGTGTAACAGCACTTTGCAGGAGGTTCATTATCGTTTTGGTCTACAAACTTAAACAGAGTCAAAGACAGAGAATAACTGAGCATCACCTCCTGAAACGTGACGAGCTGAAGTCTCAGCAGGCTGAAAGTTTCTCCTGAAAGTCTAAACAGACATGAAGGTTTGTGGTCGTTACAGTGAAGTTTGTTAAATGTTCAATTCACACAGATCAGAAGAACTTTTGACACGTTCTCCTCCTAAAAACCATCTTTAAGGACTGAAACTAGAAAAAGGAGTCGATCCTGTTACAGATCCTGGTCTTTGAATGACCTCGAGTCCAAACTAAAACCAGTTTCGAACAAAAGCTAACTCGAGTTCTTAACAAAAATGCGACTGATATAATGTTGAATTTTGAATTTTTACAGTTTCTCTGAAATCTTCTGCTGATGCATGAATATATTTTATCAGTTTTGTCCAACATGTCGTGTATTTGTCTGCATTTCATTGTTCGTATGCAATTTTTTGTCTGCACTCTGATTTATAACTTTGCTGCCTTCTTGCCAAAGTGACCTGGTTAAAATATAAATTAAAATCAAAATTAAAAAACAGAACAGACAAAATCTCATTCCTACATCTCTGTGCGTACATGAGCAAACAAGATATGACATACTAATTAATGAGTGGAGCTGTTTTTAGGAGTATTTTTGCAGAATCAGTGTTTCTGCTGCAGCATTTAAGCTAAAAAAAGACGAACCACATCCTGACTTCATCACATGAGGTTAATTTTGATCTTTTAATTTCACTCTAAAAATAAAATAAGTTAAACACCTGCGTCCAGGAGACTTTGAATCATCTCTTTCATGCAGTTTTTTGTCTGATTTGTTCGGTTTGTGCACCTGACGGCTGACAGCAGTGAGGACTCTGCACCGGGACGACCGGGATGTTCGGTCCACCGGACGAACTCACTCGGGAGGTCGTTATCCGGAACATTCGTGACTCACGGAGGACGGACCGACTCTCACACAGCAAAGATGGAGACAGAAACCTGAGGATTACCACTTCAATCTGCTCCTCTCTCTCTCCTTCACTGCAGCTCGGACCAAACTCCCCCTCAGGGAGGCAATAAAGATCATCTGAATATTTCACACATCGACTCCGGTGTTTGCGGAGAGGTTCAGTTCACTCCGGCACCTCCGGGCCATCCCCTTCTATTCTTAAACATATGGGTGTTCATGGACTCATCAGTCATAATGTTTCCACTTTATTGAGTTTCCGTGTTATTAATAATGCAAAGTTTCCTCCGAACGTATCGGAAAAATGGCACAAATTAGGTTTTTTTTTCTTTTTATTATTAGTTCTGCACAGATGGTTTCTCACTTTAAGGATTACGGATGTTGCTGTTGTTGTTGTTGTTGTTGTACTTCACTTAAACGCTGCCGTTAATCCAGTGGAAAGTGTGAGCGGAGCCGTCGCGCACTCTTTAATTCTTTACAATCCGTCCGCGGACAGATTTGCATTTTATTTCCATCCGTGTTTTTCTCAGAGTGTCGCCTCTTTCTTCCCGCGGCCCGTCTTTGGCAGCTGAGGGCACACACACACACACACACACGCCAGCTGAGCTGCTCCCTGATGTGAAGAGGGAGCTTAAGTGTGTGTGTGTGTGAGTGTGTGTGTGTGTGTGTAAGCTCGTTTTGCCTTTAACTAATGCCACACACACTCACAGGCATGCGGAAAGTATGATTAGGTGGAAATTCAACATTGTGCTGCAACGTCACCGACATGCATGAATATTGATGCGCGAACAGGTGGCTGCTGTCTCACACACACACACACACATACACACACACATGCACACACACACACACATGCTCATGCACACACACACACATGCACACACAGCGAAAAACAGCTCAGCAGCACGCACACACAGACAATAGAGCTGAATGCTAATGTACAAGAATATGCCTGTCAAATGTGACAAACACACACACACACACAGTCATGGACGCTGTCTGAGCAAACAATATCCTGTCTCTCATTATCTCACACACACACACACACACACACACACACACTGATGGTGAGAAATCCATTTCACATGCAGCAAAGTTTCACACACACACACACACACACACACACGTGCTCATGCATGACAGAGTATCACCTCCACCACCTCTGCAGGACGAGAGCTGCCCCTTCAAACACCAACCACCCCTCCTCCCTCCAGCGGCTGTTTCCATGACAACATCCAATCAGGAAGCTCGCACGGAGAAACAGCCAGTCACCTTTCAGAGCAGAGCGAGGCTGCCGAATGCCGATGGAGGGAGAGCGAGGAAGGAGAGAAAGGAGAGGAGGAAGGACAGGAGGAGGTGTGGAGAGGTGGAGGAGAGGAAGGAGGGAGGAGCAGTAGGTGGAGGAGAGATGGAGAAGAGAGAAGAAGACTTTAAAAAGAGACAAAGGAAAGGAAAGGAGAAGAGGAAAGTAGGAAATAGGAGAAGAGGTGGGAACATCAGGAGGGAAGAAGAGAGAGAAAAGGATAGATGAAGGAAAAAAGATGGAAGAAAATTAGTTTGTGAAAGAGGGAGAAGTGAAAGAAAGAAAGAGGTGTGAAAAGAAAGTTTGGAAGTTTTGGACAAATAAAAGGAGGGAAAGGAATTAAAGCAAAGAAAAAATAGCAAAAACAAAGGAACAAAAGAAAGGAAAAAGGAGAAAAATATCAAGGACAGAAGAGAAGGAAAGAAGGGGATGATAAGTGGGGAAGGAGGAGAGAATGAAAGAAAGAATGGAAAAGGAAAGAACTTTAAAAAAGGTTGTGAATGTAAGGAAACAAGGAAAGGAAGAAGTAAATAAGGAAAGGAAGAAGGAGGAAAGAAAATGATGGGAATGTGAGGAGATAAAGGAATAAGACGGAGATCTGGGAATGAAAGAATGTGGGTCAAAGGTCACGACGAAGCTGGAAAAAAGAGGGAAAGTTACTCAGATAAAATTTTGGAGATGAAAGGGTTAAAGCGGTGATGTAACAGAGGTGTGTGTGTGTGTGTGTGTGTGTGTGTGTGTGTGTGTGGTCCGTCATGTGATGTAACACAGAGCTCCTTTTTCCTAGAAATCCTTCGGTCTTTTCGGCTCTGAGAAAAGTATTTTCAGGAAACGTCAGCTGTGTGTTTTTCACCTGAAGGCGTCTTCGGCTCCACAACACACACACACACACACACACACACACACACACACAGCGTCTTTATTCTCCGTTCAAACACAAAGGTTTCTTTATCAGCCGCCGTTCGATCAGGCTGGAAACGACGCAAACACACAGGTCACATGACCTCACCGCCAACAACAGCAGTCAATCCACAAACTGTTAGGTTCAAAGACATCTGTAAAAATGTAAAACACACAAACAATAAAATGTAAAATACAGATTTAAAATCAGGAGCAGATGATAAATTTCCTAGAAATCATGTTTCTTTTCCAGCTGTGAGCAGCTGTTCATCTGTGAAGACGTCAGCCAGATGTTCTTCCAGATTTGAGAGACTTTGCTGCTCAGTTATTTCAAAATTGATCCAGATTCTTAACTTAAATTGATTGATCCTGAATGTTTTATCGGTTACACAGCGACTGAAGGAGGACAAAGAGTTTTTTTGTTGTTTTTACTTCATTTTTAAGCTGAAAGTGCACAAATGAAGACAGTTTAGAGCCGCGATTCGACTCAGAGTCACATCACCGTCGTGTTTGAGTAGTTTACTGTATCATTTCTCATTCCAGGGATCAATAATTTACACATCATGAACACAGAACCGATCAATAATCACAGTTTAATGAAAAAATTGCTTAAAAGTGACGACTGTGTTTGTTTTCTGAAGGATGACGTTAAATCATAAATCTGAGAAACGATTGTAAAACTAAAGTGTTAAAGATTCTCAGGATGACGAAGAAAGTGTCCCTTCACAATAAAACATTTGTTTAACAAAATAAAATTCAACAAAAAGTTAGAAAAACCACGTGACAGGATGCTGATGTCAACTTCTGGGATCTTAAACACTCAGAAGTTTTGTTTCAAGACTCAAACGTTTTAACGCCTCAATGACACAAAACACTAAGTGGATTTGAGATCATTTCTTTAAACTGAAGTCTTGACCTGCGCCGTGATGTCGCCGTGCTGTGATGTCGCCGTGCTGTGGTTAGCCGTGGACGCTCGGCGGCGGCGGTGATGCTGCAGAGGCCGACGAGAGGAAACACGACGACGGCGATCAGAGAAACAACAGGAAGCACCGGCTGCTGCGGCTCTGTGGGCAAATCAGACGGCAAATGGGGCGAAACAAACCGGATGAAGAACACTCAGCCTCTGCGTACATGTGTGTGTGACGGTGTGTGTGTGACGGTGTGTGTGTGTGTGTAACAGTGTGTGTGTGTGCATGGGCGGCACATGTGAATCCATATGCATCCTGTTTTTCTGTATGAACAGAATGTAAAAACGTGTGAAAGTGTTATGTGTCATTCTCCTCATGTATGTATGTATGCATATATATGTGTGTGTGTGTTTCTCTGTGTGTGTGTGTGTGTGTGTGTGTGTGTGTGTGTGTGTGGGCGTGCGAGGCCAAAGCCAAGCCGGCTCTTGTGAGGGAGCCCTTGTGCTTGTGGGAGTTCAACAGCTCCTTCAAAAAGCCTGTTTCTTTTTCTTTTTCTTTTTTTTCTTTCCCAGAAAGTCATTAACATTCATGGGCTCCGGCAGCCTTCCATAAACAGTCATTAGAGGAGGAACACTCTCCGAAACGCCGGATCACTGAGCCTTTTCACGCCTCACATCACCGCCTCACTCCTAAGTCACCACTTTAATTTGAAAATCTATCAAACGTCGTATGAAATAAATACTCCCGGCCTGCGGAGGAGCTGCAGTTTAAACACTTTTTGTTTTTTTTAAACGCGGAGGACTCCCGGATGGAGACGTTTCACGGTGCAATCACACTTATTTTTTGTTCGTTTCTTTTGTTTTTCCAAGAGTTTTTGCATAATTTCTGCTTTGAGCTCATTAATCTAATTAGAGTCTAATTGGAACTGAATCAATGCTTGTGATCAGAGTCGCATCACGTCAGCAGATGAGATTTAGAAGCAGCACGTTGAGTTCAATCTGACAGATTAAATCTTAAAAAAATGATGAATTTAAAGACTTTTTCCTCCTGCAGCCTCAGTTTGCTTCAGTTTGGGTTCAAAGGTTCAAACCTCGGCTGTTTTCTCAGAAGCAGGAAATGAAATCGGACCTGAGGAGCAGCGTCGTTGGAGCAGGTGAAGGTTTAAAACGTGTTAACTCTCCTCCGTTTCCCCCAAATCTCATTTAAAAAGTCTCCTCTTTCCACATGAAGCGCCATTGGCTGCTCCCGGCGGACCAATTAGACGGCGGGTCCCTCCACGCTCGCAGCGATCCCCCCCAGCCCCCGTCTCACTCTCTCTTTGTTTAACCGCGATAATCTGCCTGGAGTTTGAATCTGTTTCCCAGAGAGCCGCGACATTTATCAGCTCAGACGTGGTGAAAAGCTTCGGTTTGATCGGCGGCTCGTTTGTCGTCACGTCAGAGTTTAAAGTCTGTTTCCATCTATTGATCGTTTACAGTGAAGGACGGTTAGATAACGCAGCTTCACTCTGTTCATATCGACGGGATGATGGTTCATCCAGCAATGACACATGTTAGAAATGTTGACTGTAACAGGATGCAATATTGTCTTTTATTATCATTTTTGGGAAAAAACATGAACTTAATAGTCTTATTTTTAAGAAAATAACTTCATTCCACGCAGATAATGAGTAGCTTTTTGCTAACTGACACTATTGCAGCAATAACTTCTGGTAATGACAACTATAGATTATTGATTCGTGTTGATATCAAGATATTTGGTCAAACATGTCTGATATTTGCTCGGCTCTCCATGAAAATAACGTTTAAATGATTATAGAAGTGATCACGTAAAAGCTGTAACGTGCGGCTCAAACTACAGGATTTTAAAACCCTTAAAAGATTTTAAACTTGGGTTGTATCACACACACGAGGAGAATCTGCACAGATTATCTTCTCTTGAATCTTAAACACGAACACACTACGAGATTTCATCAAGATTATCGGACCGGAGAGTGACGCACCACGAGATCCTACGTCATCTCGCAAGGAAGCAAATGTAAACAAAAGCACAAAAAATGGAGCGTAGTGTGTTTTTTACTCTGTTTTTTACAGTTTTTTACTCCAACTTTTGTCTTTTTCAGAGCGGTTGTGATCACACGTTGTACAGACCTTCGTGGTCTTGCCACAGGTTGACAAGAACGTCTTCCATCTCCTCTGTCCGGCGCACCCGAACACCCTGCTCCTTCGCGGTCGCCATTTTCGTCTCCGATAACTTCCGGTGATCATTTCCAGTCCCTCGTAGGCGGCTCTCTCTGATTGGCTGTTGTCATCCTCAGTGAAAATGAGCGGCGTAATTATTCTGATAAATATCAAACATGTTTGAAAATTATCGGGCAGCTGTTTGCATTGTCGGGGGGGCCGATCGTGGGGCTTCAGATTGATCCGTCATCTGCTCACACTGGAAGATAATCTGGGCCGAACATCGAACAACATCCGGTCTCAGACCCGATTTCTCCGGTGATTGTCGGAGTGAAATCAGTCCGAGAATCCCGTAGTGAGAGTCAGACTTAAATTGCTTCCAGCTTTGCGTCTTTTATTTTACCACCAGGTGTCACTAAAGTTTTAGTTTTGCATGCAGCAGCTTTAATAAACTCCTAAGTTTTATTCTCTGCTGAAAAACTTCAGCACCGTTTTAAAAAACTGTCCATCAAACATCAAAAAAACTCCCAAAAAAAACAGTCAGTGAACTAAACACTGTTCAGAGGTTTCAGTCTCCAAATAAAAATCAGCTTTTCAAACACTTTGAATCTGCAGCTGCTGCAAAAAAACAACCTTCTGTTCACATTCAGGAGGAGAATCGATATTTTCTCTCTTTAAAATGTTTCAGGAAAGTAAAATATTTTCCGATCTAATTGACTCATTTTTCCTCTAATGCTCCTTTAAGTGTTTACACTCTGATATCATTAGTGGATCCTTTCTTGCATTGAGGTGCGTTCCCGCAGCACCCACACGTTGTATTTAATAACACTTAAAGCTTAAATCAGCTTTGATTTAACGCACTCCGACGGAGAAAAACCTGCAGCTAATTTAAAAAACCTCTCTGCTGGTTATTTGCACACACGTAATTATCTGAGCTTAATTCACCTTCTTTTTTTTTCATCCCCCACGTATAATAACTCGATATTGGCAATGTTCGCAGTGTATCTGGAACGTTTTCAGTCCCTGCGTTTCGGCGGTGAACCTAATGAGGGTAAATCAAGCGGAACGAATCCTCCCACAGTCGCGGAGCGTCGTTAGCGGTTTCCGAGTCGAAGCCGGTCGACATTGTTTGCAGAAGCTCGGGGGCAAAAGTCAGAGAGCAGGAGAGGAAGAGGACAATTGATTCATCTGCGGTCACATGGAGGGACAGTATGGATGTTATCGGATGTATGAGCCTGTATGTGCGACCCCGTTTGATTCGCTGTGTGTCCGTCCGAACCGCATGCAGCCCCCTAATGAGCTGCGGTCGATGTTTCTGTCAGTTTGCAGCCGATGAATCCTCCATGAGAAACAACAATAATAAAAACATCTCTTTCCTGAGTCTGTTTTTCAATATTTAAAGCCACAATATGAAATATTTCATAACCTCGATGCAGAAACAGTGTGAGATTAAAGGGTGAGAAAGGCGACTCGCAGCTTAACCCCCAGATTTTCTCTGCAGAAAGCCGGATGACCTTTGACCCCGGTGAAATCACCATGCTGACCTTTGCTCAGATTGAAATAATCCTGCATCACACACACACGTGCAGCATCTGGGAAGGAATCAGGCACGAGAATTTTCCAGATTTGAGGACTTAAACTTCTGTTTTTTTGATGCAAAATACAAATTAATGTGCAAAAGTTTTTAAAAAGACTGAAACTTAAATATGAAGGGTTTTTTTTTAGGTGCATTTTAAAGTTTTGCAGCAGAAAAGCAGGATGGAAACTGCAAAATAGGAAAATATAAAATGTAAAAAAGGTTTTTCTTCTTAATGTGAGATGAAAACACCTTTAAAAACGTCCGTGATACCAAATTATCTCTGATCAGGAGCAGATTATGTGTCATTTCTGGTGTTTTTCTGTTCAAAAGACTCTCAGTGTTTCGTTTCTCGTCGTGTTTGAAGCAGGAGCTCGTGGTTTCGCTTCAGGCTGCAGTGTCACAACAAACCACATCTGTCTCCTCTGCACATCAGCACCGACTCCCTGATGTTTCAACCCCCCCCCCCCCCCCATCCATCCATCTTCTCATTAATCACGCTTCACCTTTCCGTTACCTCTCGCCGCTCGAGAGGAGCCAGGAAATGTCAGCAGGCCCCCGACGAGGCCACATCATCATCATCACCATCATCACGGAGGAGACGAGGAGGTCAGGCGGCTTCAGAGCTGAAGGTTTCACTCCGACAGGCGTCAAACTTTACTTTATTACACCTCAGACTTTGTTTTTTTTTTCTATCAGGACAGTTTGAGCCACGTTTCACTCCACAGATCCGTCTCCTCACCAGCATCTCAGAGGGTTGGAGAGTTTCTTCAAGAGTTTCTACAAACGCTCTTCACTTTCAGCGAGAGTTTCCCAGAGCGAAAGCACCCACATGCTGCTCAGAGACTCGTGACATCGCTGCTGCGTCACTTTTAACACCAAAACCAGCAAAAAAAGGACAAAACAGAAACAACAAAGATGCAACTTCCTGCAAAATCAATTAAAAAAGTCAAACTGCACGTTTAAGTTTGAAGATCAGGCCACGAACTTATCAATCAGCCCTCATGAGTCTGATCACCGGTCAGTAACAATAACAGCAGGATTCATCAATTAAATATTAGTGTGAAAATATGACGCTGAAATCGGTGCGATCGAGGTCCCACAATGCATTTCTGTCGAGAAGAGACGCCACAGAAGCTCAACAGCAGCAGCCTGGAGACAATTAGATCAGACCGGCTGATTCTCTCATCAGTATGCTGCTGCTGACATTTCACACACACACACACACACACACACTCCAAACACCGGCGCTGTCAGGTGTGGAGGGAGGTGTGTGTGAGTGTGTGTGTGTGTGTGTGTGAGAAACGAACTGTGTGTGTTTTCAGCCTCATGTTTGACTCTTTACAGTCACTGCAGAGGTGATTTTTATTCCTGATGTTTCCTCACGTTTCTCACTATTTTAACACAAAGTTCAGAGCTGCTCTGCACCTTCAGGATGTGTGTTTGGGTGAGAAGATGCAGGTCACACACTCATTTTGCTGCAAAATGAGTGTGTGTGTGTGTGTGTGTGTGTGTGTGACAACTCAAGATGAACAGATGAAAACTTATTGATGATTCTGCAACTAAAAGTCAGAGACAATAGATGATTTCACAGTTAAACTGAGGCAGAAGTGGATAGTTCGAGGTCTGTGGGTTTTTATATTCTCCTCCTGTTTTTCTCTTCCTGCTGTCTGTGAGGAGTGAACACACACACACACACACACACTCCTGCCTGCCTGTCTGTCTGTGGACCTCCCTGAGTCAGAGGCTCCTTGTGATTGACAGCTGGTCTGGGATCAGCTGGAGCTTCTGCTGAAGGTTTTTGAGGGCAAACGGAGCCTCGGAGAGACATTTAGAGTGACGTCGCCGTCGTCACGGTGACACGGCAACAGATGTGACAGTTCAACCTCGATCTGAGTGTGTGTCCGAGCACACACACACACACACACACACACACACACACACAGAGGGTGGTATCTGTGATAATGCCATTAATGAAGGTTAAAGTGGCTTCTGACAGCAGATTAACAACGTTCGTGTCAAATGTGAGAGAAAATAAAAAAAGGCTGAACAGTTTTTTACGAAATTCAGAAAAGACCTTGAATGTTCCTCTAAAGTGCAACAAAACAATAATGTTTAAGTCTGATAAATTTTATATCTACCATTCAGAGTATGAAGGTTTAGTCCATCTGACCTTGAACGTCAACAACACAGTTTACAGCCTCCATCTTTAAATTTGAGTCGTTTGGTTCTGGACACTTTTGGGGAATAAAAATATTCACTTTGACAAAATCGAGTCATTTAAATGCTTCAATTTTTGGATTTAATCTGTTCCGTGTCGGATATTTCCATTAACAGTCTTTTAGTTTTGTAGCTGGAAAGAAACAACCTTCACCTTTTAAGGATTTTGGCTACTGCATGGTAAAAACATGTAGAAATAAGCAGAACATCACAGATTTCACAGATTTTTTATTGAGATCTCATCGGTTTTTAATCGTAATAGACTGAAAATGCACAATAAACTCACAGTCAGCAGCCAGACGGTGAACTTAGTGGAGCTTTTATCAGCTAAAGAGCCAAATATTTTTCTCAACTTGCTTTTCAAACAGCCAGAAACTAAAATTTAAAGCTGCTGTTTGCTGACATGTGTGACATATTGACTTTAAAATGTGAGTTTTGTCATTACAGGCTGTTCTTTTGTCCCTAAGTGAACTAAAAAAATATAAATATATGCAGTAATTCTGTCTTCTGTCAAAGTACAAACTGTATCTTGTGAAAAAACGGTTGTTTGATAGAAATATTGTGACTGAATCATTTTGTCGGTAAGAGAACAAAAGGTTCCCGTCTTGTTTGGGATAAAAAAAACAGCAAAAAACAATTAGACCCAATTGGGACCAACAGTTTAAGATTTGCTTTAATCAGTCTCGTTTGCCGCTGAAGTGATTATATAATTAGTGCCGTTAAACTGCACAAACTGCTCGTGAAAGTGAGCTTTAATTTAACTTTAATTACTGGTGCATCGGCTTATTCTGGGTAACGACCTCCTGAAAGAGTCGACGTCTCACACGTTTCATTCATGAGCTTGTTCGAACAAAAGGAATTAAAAACATGTGATGACACTGTTAATGTTTGACATAAATTAAAGTTAAGTTTGTTTTTGTTTCTTATATAAAAAAGTAACTTTACTTTCCTGCATTCGGTCATTTTCTCCGTTGACGTTCCTCTTGTGCAGCTTCTTTTTATCCCATCTGGCTCTTGGTTCTTCCTGGATGAAATTTCTCCACAGTGATGCTTAAAGTTTCATCTAATTTCAACATTATGCATCATTTTCTGTGCTGTCTCCTCACAGCCGACCACCAGGGGGCACTGCAGCGTCCTCCTGAGCAGGACGATCACACGAGATGAAGAGACTTTCTCTGTGATGGTGAAGTGAGTCAAAATTGGTGGGGAATTTTTCTCAGAAATAGAGGGTGGCTGAAAGACACACACACACACACACACACGCGCACACACACACACACACACACACACACACACACACGTTCATGGGCTGCCTGGGTGGTTGTCAGGGCAACCAAAGAGACTAAAAGGATGACAGCAAAGTGCAAATGAGGCAGGAGGACAGGAGTGAGTGTGTGTGTGTGTGTGTGTGTGTGTGTGTGTCAGCTACAGTCTTTGTGTGGTTAGATGAGTTTATTAGTGACTTTCACTGATTTTATTGTCTAAATTTGTTATTAAATCTTTGTGACTCATTTATGTTT
>JAQMCX010000021.1:4496690-4527130 GCA_029814765.1 Acanthurus leucopareius
CCGTTGGCGCGGCGTAGGCGCGGCGCAGGGCAGGTGCGCCTCGCCTGCGCCTGGTCTACGAAATTAGAGCCCCATATGTCAATGTGAAACTGGTCTAAAAAACACATTGAAATAAAGATGTTAAAATAATCATTAAACAATACTAAAATCCTGTCTTAAAAAATCCGATTGTAACTAAAATATATCCTTAGTTTAACATCTTTTGCCCTGACAATCTCCAAAGTCATATTAACAGGGTTAATGTGGAACATGTAAACATGCATTTTTTCAGAGAGGCACTGTATGTATTATATGCAGAATGTTTAAAGGTCAGTATTAATGTCAGTAAAGTTGTAAAGATCTCACCTCAAGTGGCATGTAAGCAAAGTTAGGACTAAAATGAGAAGAATTCCTCCCAGTACACAGGAGACAACCACCACTGCCAGCAGAGACGCTGAAATCACACACATAAAGACATATTTAGATGGTTAAGGGTCAGCAGCATATAACTGTTACTATGGCTGCTGTGATACTTTGCCCTCTTAAAGTTGTGTTACTCACAATCATCGCAGTTGAAGCCAGCATGTCCAAATGGACATCTGAAAGACAAAACAAAGCAGATAAACACAATTCGATTCAGACTTCATGGTTGTCCTGTAGCATCTTAATGGAGTTTAACACTGAATATATGTGGGCAAACCATCTCTATTTATGTAAACACACACAGTAATACATACATACCGAAAAATCTGACATGCAAAACTTATCCAGTCAGCTACATTAAAAATGTGAGTACTCACGGTTTGCACTCATCGTTCACTGCCTTCTGTCCACTTGGACATGCTACAGAGAGAAAAGCCATCATTAAAACATACAGAAAATGTTGTGTTCAAAATACAAAAGTAAGAACATAACAAGCTACACTTCCAGACTCATTCAAGGTCAGATGAGACATGAGGCATGCCTGGTTGCAAATGCAATGAAAACATTAGAAAACATTACAACTAGAGCCTCTTCATTCACAGGCTGCATTACGATCATTAAAAAAAAGTGTAAAATTGTACATTGTTTATTCCAGGAAAGGGATTGTATGCAACATTTGTATGAAAGTCTTATTCTTTATTATCTCTCTATACAGCTGATCTCAGCTAGTCACAGCCCTCCTGAGAAAAAAGATTCAGTCAATCTTCCATGTGTTTGCAGGGAAACATTGTAGTAAAAAAATAATTAATTAAAGAGATAAATGTTGACCTTTTGCTGAGAATGAGAAAGTTTTGTACAGCTGTCTTAACTGCAGATTAGTTGCGAAAATCTATCACAGAAGCTGTGGGTTGTTTGCTTGTAGAAGAATGTTTTTATGATTACACATTTCTGAACATAAAAGCACAACATTAATCCAGGAGCACTATCTTGCCTGTTTTTCCTTGAGTAAGGTGATTTAGAATGTAAATTGTTTTACCTGTGCAGACATCGAGTGTTTGTGAGTTTCTGAGGTAGCCTGGTTTACAGGTACAAACAGGTTCGCCATTTACAGTCATGCAGTTTGTGGTAATCTCTTCACAACGTTTTGGCACGCTGGCACATACATCTGTCTCTAAGAACAAGACAATATAAAACAAGTCCATGAGAAAAACCGTCCATTAAATAATGTAACTATTGTCTTATTCATGTCAGGTTCTCCTCGAAAAAAATCAAAGGCCTGGATAGAGTGCGAGCAGTTCTTACTGGTAAATCTAGCATCTTTCAGCAAGTCTTCCATATGAGCTGCCTGTTCTATTTTCGCTGAAATGTTGACACCAGTGACATTTGCGTTTTGGAAGATGTTATTCACAGTTGCTATCACACTTCCCTGTCTACAGAATTATAAAGAAACACAAAAAAGTAAGAGAAAAAAAATTAAAGTTTTGTAACATTATGGTATTTTTTTTTAAGTAGGAGAAAAAGGAAGCACTTACCTTAGTTCCACAACTTCAGATCGTACATATCCATCCGTACCAAAGAGAGCTCTGAAGAGCTTTGGAACAGAATAATTATGTGGTTTAATGACAGAGAGAGGAGCATTAATTTAAACATTTAACTTTAATATGTGAACTCACTACCTACCGCATCTGAGATATTTTTGGCTGTTTCCTGGAATAATGGCGAGGACTTATTTGCCATTTCAGAACTAAAATTTAAGTTGACCCGAAGTGTGCCTGGGATCACTTGGGCTGAGTGAAGGAAGGAAGAAGAGAATATATAAAAAGTCTTACTGCCACACTGTTGTGTAATGGCATAATATAAAAGCCTCTTTCTCCCGTCTTTGACTAGAGATTATATGATGTCACATTCTTACCGTTGGTGCACTCGTTGCCCTGCTGAACAGTTCCAGAGATGCATTGGCAAACTCCCTCAAGACACTCACTTCGAGGTGGGCACATGGTAGAAGGACATCCTGATGAGAGATAGGGAAAAAAAGAAAAGGTAAACAATCAAAAAATTTTTCTCATGTAAACAAAATTTGTTAAAATAAAACAACTGTTGTTTTTGCCACCTGAGGGCAGTGAAAACATTGATTGTATCCACTTTAAAGTGTACCCAATTCTTTCTTGTTCTAAACCACCTTAGTAAAAATGTGTGAAAGCAACAGTCTCTTGCAGTGTGTGTCTTTGTGTATGCTGGCTTCAAATTCTCTGAAGAATGCTAGCAGCATATACTGGTCAGTTATGTTTTCTGACTGAGTTGATGGATACAATTATTGCTGCAGTTTTCAGTTGGGATAAAAACCTGCCTAAAATGTCCATCACGGACCCTTTTTATCTTACTCAACAGCCTCATGGGTACTCAAAAAAAGGCATACACTTTGTAGAAGGGTACAAACCTATGACTGGAGGTTGTGTGGGGGGATCAGGGATCGTGGTATTGGCTGGGGCTAGGGTGGTGGTGTACAGGGTTGTTGGATGGACCGTCAATGGGTTAGTTGAAGGAGTCAAGCTGGTGTTTCCTGTTGTGTTATTAGCCACTGTAACATCAAAACACAAGCAAAATAAGTTCAAGAACATTTAAACAGAGAAAACAGCTGTCTTCAATATCTAGTGGTGCAACTTTGATTATTTATATTAACCTTTTTTTTTCATATAGCTGCTTTAGGCCAAATCATTCATCTAGATTTTTGACCATAAAAAAATGCATATTGGTCACATGTAATCTGCAGTTTACTGACGTTACACTAAATTATTAATTAGCAGGAATTTTAAAATGGTCACAGTTGCAGATGCTGTTACTTTGCCTCATTGACTACAAATCTTTGGAGCTCTTTTTCCTTTCTTTATTCAAGAGCATGGTAAATCAGTTTGAGAGCAGGATTTTGTCGATTTCATGTTCAGATTATTGGTACTGACCCTCAAAACACTACCCTTGCATTTAAATAACTTCTGCTTGCATTTAGATTTGCTCTGTTTCAGCTTAAAGTGTATGCTTATACTCAGAGTAGAGCAGCGTATGGATAGCTGGAAATCAATGGTGATTTAGTGGGCATGCTAAAATAGATTGTCTGCCTGACTGAACTTTCACTAAGCTTCATTCAAAATAAAAACTTGCATTACATTTCAGTCATGTTTTTTTTTTTTTATCTAACCCTGGAGCCTCATGGGAAACCAAAGTCAATTTTTAATGCCAAAAGATGAATTACACCAGACAAAGTTACATGTAAGTGACAGTTGTGTGACAAGTGACTGTTACATTAAAGCAAAGATCAAAACAACTCCAGGGACATTTAGACGGAGAAGACAGACATCATCAAGTCTACACAGTGAAGGCTCCTCATTGAATTCCCTCTCTCAGTTTTGTAAGTCTGTTGGTAATTACTGGTTAGGCAGCATACTGATGGTCTACTACATTTTTTTCACAAGAAAAACCCTAAAGGGAATGCTGACTGAGATGGGTGAAGAGGATATGTGTCAGTTTGTGAGACTTTTGTCTCTAGTGACAGCGGAGAATAATAAGTTTGGTTAACTGGTGGTCATTGTGTGATCTGGTATGGTAGGTGTTGTCTTACTTGGGGTGGTTGGTTGATTAGTGTCTGGGTTTAGAGAGTTTGTTGTTGTGCCAGCTGGAGTGGATGTAAGGCCAGTTGGACCACTGACAGAAGAGACACCCTCCACAGTAACAGAAGTGGTGGATTGTCCTGTGATGGAAAACATAAATATCCACATAAATGTGCTGACAGTAACAAGACATATTTTCAATAATTGTCTATTTTTAATTAATAAAATCTACTCTATTATGATAAATGTGAGAAATTTAGTATGAAAAATCTTTGGCTTTCAGCCTGCATAAATGGAGATGTTTGGCATCCTTGAGGAATCACTAGATATAAGTGCAAACTGACAAAAAGTCACCTTGCAAATTAACATGGTGAATGTATGCCTAATAACAAATCTAACAGATATAAAACATTAGCATTCATCTGTTTAAGTTTATGTCTGTGTTTTTTGGCTCGTAGGCAACTTCATTTCCAGTATGCTTTGCATATAAGTATTTACCCAGGTATCTCTATGTCAGTACAGCAATGTCAGCTAGCATGTGATCTATTACTATTTTTTCATGAAAAAAACGCTTTGAAAACTTGCAGTACAACAGTTAGATTATATGGAGGCTGTAAAATTCCTCTGCTTTAAAACAGATACAGTTTAAAAAAGGTTCAAACCCTGAGAAATAGAAACAAATGTCAGTGACGGTTTTTGTTTGATCTGGTGTGGTAGCTGTAGTCTTACTTGTGGCGGTTGGTTGATTTGTGTCTGGGTTTGGAGAGTTTGTTGTTGTGCCAGCTTGAGTGGATGTAAGTCCAGTTGGACCACTGACAGAAGAGGCACCCTCCACAGTAAGAGAAGTAGTGGATTGTCCTGTGATAGAAAACATAAATGTCCACATAAATGAGCTGACCGTAATAAGTTTATGTCACTGGTTGTCAATGTGTGATCCGGTGTGGTAGCTGTGTTTTTACTTGTGGTGGTTGGTTGATTTGTGTCTGGGTTTGGAGAGTTTGTTGTGATTGTGGTAGTTAGTGTGGATGTAGGGTCAGTTTGGCTGCTGACAGAAGAGACACCCTCCCCAGTAACAGAAGTGGTGGATTGTCCTGTGAAGGAAGATGTAAATGTCCAAATAAATGAGCTGACAGTGATGAGTTTGTGTCACTGGTTGTCAATGTGTGATCTGGTATGGTAGCTGTGTTTTTACTTGTGGTGGTTGGTTGATTTGTGTCTGGGTTTGGGGAGTTTGTTGCTGTGGTAGTGGTAATTTGTGTGGATATAGGGTTAATAGGGCTGCTGACAGAAGAGACACCGTCCACTCTGCCCGAGGTAGTAGACTGTCCTGAGATAAAGAAAAAACATTAAACGTCCACGTAAATGAGCTGACCACAATGTGTTTGTGCTTCTGGTGGTCACTGTCTGTCCAGTTGAGGGTATTACTATATTAAAGCACAAACTGGCATAATGTCCCCCTGTAAGGTATCATTGTGAAGCATCACATTCACAATGCACAAAGCATTCACAATCAACATTCTGAATAAATGAGCTGACAATGATGTGTTTGTGCCTCTAGTGGTCATTGTGTGATCTGGTATGGTAGGTGTTGTCTTACTTGTGGCGGTTGGTTGATTTGTGTCTGGGTTTGGAGAGTTTGTTCTGATTGTGGTAGTTAGTGTGGATGTAGGGTCAGTTTGGCCGCTGACAGAAGAGACACCCTCCCCAGTAACAGAAGTGGTGGATTGTCCTGTGATAGAAAACATAAATGAGCTGACCATAATTTGTTTGTGCTTCTGGTGGTCACTGGTGTGATTTGATCTGGTAGCTGTGTTTTTACTTGTGGTGGTTGGTTGATTTGTGTCTGGGTTTGGAGACTTCATTGTTGTACTAGTTTGAGTGGATGTAAGGCCAGACGGGCCACTGACAGAAGAGACACTGTCCCTAGTTAATGAAGTGATGAAATGTCCTGTGATGGAAAACATAAATGTTCACATAAATGTGCTGACAGAAACATATAACTTACTATATTTTTTACTTACTGTTTTGTTTTTTTTATTTATACACAAAACCTACTCCATTTAATTAATCTTAAAATTCAGTTATAAAATTTTTCAAATTCCAACTTGCATAAATGGATTCGTTGTCCTGCTGAGGGTCTCTCTAGATTAAAGCACAGACTGGCATAATGTCTCTCTGTAAATTAACATTGTGAAGGCTTGGCTAATTATACATCTTACAGATGCAAAACATAAACATTCATTTGAAGTCGAGTCGTGTTTGTGGTTTTTGGCCTGCAGGTAACATATCTTTCAGTTTGTTTAGCTACTAAGGGTAAACCCAGGTAATCTGCTGCTTGTTGCTGGAAAGGGAGCCCACTGGTGGTCTATCACAATTTTTTCACGATACAGAACTTTAAAAAACAGCTGATTGTAACAGTGAGACTAATCAGAAGCCTGCTGTAGAATTCCTATTTTTTAAAACATATACAGTTGTTTAAAAAATGGTCAGAGAATGAGGAATTAATACAATCTGTGATTAACAACCAGAAAGTCTGGCTCACATTAAAGTTTACCCAGTGCAAGTTTAACTCATGATTCTCGCTATATTCCCTCTCACCTGCACAACGATTTATTGGATTTTTTTTACCACTGCACATTAATACTGATTAAACTGATAGCAGCACCTCAAGAGTTTGTTTTTGAAAAACAAAGGGTGTTGTTTCTCTCATTAAGGTTTAAGGTGCTACTGCTTGGTATTGATAGTAGGGATAAAGGCAGATGTGGTTATGAAGGTAGGTAAAGAGGATGTGGGTCCCTCTGAAGGGGATTTGTCTGTAGTAAGGGTGGAGAATATCTTTTTGTCATTAGAAGTCATTGTGTGATCTGGTGTGATAGCTGTGGTCTTACTTGTGGTGGTTGGTTGATTTGTGTACGGGTTTGAAGAGTGCGCGGCTGTGGTTGAAGTAGTTTGTGTGGATGTAGGGTTAGTAGTGCTGCTGACAGAAGAGACATCATCCACTGTGGCAAAAGTGGTGGATTGTCCTGTGATAGAAAACAAAAAACATCCACATAAAAGTTCTGACAGTGATGAGTTTGTTACACTAGTGGTCATTGTGTAATCTGGTGCGGAAGATGTAGTCTTACTTGTGGTGGTTGGCTGATTAGTGTCTGGGTTCGGAGAGTTCATTGTTCTTGTTGTGGTAGTTTGTGTGGATGTAGGGTTAGTAGGGCCGCTGACAGAAGGGACACCCTCCACAGGAACAGAAGTAGTGGATTGTCCTGTGAAGGAAAACATAAATGAGCTGACCATAATGTGTTTGTGTTACTGGTTGTCATTGTGTGATCTGGTGTGGTAGCTGTGTTTTTACTTGTAGAGGTTGGTTTATTTGTGTCTGGGTTTGGAGAGTTTGTTGTGGTAACTTGAGTGGATGTAGGGTTAGTAGGGCTGATGACAGAAGAGACACCGTCCACAGTAACAGGGGTGGTGGATTCTCCTGTGATGGAAAAAACATAATTGTCCACATAAATAAGCTCACAGTTGGTGCTTCTAGTGGTCATTGTGTAATCTGGTGTGGTCGGTGTCATCTTACTTGTGGTGGTTGGTTGATTTGTTTCTGGGTTTGGAGAGTTTGTTGTGGTTGTGGTAGTTTGAGTGGATGTAGGGTTAGTTTGGTTGCTGACAGAAGAGACACTGTCCACAGTAACAGAAGTGGTGGATTCTCCTGTGATAGAAAACATAAATGTCCACATAAATGAGCTGACAGAAACACATAACTTGACAGATTTCACTACACACTCTTTTTTTATTTACACAAAACCTTTTCCTTCATGATAAAAGTTAAAAAAACTAGCATAAACTTTCTTTGAACTCCAACCTGCATACACGGTTTTATACCTTGTTAAGATGAATTGATGTATACTTGTCTATTTACACATCAATCAGAAAATATTCTTACTTTTATAGTTATCCTAACATTATAAAGGACACAATTATTAAGACGCTTATTCATGTGCCCATATGTTAACCTCAGTTCATGAGATCATTAAAAATTATTGAGAAAAATTTGATAAAATATGATGAAAAGAGTGGCTTCATTAAAAAAAAAAAAATTCAAAAAGCTACCATCTTAAATTAATATTTAGTTAAAAATTTTGAGATGGTGATTTTAAGTGTCAGTTCTATATACAGTGTAATGAGTCACATGATCAGAGTTTGGGTTGAAGCAAAACATGTGCTTTAGGGGTTGGCAACTAACATGGATGCAGTAGGGAAACCTGAGATTACTTTTTTGTATTCGGTCCAAGACACACATTTTAATTGTTTTTTGCTTAGTTTTGAGAACATTGTTGTATTAATGTGTTTTGGATGAACAGCATGACATATTTCAGTTGTTTATATGACTTTCTGCACAGTTCAGTTTCTAATTTGTTTTAGATACTTAATCAGATACACATCATCTTTAGAAAATAAATAAAATGAATTAGCTGTGTACATTTGAAAGCTTTGTGTTCTTTATTTTTGTAGTTTTCATGGTGTATGCTAAAACAACAAAGGGACAAAATAAAGCTTCAAAAGACATCTGTATGATGTATGGCAATTATTTTATTTGACCAGTGTAGCTACACTTAAGAATTTTAACACAGTTTTCAAAGCCTAATCAGATCATATACGTCTTATAGGGAGTTTCTTTTGTGAGTATAACAATTCTGTAAAATTGTTATTTGAAAAAATAATGTGTTTAGAAACAAACACATGCCAAATTCAAACATAAGGGGCACCATAATGTCAACCAAAATGGCAGGAAATAAAAACACCAAAATATTTTAATTAACAATTAAGATACTAATGTTACATCCATCCTTGCTGTCATTGTAAAAGTACAGATATTAAGACGAAAAAAATGCAGTAAACTGGTTTAAACCCTAACTCGTAGAAAAACTAGTAACCAACAGACCATATGGGACTTACAGTAGTGACACAGTGGAGTTTGTTACTGGTTTTATTGTAATTCGAAAACTATTCATATTATTATACAAAGCAGAATCGGAGAAGACGACAGAAGCCTTGTGTCAGTTATTAGGCATTTTGATTGCTATTTGGATATTCAGTACTCAAAAAAACAAAGGAGTTTAAGAGGGCATCAAGGTTATTTTAAGCATTGAGTGCATAAAAAGTGGCCAACGCAGTGAATTAGCAGATTTGAATTCCTGCAGGTGACTGCTGTTTACAACACCAAGATGTGTCAGTTACAAGAGCTGCCAACTTCATTTGACCATCATAAAGGAAAGAGCCACACCCCATTAGTTCAGTGTGCTCTGAGGCCTGTCCCCATTTATCCCACTCCCACTCTTAGGCTTTGTCTTTAGGGGGAACCAAAGGGCAGCTTGAGGAGCGGTGCAAACAGCAGGAGGTCTTTGATAATGGCTTAGCCTGTATACTCCAGCTCCTTATCTTAATGCATTGAATAATTACATTCAAAACCCCTTTCCAGTAGCCAGTGAAAGAACATACTACTGAAAGCCAGATGAGTGGACACCTTACACAAACAGTTTTCTCCTTTAGTCTGCTCAAAAGCACAAAGGAAGTGATGAGAAAACCAGAATTATCTGATGCTGAGGGGAATTTTCTGTGTGACTTAATAACTTAATTGCCTGATAACCAAAACTCATTGAACTCTCTCACTCACACACTGAGACAGGAGACTTTAATAGATACAATGTGCACACACACCAATATTCACCTAAGAAATTATTTAGAGGGGTAGAGAGGACATTAAATCGTCTACAATGATAAGGAAGTGCTAAAAATGTGGAAAGACAGTATTTTCACAGGTGACGTTTTAAATGGTTATAAAGTACAGGAGTGGTAGGGTACAGCAGCCCTGGATCTCTCGGAAAAGCTCCACGAGATCTTTGCTGTAAAACACACATGTATCAATATATTACTCGCTCACCCAGACTGAGTCTTGAAGGGCAATGAATAAATCTTACCAGATGACTAGAGGTGAAGATTAACAAAAATCCTCTTATGTTAGATCCAGTTTGATTAGGCATGTAACATTACCTGTCTGTTACATTTCATCCATTGCAAAAATTTGTATTTCCATGAAGGACCAGGTTTAAGGTTCAGTACTTCACTGTGCACCATATTCCAACATCTTACATTCTATTTAAATCCCAAGGGTCAAAATTTTATCTGCTTATTTGAAAAATCATCACATTTCAGTATTTTTTAGATTCCTATTGTTTTAAAGAAACTGGGCAGACAGTTTTAGTTCAAAACTCAGTCCTGTAGATTGGTCAGGTGTGTGTGACCTGCTCCACTACATCAGCTGAATGTCGTGCCAGTGTAAGAGCTGGCAGGTAGAACTGCAGCACACATACAGACCTCTCCAGAAACCAACACAGGACACATTTCATTCAAGTTAATTTAATCTTTTTTCCTAAGTTTGAAAATTTCACATCTATTATAAATGGAAACAACTTTTAATGAGGTGAGTCACAGTTTTTAACAAGTTAGATTTATAAGATTCATTAACAATGTGTCCTTGCGCGATGAATTTACTGGAATTTGCAGAAATATAAAAGGTTGATTTTTTACATTGAAACATGTATTACAGCAGATGAACCCTGATGAACTATTATATTTAGAGCTACAGGATCAGGCAGAATTTAAACAGTAAGTAACTTTCTTTAAACCTAAAAAGTTTTTTGTAATAAACTCTACATTCATTAATTGGGGTATTGTTTTAGTGTGGGACTTCAAGCTTCAAGCAAGCTCAATTTATGCAGACTGCTATTTTCTCAGTACCCTCTAGTTGCTCCTACACACAAAAATATAAAAGGTAGAATCTCACCCCAAACGATTATCAACCTAAGGGTGATACATTAGTCCTAGCCATGAAATAAATATTTCAGTTTAAACTAGGAACAATTAATAAACACCTTGGCAGCAGTGATTTGGTCCTGAAACCAATGGTATACTTGATTATCCCTGTAAAGATCTAAATCTCAGTTAAAGGACGACTCTTGGTGTGAATGTGAGCGTGAATGGTTGTTTGTCTCTGTGTCAGCCCTGTAATGAACTGACGATCTGTCGAGGGTCTATCTTGCCTCTTGCCCAGAGTCAGTTGAGATCAGCTCCAGCTTGCAACCCTCCACAGATTAAAGACAAGGGATGGACTAATGAAGATCTCAATCTGTAAACTACTGCCATCTTTATCACCTTCTGTTACCACAGCTAAAACCATTATAAGTGGAGGACAACAAGAGAGAGAAATGGCTATTGTTTGGAGGAATTACACAATCTTCCTTTTTACCTGTCAGTGAAAAACAAATATAAGAAAGGTTTATTGGGTGTGAAATCATTTTAAATTTTCCCCAGATTAATGACATTATAAATGTTGATATGAGGAGTCCACATTACTGAGTTCTTTTTGTAAAAGCTCAGTTTATATCTCTTGGCCAGTCTTCAAGGTCTGACAATGATATGATGTTGCCAATTGAAAGACGGTGAGGTTGAGACCTTGAAAATGTCCCACTGCACAAAGGCTCCTGACATGCTGAAACGTTTCTGGCATCTACCTATTGCACAAGTTATGAGTAACCCAGATGAAGAGAGGCGGTTGTGGTCTTCTATATAAGGACACAGGGAAGTGATAGACAAAGCAGAGAACAGAGAAAAATGTTAGTGTGCGTGGCTTCACATGAACAAACAGAAGTTCTCTTTCCGTTTTTTCTTCAAAGGGATAACTGTCAGAGCTCTAAGTTCTCTATTTCCATTTACAAATAAATGTCAGTCACAGATAAAGTTTCACAGCTAAGTTATGACGCCTTGGCTAGACAGAAAAAAAATCTTCCATATCAACACAGACCACAGCATTTCTTTAACTACTGTACATGGTGAAGTTACCATTCTGGAAAGATATACTGAACCATATAAGATATTATAAACAGGCAAGCAGCCATGTCAGTCAGTGCTATAAACTTGAAACTGTTGAGTAATAAAGAGCACGCTCTGCTGTGCACCTCTAACTGCAGCCTTATCTCTGAGGATTTAACCTACAACCGGATAATCCCCTGCAGACACAAAAGGGATGGCTGGGTCAGGCCGGGTGACAAGTGGGTCTAAGGTCGGACCATACACTTAGGAGTATGAGGATAAGAAAGTCCGGCTTTACCCACTGGCTCCTTTTCCTCCAACTATTATAAGTAAGCCTATCACTCAGTCTGACAACCTGTCACTATACTGCATACTAACAGTTGAGAGCTGCCACGAATCTTCCACCTTTATTTTGCCCCCTCTCTTTTTTGACATAGAAATCAAACAGGTGCAATGTGGGAGTATATCTGTTACCAAGGAGACATCTGCTTTAAGCTGTCAAGGCTTTGCCTCATTTCAAATTAGTAAGAGTAACAGTAACAGAGAGATGAAGTCAAGTGCTCCATGTAATGCTAAAAAAGAATACTCCTATAAAATATCTGCTCATGAACTGCGTGTCAGATCCGGTGCTCACAAAACAAATCCTTAACTGTCTGTCCACTCTGCCACTCCAGGAGAATAAATCCTTGTCTGTTTAATTACACACCAGAAGGAATCCTGAGCGGCCCAGTGAGCTGCAGACAAAAACACTCACCTCATTAATCAATGTTGCCATAAAATACGTTGAGTTTACTGTCAGGGTTAGGGAAAGTACGTCCCTGAAATAGTTCTTTAACACATCTAGTGGCACTGCAAAAAGAACAAACTTGATTAAAGAACACACACACAGGGAAGGAGATGAACTGACAGGTTGTGACTGAAGTAGTCAGAAGTAGCCCCAGAAATTGTGTTTCTGTTTGTTGTGCTTCTTTTTAAAAAATTCCATCATCTGAAACAAACTGCAGAAAAAACTGCTGGAGGCATGCAGAACTGCAGCTCACAGCTAATTACTTGTCACACTTTTGGTCCCACTGCTAGCTAATGAGAGCAAACATTTCTTACATACTGCTTTATGACCTTCTGGTATTTAAAGATGCCCATCTCTGTGTTACAAAACCTTAGGGTTCACCAACAGATACATACAGGTTACTACCCTTTAGCAGCCATTGCTGGGGAAAACCAGGCCTCAGGGCTGCCACATCAAAGCCAGCCAGCTGACACAGGGTCAACATGAGCGCCCTTTCAGGACGGAGAGGAAGCTCTTATTTTCAGTAACCAACAGTCTGTCATCCTGCTGAGAGTCTCATGTTAACAGCCCTGATTAGAGGATACAGAGACCTTGTGCAGAGGACATGAAGAGCTCAGAAATATGTCAGTATTCCTATATTTGTCCAATTATGTTTTTCAGCATGGAAAATAGAACTGAAAAACTTAGTCAAAGAGTAGCTTCAGTTTTCAGTTTTCTTTGTTCAAAGTGTACCAATTTTGATTTGTTTTCTTACAGTTAGTTCCAGATTGCAATGCCATTTTCTGAAAACTGTCACAGAAATTATCAGGATGTTTTCGGTTTTATAGATGGTTATAACTCCCATTATAGATTTCCTGTCAACCCTAATTCAGGTTAATGATCAACTGTTATGGAAAAATTGTGTGTAGCATGATTTATAAAGTAAGTAACACAAAGAAATGTCACACAAACTGCTGTTTGATGGACATCATTATGCTCAGCCCCCAACACACCCACACACAGACACACACAATGTCAGGCCACTGCTATTGCAGACGATGGCACTGAGGAGAACAGCAGACAAGAATCTGATCAGATATCTCATCTCAGTCTTAATTTATTCTAGCTATTCTTGTCATTCCATGGGTCCTTTCCTTCATCAAACCTCTTGAATGTAAATGGTGTCCTCAATAACAGGAGGCAGACAGGAATTAGCTCTCTCTATCTGAACTAGCAGAGTTATTATACTGTAACTCAGAAGTAACAGATGGCTCCCTGGTGCAGAGCTCACTTGCAGGGCCTCTGCACATATCATATCCAATTAAAGCTCTGTCAGCACAAGCTTCCCAATTACAGAGTGAGGTTTACTGGCCTGTAGTAGGTCTAATCCAACAGGATACAGCAGGGACACAGTGACAGAGGGAGAAAAAAGAAACAGCAGAGAAAACAGCAACAAGAGTTCATGAGAAGTGAGGTAAAAACAACCAAGTTGTGAGAGAGTGGGTCAAATAAGGAAAATGAGGTTGAGGTGATTACTCAAGTAACAGAGACATAAAAAAGGCACCTGAGTTATACACAAACAAAACTGATTAACCTGACCTCCTTACATACTGATAACAATGATACTGATAACAGAATAATCGCTACATATACTGGTTGATCCGTGTGAATTCATGAAAAAAAAAAATATATATCTGTGGCTATCTAGCAGTTTCAGTCATTGTTCAAGCAATATTTTCAAATATAGTTTGGTCCAAACATCGTAAATGTCCCGGCATTAAATTTTATATCTGACAGGAAAAAATAAAAACAAAAAACAAAAAAAATAAGCAAAATGAAGACCTTGCCATGACCCATTTTGATATATTTTTAAATATATCAAATTAAATAGTTAATGGATTAATCTACAACATAGTGGCAATAAAAATAATAGTTAATTTCAGCCCTTATTTTTTGCTTTAAATGTCTACTGTCCGTTAACTCCTGAGCAGACCTTGCTTGACCAGACCAACATAACACATGTGGAGGAGATGTGATAAAACTGCATGTTGTCTTAGAAAGGAAAAAGAGGCAGAGAGAGGAGAGGCAAGCATTTAACTGCTTCCTGGATATTTCTTAAAGAGGGCACAAGTAAATGTGGCGCCAGACCTAAAGGAGGAGGATCACAACCCTCAGGAGGTCTTCTCATCTGGACCTCTTTACTGATACTTCAGACACACTCAGTCATGCCCTGAAATGGAGCCTTCATCACTTCCCAGTCTTCCTCTAGCTCCCTCTGACTCTGTGTTTCCACATGACAGGAAAGGAGTCAAACAAGCAGCCTGTAGGCTTACAGCAAGGTTCCAGCACATGACAGTGACTGACCTGACTCTCAGCTTTTAGAATTGAACAAAATAACAAAGGGTGATTGATAAATTTAACTGCAGCTAAGCTTAGGGGGTCTGTAGAGAGCTCATCAAATTCTTGACAGTGCAGCCTCAGTGCACTGTCAAGGGGGTTCTACTCATACACACAGGGTTAACTTAGTGTGTAGAGTATGTTGTGTTCAGGAGGCCTGCTGAAGCTTGACCAAATCAAACCTCCCTGCTGGCACTGGTCCACGCCCAGAGAGCTTTCTATCACACCAAAGGAGCAATGAGTCAGGGTTTGAAACTATTTGGGGAAACCTCCCACTAATGTGTGGTAGGAGTATTGGGATACATCAGTATTGACAATACCCGCATATACTTTATTCTAAAATGATATATCAGCGTATCATATTGTGTTAATAAAACACATTAGATATTATTGTGCAAAAGATTAAAGCCACTCTTAAGTAAGTTTCATATTTTTCCACTCTTCTTTTGTTTAAGTAGATGGCAATAATGCGCCTTAACGCTGGTTGCCATCCACTATAAAAATTAGAAAAAAAAATAACTAAATTTAATTGTTCTTTTAGTATATTTTTGGAAAATTATAGTTCCCAACTCTCTACTCACTTTTCTAAACATTGAATTAAGTGTAACTTGTGCCAAAAAGAGACAAACACACAATAAAAAAAGTTGAAGATTAACTTGACAGATAGTGTATAGAAGTCTATTGCTTCATAATTTAAGTTGTAAGGATAATATCGTTATCATGGATTTAGGCCAGGATAATCATGAAGTGAAAATCTTACACTGTCACAGCCTAGGGAATAATTATTATACACATCCAGGACTTTATAATGACATTCCTGTCAAATTCTAGTATGTTGTTTTATTATATTAAGATGTTGCCAATAAACCAAATAAAAATAAAATAGAAGAGGAATTTAAAAATCATCACTCTGTGTGAATTTGTGTGCATATAAATATATATAAATTCAGGCTCCAAAATAAATTGTAATCTACCTCTATAAAATTTTCTGTCACTATCATTTTAGACAATAAACACGCACATGTATATAAACACATGTATAAAACAAAAAGACATTCTTGTCAGCAAAGTTTTGGTAAAACGTTCAGCCCTGCTGACTTTTATCATCATAATCATCATGAAATATTTTATATTACATACATATGTGTAATCTCTAATTTCTGCGTTCAAGTCACAGGTTAAAATTATTAATATTATCCATATTAAACCCCAGTTACATTACGCAGTTACAATGATCGTGATAAAGTATTGATTACAATTTTAACTCACCTTTGACGGCGGTGGCCAGGAGAAACACGACGGTCAGATATTTAAGAAACATGTTTCAAGTCCTTTGTGTGACTCTGTTAAAACGATTCGACTCCAGAGAGCCAGGTGCTTTTGAAGTCCCTTCTGCTGCCGGTATAACGGTAAATATAACGATGCTGTACAGTCGGTGTTTCCTCCTGGGTGTCGTTATAAAGCTGCTACAGGTGGTTCAGACTGGGACCTGCATCTCTGGCAGCATTAAAGGTTTTGGTTCCTCTTCTGATTGGTCGGTTCTCCTGTCACTCATGATTACTGGAGCTACTGGGCTTCAGGTCCCTCCTTTCACCGAGGAACCAATAACCATAAAGACATAACAGACCAACAGAAGAACTATTGTACAACACGTCTATTTTGGCTGATTATTTACATAGAAAGTAAATACACAATGTACCTCAACAACAACGTCAATACTGGCATTAGTAAGGTACAACATGACTCAAATTCACAAGTATAATATGTATCATAGCAAAATAAAGACATGTTTAAATCTTTTGAAGTAAGGACTAACTATCATACAGTAATTTAATGTGATGATTACACAGTCAATACCCTGGCAATATAAACAAGATTAAAAGTCTACCGCTGACAGCTCTGCAGATGGGGCTGTAATAACAGTACACTTTAGCACAGTAGTTTTGACCTAAATGTAAATTAGATTAGCATGCAACATGTTTACAATAACCATAACATGCTAGTGGAGTTCTTCACCACCTCTTTTGTGGTTCCCCACTGTAGACAAAACAGTCCATTTTAGCAGTTTGAGTTAAACTGAGCTATAGATGCCGAATTACAAATAAACTAACAAGTAAACAGTTGTTAAGAAAACTAGAAAAGATTTTTTTTAAAAAAAGATTTGATAAAATAAAAAAGCATCTTTACTATTGTGACAATAAAAGTGGTTGGTTTTTTTCCATTGGTGTGTTAGTGTGTCTCTTTCAAAAAGTGCAATTAAGCCACTAGACCTGTCGTGGCTAACTTTTACCCTTAGATGTCAAAACTGAGTGTCTAATATGGTTGACTTTGAAAGGTAGTCATGTATCATTTTTCTAGGTTAACAAAGTTTTTAAGACACAATTTCAGCCACTGTGAGCCTATTTCAGTCTTTTTTAAAGTATGTAACATCCCCTTTACAAACCTTTTCTCTTTTTTAATAGACTCCTATCAACCAAAAATGAGGACAAAAAAGTACAAACTCAACAAGCTCTCAACAATGTCATTTGTTTCTTCATGTCGTTATCGTGAACTTCCTCCACCGATGCCACTGACAGGGGCACTGAAAGCATGTTATAAATTACATTTGGAAAACTCAAACTAAATGAAATTAAACCTCAGGAAAATCAACCCACTCTTTCATTGTGACTAATGTAAATTTCCTCAAGGATTATCTTGTCACATTTTATCTTATATCTTATCCTCATCATCTTTTTAGGAACAATTTGCAAATAAGATATTCTATAGACCTCAGAAATCTCATGGAGACCTCAAAAATCTTGATGTTGATATACAAAATGGTGTAAAGAGAAATAATAATTTTTACACTCTAAAGGACATATCAGGAGTGAAAAAAGCACAGTGACTGAGTATTTCTACCTTTTAACTGCAATGTATTAAGAGAGCCTCACAAAAAAACTGATTCAGATAGCCAGGTTTTAATTGTCGGACAGGGAAGGAAGCAAACCCATGAACTTGTGGGACGGGGCTTTTTGAAATGACTGGTATCAGAGGAGAAGCCAGGTGTAGCCACATATCAGTGCTTTACAAGCTGAGTTTCTCATATGTCTTTTTGAGTTGTTAAAAGAGATATAGTGTGCCTTTGTATGTTCTGAAAATATGATCTGAAAATCCAAGAGCTACACTGGAGCCTGCAGTAGCCTAGTAAAATACTGGTATGTAGCTACACATTCTCCTCTGATACCTCTCATTGCAACAAAACCTCATCCTGCAAGACTAAAATTATACTGGAACACTGTGAACAATGGCTGTGAAAATGTTCATTTCTGCTTTAAGCTCTGACATTTTACAATAGTGGTCTTTGGGTGCCTGCTTCAAGTGGCCATTTAAAGAACTGTGTTTGTTTTTGTGCCACAGAATTTGCTCCCCAGAATTAACACAATTTTCATATCAATTGAAACTAATATGTCAGAGCACTGGAGATAAATTAAAAATGCATGGATAGAAAATCAAACTGATATCTTAATGTCAATTTGATTAAGACCATAGATCTTTAAGGCCCATTTCTGGGGATGAACCAGTGTATGTAATTTTGAGTTTAAACATCAGTTTAATAGAGAAAAAAGTAAGGTTGGAAGAAAAAGCTATGAATTTGTTTTAATAAAACTTTAACTTGCATCTTACAGTGTATAAACAGCTTGCACAGAAGGGCGAATTATTGCTATAGTAAAAACTTATCTAGGTTGGGAACACTTACCAGAACTTTTTACAGGCACTCCAAAACAGTGTCGGTCTTTAATGACTGACACCGATATCTTCAAAGATCCTTGTTTTACAATCTGTTTTTTTCATGCGTCAGATTCTCACAGAAGCAACAGCTGCTTTAAGGACTTGTCTATATCTGGGTTCATAGTCTTAATACATTTGTCTGCAGGCCTTATTTAGGATCTACCTTTCTGCCTAAGTTTACTTTTCTTTACAATTATATATCATTGTGTTATCATTCACTCTTCTATGTACCAATGAATTGTAGTTTTTTGTTAACGATACAGTGTTGTTGACTCTGTTTTTTTTCTGTGAAAAACCCAGCTGGGCTGTACATGAGATGAAGAAGAGCAAATTTGCTAGATGAAGAGGAGAGACGGTTATTAGAAAATAAATTGAAGCCTTGACCTTCAAAGCATTATATAATTTTAAAATTGTACACTCAAAGGTGTAACCGTCATCTCTAAACTAGGTCAGTCAACACCAAGGCATGCCGAGATGTATGAGTGATTGGTTGACCCACAAAGTGGATTTGTCATTGTGCACTAATTGGGACACACCCTTTAGATATAACAAACAAAAATAGGGTAAAAAATATAAGGAAGTGTTTGGAGCACCTTAATGAGTAACTTCCTTGTTAGTGCAGTAAACCTCTCTCATCCTCACCATAACCAACTTCTGTGGTGATGATATGCTTTTACCCACACTTTTCAAGACACATTTTGATTTAATTTCTCTAATTTTTACAGTTTCCCGTGCAGCAAAACACTACCATTTAGGAGTATTCACAATACATCAAGTCTTTTAAAAATTAACATGACAGAATGTGATCAGTTATCAAGGAAGTATTAATACTCTGCAGCCTGTATGAAAGACTGGCAGTGTTTAACTGAGGAGTGCCTCTTACCTTAGCATAATGACATTAACAGTTCTCACAGCAAACTTTTTCATATGGAGCATTTTACAGGCAAATTGACTTATTATCTTTTGGCATTCTCCATGTTGCCCTCGAACAGCTTTTATGACTCTACTCTTAGACACTCCTTCATGAGAGACAAAACAAGGTTACCACATGAGTATAAACACATAAACTTTGCTGACCTCATTCTAATCATGCACAAATAGTTGAGAGCATTGCAACATTGTAATACTTTATGTTGAAAATTATTCCAGAGTCTGTCAGTGTTAACATGAATGTGTCTTCTTTTTTTCTTAGGACTGGAATCTGGGTTTTTAGAGTAACTTTTTAACTTTTTTGTTGTGGATGATTTACTTCATCCTAAGCTGATCCTTAAAGCAAACATGTTTCAGGAGATGATGTTTTCTTAGAGCAAGAAAAAAACAAACATCTCAACATTAGTTAAAGCTAACAACAGCCTCCTGATGGACCAAATCAAAGTCCATTTTAAACTGCTTCAATATGAATAGTTATGTTTTATCACATTACATATTATATATATTACATCATGTCAGCTCTGTGTTTTTGTTCCCTACTCCTCTGTTCCCCAGTTAGGTGCACACTAACCTATTGTGTTGAGGTCAAAACCCTCAGACTAATCCTGAGGACACTGGACCTTTTTTTTTAATATCTGTTTATATCTTCTTTAGAAAGCACAGTGGTGTTCCAGGCAAAATGCTAATGTCAGCAAGCTAATATGCTAATAACTAAAATGCTATCATGCTGATGATGAGCAAGTGTGACGTTACTATAAACACCATCTAAAAATGAGTAATAAATTTATTTATGATTAACAAGTTGTAGCATGTTTCCACAAAGTACAGCTAAAGCTAATTTCAATCTGATTCAAATCAATTCAAATAACTGTATTTATCTTTTATAGGAACTTGATTTCAGTATGTATAGAATTCACACACAACTCAACATCAGTCAATACAAACATATCACGTACAACACCGTTAAAGTATCCATACACACAAAAACAACAGCATTCTACACACACAAGTCACATAACAGCATCTGTAGATCAACAGTGGAAAAAAAAAGTTAAAAAGGGTGATGTTAGAAATAAATAGATCAACCATTCAAAAGTCTAATGGATGTGGGCAAAAAGCTTGGCATGGATCTTTTAGTCCTGAGGGTCAGTGATCTGTATCTCTGACCTGAGGGTAAGTAACTGTCCTGACTGTTTATGTGTGTGTATGTGTGTGGTGTCTGAAGCTAATAGTGCTCCTTTTAGTTTAGTCCTTCTGTTGTAGATACTGGGCTGTGATGGATGTTAGATAGGGTTCCAAATCTAGCTGTAATATTGAAGGTTATGATGGATTCAGTGAAACATTTATAAAAAGCTGAAAGTTCAGATTGGTAGATTTGCATTTTGCAAAATTTTACTTTATTTTTAGAATTTAGTGGTAAAACAAAATGATAACACAATGTATTGTACTAATTAAAAGTTAAGATTAGTTAAAAATTCCTGCCAAAGATCTCGGTAATTTATCTCAAAGGGGACATGAAAATTTAAACCAAATTTCAGGACAATCCAGCAAATTTTACACATTTTACACTAAACCACAAATGAAAACCTTGCTGGGATTCACCTGTAAAGCCTCTCAAGAAAATCCATGAAATAGAAATGTTTTAGCCTAGAAGAGGCGGACTAAACAACAAACAGAGCATTACTACCTCTGTGACAGAAACATGACTCAAAATACTTATTGCATTCTTAATTGATTCGTCCTAGCAAGGCCTCATGTAACAGCATCATGAAAACACACTCATCCTTTTTATTGCTCTTGTTCACTGTGCACACAACCTGATAGCCCCTTTCCAGCTAAGAAGATAAGAACATCACATACGTCACACTCATGTCCATTCAGTCAACAGATGTGACTTCTGGAAACAGGCAGCAAAAGCAAAAGTGCCAGAAAGCTCATTAACTAACTAAGAGGCCACTAAGCAGGCCTCCCAAAGGTTCAGCTCCACATCTCTTGAGATGTGTTGAACCAAAAACACCTCTTTGACCTCTTTGATTCAGTTCAGGGAAGTAGGTTTTTAGTTACCTTGGTTACAAGTCACATTCCTCCCTATCACACCCTGATTAGTCTTAACGTTTATGGCCCACTGTCTTATTTTTCTTTAACACAATGTGCTTATCGTAACATGATGTTGAAACGTATGAAAAGGTCTGAGATTACAGCTAAATCAAGCAGGTTTTGGGTTTGTACCACAGTTGGAAACAGAGTGAAAAGACTTCACATTTGCCAGCAAAACATATGAAAAGCTGGTTTTATTGTGTTGTGTTGTATTGTGTTGCCACCTACTTCTCTTTTTTATTTAAGGAAGTAATTTGATTCTCCAAACAGATACTGTAAGGGAAAGGAATATTCAAAGAATGGTGACTGCATGACTGTGTGACTATGTCACAAAGTTCAGTGGTGATATGTATTCAGACATGGTGTGCTGGCAACACTCATAAAAGCCTCTCTGGCGGGTTGACACTTCTCTTAATATTTAATCACGTGCTTATCTTTATTTCCTCACCTTGATGAGTTTAATGCGTAACATATTACTTTTCCTCTTTATGTGTTTTTCACATTTGCTCTTTATTTGTTCAGCCCAAAAGCACAATATGATCATTTTAAATTTAGTTCATTCTTATTTTTTTATTTATTTTCTTCTTCTTCTTCTTCTGTCAGTGAACTTTTACTCACTGTTAAATTATTTTATTTTCGTTACTACATGGTAAACAAAGTATTCATATCCTGTACTTTTCAGTACCAATACAACACTGCAAATACTTAATTACAAGTGAAAACCCTCATATTACCTAAAATGTTTAATCAGGGAAAGGGAAGATGGAAAATTTTCTGTCAATTTCACTTTTATAAACAATATTTTTAGATTAATATCATTAGTATCTCTGTTAATGTGTTTATTTCAATGTAGACATTTGAGGTCAAGCTCATTGTAATTACTTTTTATACTGTTGTTAGTTTATCCTACAATGTTGAGTCATATTTTATAAGATCATCTTAAGTTTTAAAGTACTGCTCCTCTGTGAGAACCAAGTACCTCTGAAAAAAAAGGTTAGCTTTTTTATGAGCTTAGAAAACCAGCCCTGTTTCAGCTTAGTGATGATGCATTTTCTATCTAACCTTAGTGAGTCATTAAATGTTTGTTTATTGTTGGAAGAAGGAGGATTTTCTCAACCTGTGATTGAAGAATTAAAATCCTTCAGTTCATCACAAAAAAATTGATCAAAGTACTGTAAGTTTAATTTGGAGTTGAACAGTTTTTTACTGCAGAGGGAAGGTATGAAAACCTATTTCCCCCTGAGATGTAGTGGAGTTGCAGTACATGTATATTTGCTCTAAATGCATATACTCAAGTAAAGTAAAAGTAACGCTAAAAGATACTTACGGATGGTTCTTGAGTCAAGTAAGTTACTTACATTTCACCACTTTGTTCACATGTGCTACTATAATTAGATTATGTGTGATGTTTCATAGCAGCTCATCTATATCTGAGCCTTCACCCTTGAATCATATGACGTTAAAACATTGAAATTTTCATGAATAAAAGAATACAGGAGGAACTGATAACATAGTAAAGGAGTAAGATTATTTTTTAGGTTTCCTAATTAATTTGACAGCCAAATCTAAACATAATTAATTCATCGCCTGCAAGACATTAAAAAATAAACTTTGACTGGTGGTGAAATGTAGAAATAGGAAAGTGGATCAAAGTGGAAAAGCAAACATTTGAAAGCTTTGCCAACAAAGTGCAGAGCTCGTTGACGCCTAGTGAAGATCAACACTGGAAAAAGTTGGTGTAGAAATAACTTGCCATCACTAACCACAAATAAATAAAATTTGCACTAACTTATGTAACTTTTTTTCTCTTATTGTAACCATTAGCATTTCCTGGTTACCTTTAAAGAAATGACTAAGCACATAATAAAAATGAAAGGCGATCTACTGTGCATGTTTTCAAAAATCTATAAATGGGTGAAAATGTGCTGACAAACATTAGTGCTGGTCTTGCATCCTTTAACTCCGACCCACAGATCAACCTTTTATGAAGTGGGATGTGATTGTCATGGTGTGATTATAAATCATTCAGTTCATTAAGCTGTCATCACAAATTAACAAAAAAATGTACAATCCTGGGACAAGTGTCTTAAAAAGGCAAGTGGTTGGCACAATAAGCAGGACTCATTTAGAAATACATTAGAAATTCAAGTTAAGATGACTACAAAATCCACAATATCTTGACAAAAATCAGGAACATTTTAGCGAGAAAATATATACAAAATACAGTCATAATTAATCAATAAGCAATAAAGAGCATTGAACCTGCACTGTGTCTGGACTGAGAAGGCAAAGCTCAAAAGACCACAGCTTACTTCCAGAACTTTATCGCCACTCAGTGGCAAAAGTATATAAGGCCTCAATGAGCTTCTTGTGCTACATAACACCAATGTGTGGACTACACTTAGAGCTAAAGTCACTAACAGTCAGACCAAAGTAGAACATTTGCCATTTTGTGATTTATTTTATTTTTCATTATTAAAGTGCTTGCTTTTTTTTACAAATTCATCAGTTCCGTATGAAAACTGGCAATAAACACTGTTGACATGTTACTGAATTTCACACCTTTTTGTCTTTATTTAATTTGAAGGTCATGTTGTTGATATTTAGAAGTTGTTACAATCACTAGAAAGTGAGACATGATGTACCAAAAACAGGTCTATTTTCCAGTATAAAAAGGTTTTTAAACCGAAGTGGGCTGGTCTGAGCCATGAAACTCACAAGCTGAAAATTAATCACACTGTGATCACAGACTGCACAGAGTCTCTGCAAACATTGAAATAGTGCACTGTCTGAGACATGAAGGATAAATATATGTACAAGTTTTCAAAAAAAATGTATACAAGTGATAATTCACACATTCCAGAGACAAGCGTTATCATGAGCCCTGTATAGCTTAGTCAAACAGACTGTTAAAGGAGGCACATTTTACAGATGCATCTTTGTAAAACAAAGAGCACTCAGTTACAATAAAAACTTTAAAAACACTTTAACACTTTTTTTAAAATCACAAACATAATAAAAAAAAACTGGTAGCCTCTGAAACCTGGTTTAATATACCTTAGTTTTAGAGGAACAATGATGTAAAACACATATTTTAGTGCAACTAGCAATGTAAAAAACTTAATTTTTAGAGTAAATAATGATTTATTTAAAGCAAAAAAAAGCCAAATGTTCATATTTGTACACAAAAAGTAATTAAAATTAAACTGAGCAGCAGCGACATCTACTGGTTATGACCAGAACCAATTCACTATACCAAAAGAACAGACATGAGGCAAACAACCTCACTTTTAAGAAAGTGTTCACTTGCTGTTATAAATTAATCTGAATTAAAATTGAATGAGATGAATTAAATAATATAAATAGATTTGGCAGTTGTTTTCTTTTGTGATTTGTTTTTAATTAAAACAAGTTCAAACATGTTTAAATAATGTGTTCTTGCTCAGGAAATGTACCTGTCTTTTCAGAGCATTAAATCATGTTCTTCATTTCCTGCATGGATTTTGTCCTGAGTTGGCCTGGTAGCGTTTTTTCTTTTTTTAGTTGCTCTTCTCGTCTTGAGGTAAGAAGTGGGGATTCACATGAACCACACTCATGTCAACTGGTTTGAAATCGAATGATCGCCTCTGAAATGTCAATGAAAGCAATTAGTGTCTTTTAAATGTCAGAATGCCTCATACCAACACACAAAAACCCCAAAAGCCAAGCACAAACACAGTACTGTAGTCACCAATGTGTATTAAAAAAATAAAAACTAAACATCAATATTTTGAACTAGCATCAGCAAGACTTTGAAATGTCACTCATAAGTTTTACCATGAAGCTGACAGCACAACAATCAAAAAGATTTCTGATGAAGCCTTACATCACCTGAAAACCCTGCCACCGTCATTCTCACAGTGGCCTGTCTATAATCAAGGAAATCTAAGCCTCAAAGCAAAGCCATGCCTTACCTTTGTCCATCCTCTCTGCTTCGGATTAAACCTCTAAAGCAACATACTTGGGGTCAAGCAAGGCACGCAGCATGAGAGGCTACATGCTAGTACTACATACACATTCTGGGTGATTGGGTCAAACACAATGGTGTGATGGTGGATTGAAAAACTATATCATTAAAGATTTTAATATGGATCTGAAATTATATGAAATGTGTCCAGTGAGCATGGAACTGTTTATTTGCAGGTTAAAACAAAAGAAACAATAAGCTAATTTTGGTAGGAAAACATTGTGTTTCTGGGTCTAGCCAGACTCTAAATGTTAAAAAAAATAGGAATGTTTCTTCTGTTAGCCAGACGTAAATCTTAATGTAATATTCACCTGCAAAGACCAAATCCATGCTTACTGGATGAGATTAGGTTTACTCAGCTGACACAAATCTGGATGAGGAGATGGTGAACAAACTAAAGGCTGACTGAAGCTGTACAAGACTCAGATGAGAGGATTAGTGGTTAGTAATTCAGATAACAGGGAGCCACAGAGGAAAGTGTTAACTCACCAATCCATTAGTTTGTGGTTTTTGAGGGCGGCCTCCTCCTGTCATTCTGTCATTCTGTATTTCAGGATCATTATCAAACTTAGTGGTGGCACGAGGGAAGCGCTTGAAACCGGTGGACGAGGGCTGGTTTCCGGTACCTGAGGAGTATGCAGCACCTCCGTTGTCTGTTTTGCTTTTAAAGTTCTTCAAAGGTCCTTTCCTGATAAACAGACAATAAGGAATGTCAGATGTACATGTATATTTTTCTACTTTTGTTTTCAAATTCAGATATACATCAATATTCAAGACAGTATTGCTTTTGTATCAAAAAGCCTAAAATATCTTATCCCTCCTTGATCTCCGAAGTCTTAATCTGGGTCAAATGTAAACTTGCATTTCCTTAGAGAGGTACTGTATGTATTGATGATATGCAAGAGTGATTAAATTATGTCAATATTAATGCTGGTCAAGTCCTAAAGATCTCACCGCAAGCGGTATATGGATAAAGTTGAGACTATGATGAGAAGAATTCCTCCCAGTACACAGGAGACAGCCACCACTGCCAGCTGAGATGCTGCAATCACACACAAAGACATATTTAGAGGATCATGGGTCAGCAGAATATAACTGATGCTGTGTTACTTTGCCCTTTGAAATATTGGTGTTACTCACAATCATTACAGTTGAAGCCAGAATATCCAAAAGAACAACTAAAAGACAAAACCACAAACACAATTAGATTCAGACTACATGGCTTTCCAGTGGAATGTTTAACACTGAATCCACATGTTGGCCAACTTCATTTTATGTAAAACACACACAGTAATACATTTACACCAAAACATCTGACATGCAAAACTGATCCTGTTAAAAACATTATAAATGTGAGTACTCACGATTTGCACACACCGTCCACTGCCTTCTGTCCACTTAGACATGCTACAAAGAGAAAAGCCATCATTAAAACACACACTCACACACACAGTATTTGCTCAACAAACATAAAAGTACATACATAACAAACTACACTTTGAGACTTGGTGTAGGTCAGTATAAGCATACAGCATGCCTAGTTACACATGCAATGAAAACATGAGCATAATCAGAGCCCTTTCATATTTAGGGTTGCATCATGACCATCACAAACAAGTAAAATAATGTGCATTTTGTTAGTTCCTGAAAAGGATTTGTACTTAAGTCTTATACTTTATTAGTGCTTTCTATAGCTGATCGTTCTTAAACAAGTATTTCACTGTAGATGAGAAGGTTTTGTTACAGTTTTCTTAAGTGCAGCATAGATGTGGAAATCTGTCTCAGACACTTTGTGGTGATGACACATTTTCAAACACAAAAGCACAAATTAATCCCAGAGCACTATCTTGTCTGTTTTTTGATAAGGAAGTATATAAATATTATAAAATTGTTTTACCTATACAGGTTTGCTTTGAGTACTGGGAACGGATGAAGCCATCCCTACAGGAACAGGAAGCTTTTCCACGTGTGTTGATGCAAGTTGTGGTTGTATTATCACAAGAGTATGGCTCCACCTCACACAAGTTAACAGCTGAGAGAGACACAAAATAAGTCCATGAGACAAACTCTCCTTCAAGTAATGTAGCTGGTGTCTCATTCATGTCAGGTTCTCCTCAAAAAGAGATAAAGGATCAGGTAGAGTGGGAGCAGTACTTACTTTTATATGCACCATTCAAGGGTTCATTTGACTCTATTTCCCTCTGAATCTCCTGTTCGGTGATATTGGTGTTTTGGTAGATGTTATTCACTGTTGCTATCACACTTCCCTCTCTACAGAATTACAAAGAAGCACAAAAAAAGTTAAAAGTTTTGTAACATGTGGTGTTATTGTTTTTATATTAGGAGACAAAGGCAATACTTACCTTAGTTCCACAACATCAGACCGTACATATCCTTGTGTATCATAGAGAGCTTTGAAGAGCTTTGAACAGAATAATAATTTGGTTTAGTGACTATTTATGGTATATAAATATAACTACTTAACATAATAACTCACAACCTACCGCGTCTGAGATATTTTGCGCCGTTTCCCGGAATATTTCTGAGGACCTGTTCTCCATACCATCCTGAAAAGTTGAGTTTAAACGAAGCTCACCTGGGAACACTTGGGCTGAGTGAAGAAGAGAAAAGGAGAATAATAGAAAAAGCTCTCATCACTGACACCTGAAATAATTTCTGTAATGATCATTTTGACCAACGATTACAGGTTGTTATGTTCTTACCTTCGATACACTGGCCATTCTGCAGGAAGGAACCAGAGATACACAGGCAAACTCCATCGAGACACTCACTTTGAAGTGGGCACGGATTAGCAGGACATCCATCTATGATGAGAGAATTTGGGGGGGGGGGGTTTAAACGAGCAAATTTTTTTTCTCATGTGAACTGAATTTGTTAAACTGCAATAACTGGGGTTTTTTGACACCTGAGGGCAGTGGAAACTAAATGTGAGCAAATCACTGACATGTCATCACCTTTTAAATTCATATTTGCAAACTTAAATTAAAAATCTGCTCATATATACATATATATACATCCATCAGTTAAGATGTTATTCACAGACTTAAGCTCTGTTTTTGGTCTCTTACGCTAACCAGGCTTGTACGCCCTCAGGCAGCTGCATGCTATGGCTGAATATGACTCTCTGAGAGAGATTTACTTTTGAAAACACTGATTTTATCCACATTAAAATGCAACCAATTCTTTCTCATTGTATTATTTAGCAAGACCCACGTGAAAGCAGCAACCTCTACTAACGTGTGTTCTTGTGTATGCAGGATTTAATTTCAACCAGGAATTTTGGCAACATTTCACTGATCAGTCACATTTTTACTAAGCTTATCAATTGAATTCTATGCTGCAGTTTTTAGTTAGGATAAAAACTGCATCACATCTCTAGCATGGACCTATTTTCATCTCCCACAACAACCTCATAGGCAACTACACAAAATCACATGAAACCAGTGGAGAAGTGTACAAACCTATGATCGGTGGTAGTGTGGGGGGTTCAGGGATTGTGGTATTGACTGGGGCTGGCGTGGTGGAGGATAAGGTTGTTGTACGGCCAGTCCATGGATTGACTGAAGCAGTCGAAGTGGGGTTTCCTGTAACATGAACATATAGGTAAAAATAAGTCAAAGGATATTTTAATAACATTTCATTGCCAGTCAGAAGAATTGAAGGACTCAAAGTGGTGTGCATTGTTGTGGTGTTAGGCAATGCGACATCAAAACAGCTAAATTATGACCACAGACAAGAAAACAGCCATTGTCAACGTCTAAAAGTGTAACTCTGACTATTCACACATAGCACATACGTAAGTCATTATATAGATACTTGAGGCCAAATCATTTGCTCACATTTTTACTGTGACTATGAAATTTTCTGTACAGCACAATGAAGAGCAAAGGGCTAGAGCTGTGAGTGCTTTAACTATTTAAATGATGCAGCATGACAGTGAAAAATATTTACACTTTTAAGATTACCCCATGCAGTTCTAAATTATATTCCTCCCTAATTTGATTTGTGTGGTAGCTGCAGTTGATGTTGTGATGTCTTCTGGCTGTGATGTGGCCGCGTTCAAGGAAGTGTTCAATTGAGTAAAAAAAAAATTGCTTGACATATTAACCAGGTTTGTTTTTTTCATTCCACCATGCAAACTCATGGACAACCAATGAAACAAAGACTGATCACATTAAATAAAGTTACACATCTATGACTGGGGCTGATGTGGAGGAGACGGGATAATGATGGGGGATAAAGATATTTAAATATTGAGTCTTCTTTCATTTCCCTCTCACCTGCGTCGTTATTTTTTATTATTATTATTACTGTTTATTTATGTATTTTAAATCTTCCATTCACGAACACACATCAACACTGATCATGTAGTAAGGCCTACCTCCTGAAGTTGTTGCTGCAGAACTAGGGTTGGTGATACCTCCACTAGTTGTGGAGGAGCTTGGTGAAGAAGTTTGGGTTCCAACTGTTGACACTTTGACTGTAGTGAAACTGGAGGAAGATGATGTGGCGTCAGGAGTAGAAGTCCCAGTCACTGTGATGGTGGAGGGGGTTGGACCAGTTGTTGTTGGGTTTTCTGGGCTTCCTG
>JAQMCX010000021.1:4527230-4598223 GCA_029814765.1 Acanthurus leucopareius
TAAAATCTTTATCGCGTTAAAATCTTTATAATTAATTGATCGAAATTAACGCGTTAAAGTCCCGGCCCTACTTTTGATCATATAGTTTTTTGTTTCTTTTTTATCAAAATGCATCCTGGGATCTTACTTATTTTCTCCATGTGTGTTTTTATGTATATTGTTAAGCACTAGTGCATCACTTGTAGGAACATTTTGTGTTTAATGTCACACATTTGATAAGTTTTTAACACAAAACAAAGGACAAAGTCAAGTGACCTTTGTCTTTTGTCTTCATGACCAGGTGACCATTGTCACTGTTATATCATTACCAAACAACGTGGTTTACTTGATGAAAATATACTGGTTTAGTTAATATGAGTTGACTTAAACTTTTTTGTGCAATAATTCCACCTTAAAGCGTCTAAAAACAACTATATCTTTGTTATACCTTTGTTGAGACATTAAAACTGCTCTCCTGGGTGAAAGTCCTGTTTTTTTGACCCATCCAAACCCACCTCTTCCATATTTTTCATTGTTTTGCTCTTTATACTGCGTCACTTTTCATTTTTTCATTGTTTTCAATATTTGTGGCTGAAACGACACACAAAAAGCTCACATGGACAGTGTTGTATAACTAAAAAAACAGATTCTTGGTGGGTTTAATACTCAGAGAGGCCTCGTCGACCTTACATGCACTGTTTTGATTTAGTTAAGATACATAAATATCTCAGCTGGCTGCAAACTGTGGCTGAAAATGATATGTACTTGTCGCTAATGATAATATTCAGAGTGGTATCAGCTTGTTTAACAACATCAAGAAGTGTTTTACCTCAACCTTCCTGTCTATATGTCATCCCATTATCTCCCCTCCATCCTCCTCCACCTGTTTCCCACTGAGACATTTTTCATTATCCCGTTCACGTCACATGTGCAAACTACTTAATCTGTTACCTTCCCAACACAGAGCCTTGTTCGGGTTACCTGGAGACAGTGGCAGGAACATAAAACATAATTACTAATGATCATCACTAATTGCAGTAATCATGTCTTGGATCTTGCAGTCCCAACAGTTTATCTTAGGCATAAATATAAAATACAAGGTGTAGACAAAATCATTGTGGAAAAAAAATGCACAACTTAATAAGTTAGTGCTGCAAGAGACGGTTGCATTGGTAGCATGTCCGATTGAAGCGTTTGACAGGAAAAAAAAGCTGCAGCACTGCGATATGTGAGTTTTTTAAAAGGCTCCAGAGAAGCAAATGTGCAATTACATGAATCAAATTTATTAATATGTTTAGGAAAATGTTCTAAAAACTCTCTGACAGTTTTTATCAAACACAAATCAAGACAATTGGTCACAATCTGAAACTACCCAATAAAGATTAAGTGTGGCGAGGTGACAAACACTGCTAATTGTGCACAAGTTATATAGAAGAAGGAGGCAAATCAGAGTCAAAACAAAGAAAAGTTTTAATAACTAAATCTGAAATGGTTTTATTTAGCAGGAGGCCTGGTTAGTATCTGTACTTGGTTTCTGTATATCTGTTGGTAATCCAAGTCTGGTGCACAGAGCTGAACTTTTCAACTTTGGGTGCATTAGACAGTAATTTGGCACTGAATTGGAAGCAATAAGATTTAGTGCAGGATCAATACGTTGTGTCCAAATAGTGCTAAAGCTTCTCCAACAAAAGTGATTCAAACAACTAAGAAAATCAATAGCTTTGTGTCCTCATTGATTATAAGTCTCTGAAAGACAGCTCAGAGACTGAATCCGTTCTTCTGTCAACACAAGCTGTATTTGTGGATTTTACAGTCACAGACTTGCACTATAATAACTAAAGAAAAGTTGTCATACTGCGTTTTATAATTCAGTTAAGTTTGAAATATCAAGATTTATTTCTTTCATGCTGAATCATACACTTAAATGTATTATTGTCCTTTTTTTTGCACCTGTGTGAGCTGGTTTTGATCCCAGCTGACACTGAAATCAGGGAAATTAAAGGGAATTTGACTGCAATAATAACATGAAGACTGTTTACCCACAATGCCACATGTTCGACGCCAGTTACTATAAACCTCACCCTGAGTTAAATCTCTTATCAGCCATTGGACGCCATGTTTTTGAACCTGCGTAGCTGTGAGCTTTGTCACAGAGGAAGCGGGCGGCGACAGAGAAAGACTTTATATCACCTTTGTTTTTTATGACAGACATACAGGCAGAAAGACAGGCAGACAGACAGACAGCTGCTGACCCAGTTGCAGATCAGACCAGGTGTGGCAGCGAAGACTCAGGGGGGGCCGAGTTGATTTTTATCAGACATGACAGGTTTTAAACCCCACTCACCCTGTCACGCAGCAGATCCATGGATGGAAAGATCGCCGATAGGTCAGATAGATTTTATTACCCTCTGGTCCTGTGTGACTGTCTGCCTCTCCCTCTGTCTGTCTGTCTATCCCCATCTTTTAATGTCCCCCCGCCCCCCCGCAGGTCTTTAAGGGAGTCCATGCAGACCGGTAGATCACACCCAAATGACATAAACTGCAACGAGACTCACGGCTGCACCGGCTCATCTGTTGTCTAACATTATTCCCCTCTAATTGTGATTGAGAGCATGTTTACGGCTCCTGCTGCCTCACTGTCCCTGGCACCAGCTCAGCCCAGTGAGTTCATTATTGGCTGAACACACAGATCCATATGTTGCCAACAAGCGCTAAAATTAATCCAAGAAAAACAAAACAAAAAAACCCAGAAAACATGTAAGTTAATTAAAAAAAATTGATGAAATTTGATAAGATTGATGCCCAAGAGGGAAATCGGTAATTCAGCAGCACAAGAAACAGATAAACAAAATATGCCACGATAAGAGAACAATATACTTATAAATACACTATATATCAATAAATAACATTAGATAATTGAATATCGTGTAACACAATAGTGCAAGAATCATTCAATTATAAAATTAGTGTAACAAATTCATTTAAAGTAATGTAATGTTCCACTAACATTAACATAAATACGTTGACATGATGATATTTGCGGTGTTATGATGATACCTGCAGTGTTGGCAGTGATGTGAGATTTTATTTGTAAGAAGATTAAAGTGAAACTACAGAAACTGTGGAAATAAAACTCTTTTTTTTTCAGGAAATGGCAGGAAATTAATCTTGAAAAATATCCTCAGTGCTGTGTTCACAGCTCATGTTGTTCTGTGCTTTACCCTGCGGACGGATACACACTTTAAAAAGTGTGTGTAAGTCACGATGGCAGGTTTTTCCCTTTTAAACTGGTAAAAGTGGAGACTGGGGAGACTTTACTGGAGATAAATGTTATGTCTGGAGTTCTGGCCAGTAAAACATAAAAACATTGCTCTGTTTTTTAAGTACCTTTGCTAAGATTGGCTGTATTTTTTAGTTAATTCCAGGTAAAGGAAACAATAAGAGCTAATTGCTATGCTAGTGTCTCTGAGAGACTGATTCATCCAAGAACAGATGAGATTTTTCATTCAAAACCAGCAATTTGAACACAATGTTGATGCAAAAGAGAGAAAACCAGCGGATCATCAAACTCATTAAAGTACATTGTTGGTGTTTCATGTGTCACTGGAACTTTTTAGAACTTATTTAAATACCAACATTAGTCACACATATAACGCTTACTTAACCCAAAGCACAAGCTTTTCTAAAACCTGTATGTGAAGAAACTTACGTCATGAAGGGAGTCGCTGGCAATCAGAACTATTCAGTCGCTCAGATAGAGGAAAATAAAATATTTTACAAGAATACTGAAACTCTGAGCTGCTGTTTGCAGGAGAGGAAACTTCAGCAGATCATCAAAATCATCAATACTCATTCTTTTAGGAGCATGAATTTTGTTGAGATGCTCAAATTTGGACCAAAGTGGCAATTTGACCTACAGACTGACGTTATAATTCATAGCTGTTTGCTTTTTGATTAGAAATTAAAGGAAAAACAGCCTCATAAATTCAAAGTAACAAGAGGTCATGAATTAAAGAATTTAACTTTTTAACTTGATGCATTTATTTGAACTTGACCATGTTGATGTCGAGGTGAGAATCAGCATCTCATTTGACTTCCTAACCCCGTTTTATTTTTCTGACACCAGCGTTTTAAGGTCAAACCGGATACTCTCCCGGTCACGCTCGAATTTCTTTAACCTCTTTACTCTCACCAGCATTCAGTTACTGTAGATGTTGTTGTTTTTTCGGGCTGTGACACTCCTGAAGGTCACAGTAAGCTGAGAAAGCCTGTGGTTTGGAAAACATGTGGCCAAAAAAGAAAAACAGGCTCAGAGCCTCATGTGTTCACCTGGAAACATCCTGAAGTAAGAAATAATATATTTTGAACCAAATAAAAGTAAATGATCCGATAAAAGTGAACCACAGCTTCAATCATGTTTAAATAAACTTACTTCTGCATTAGTCCATCATTTCCTGGTTGGCATTAGAACTGAAAGAGCCTATTGATCTGTTTTGGGGCTTTTTTTTGGGATCATGTGATGTCATTGGAGTGAGACAGACCTCATTAAAAACCCTCTGGCAAGAACAAAACTAGCATAATTTTCATTTTAAAAGTCACTCTCATACTTTGGTCAATCAAGCCGGGACTCTCCTGCACAAACAGCACATCCTTACGTCCAGTGACGGAGGATTGTGAGCTTCTTCATGGAATAAAAACTCGTTACAAAACATAAAAATAATATTTAAAATGTAATAACACACAAATTCTGCTAGATCCTTCCCTCCAATCATATTTTAAAGATGCAGCAGAGGATGCAGGGGGCGTGGTCTTGTGGCTGGACAGGAGGTTTCAAGATGATGTAACTCAGTAACCTTAGTCAGTGCTTACAGATAAAAACTGTAGAAAACATAATAGAAATATGTCATTTTTGTTTTATGTAATAATTTGAAGAATATTTGTCTTTTTTTTTGTTTATCCCTGTTGATGTAGTTCTAGTTATGCTAAACAAATACATCTATCAGTTCTGATTTAAGCGTGATGGGGCTTTAAAACAGTTAATACAAGTATAGTAACGATTCATCAGAGCAAAAACCGTCGTTTCTATCTTCTCTCTCTGTCTTCTGTCCATCAGCTGTGTCTGTCTCTTTCCTCAGGGAGGCGGCAGCCATCAGCAGTGCCCTCACGCTGAGGCTACAACTTCTTGCCAAAACTATTACCCCTACAAACCAGTCTGTCTGTGTGTATGTGTGTGTGTGTGTGTGTGTATGAGTGGGTGTGTGTGTGATTAGATCATTGAAACCACACTTGTTTCCCTGTTTCATTCATTCACATCAGGTGCATAATAAACATTACAGACACATCTGTATAACCTGACCCAGATGTTAGACCCGGCATCCTGCACAGGTCGTCCTCAGACCGTCAGCTTGTGTTTTCAGTGTCTTTCATCCTGTTTTACAAACTTCCTGTAAGCCCTTTAGCGATGGTCGTTCCCGTTCATACGTGTTCATATGCTCAAGAAATCAGATTTAAAATCATGAAATTATTTTAATGTCAAACCTTTGTGAGGAAGTCAAATCGTTATAAGATCTAATACAATCATGCCATGACAAGAAAGGCATTTTAAAGGTGTGGGGAGTGATTCTGGAGAGGAAATAGTTGATTTCTGTGTCTTATTACAAGGATACAAGGAAGTTTATTTGTCGTTACCAGGTTTTCTGTGTACAACAGCTTAAGAAACAGAGTGAACAATAAGCTCTTTCTCTCTCAGGAATCATTTTTTAAAATAATTTAAGTGTTAAACCTCTCAGAGATGAGGTTGTGTTAGTGGCAGTCGGTGACACAGTAAAATAATGGAGACAAAAAAGCAAGATGTCCCCTCCTCCGGTGTCTGCCGCCCCGTCCCACCCCACCCCGCCCCGCCCTCAGTGACTGTCTTTATGTTGGGTTGTGTAAGTGCCAGCATCAGTCAGGTTGTTTTTGCTGGCTTGGCGACGGCGCTCTGCTGCCAGCTGCACTTCTGACTGGAGAGCGCACATCATTCATTTTAATATTTGTCCTCCTTCCACCTCTCCTTTCCATTCACCCATCTGTACTCCTCTTTTTCCCCTTTTTTCTCTCCCTTTTGTCCTGACTTATCTTATCTAAATCTTCCACTTTTTTCTCCTCACCTCCCTGTATTTTTTTTATTTCTTATTACTCTCACCTCAGTAATTTCCTCCTAATCTTTTTTTATCCTTTTTTCCTTTTCTGTTTTGCTCATACAAACCTTCTTCTTCTCTTGTCTACTCTTCTTTCTTCTCTTCTTCCTGTGAGTCCAAAATATAGAAATTCTGATTAGCAGCAGCTCTTTATTTTTATATTTTGTGATGTATTCATGTGATTGTTTGCTCAGAAGCACGAAGATGACATTTTTATCTTCATAACCGAGGTTGATTTTGTTTGTAGAGCTCAAAACACACACACACACACAAGACACCTCTATTCAGCAGCTGCTTGGGTGTTTTTTAATACATAACTGAAGCATTTTCATGCTACATCGACCGCCTGCATTCAGTCAAGTTACATAAATGTAAGAAGTAAAATCAAATTCAAATGTAAACTCAAGTCAAGATGAAACACTGAGGTGCATCTCATTACATCTAGAATTTACGTACTGATCCTCGGATCATTTTTTAAATCATTTTATCATTAAAAGTTTGTGTAATAAACACATCTTGAGAGTTGTAAAATTTTCAAATGTACATGAAAACATGCATTTAGTTTTTCTGAGCAACCGAAGCATGAGTCAGCTTTTTGTTGTGTTCAGGTGCTCACGACAGCAGGTTTAACTTGGGAAAAGTTTGTGGTCTGGGTTGAATAGAAATAACTTTTAAAGTCCAGAGTAAACAAGATTTTGTCTTAATCTTAGCTCTGTGTTGCTAAAAGAGTAATTCATGGGTAAATGTCATGATTTTATTTGTCAGAATTGGTTTGTACAAGCATACGTAAGCACAGGTGCAAAATATGGCCACAGATTTGATCTAAAAGGGATAAAAAAAAGGTATTTTTCATCGCATATCTACTTTAAACAAATCTAACTTCTCTCTCGACTTACTAAAAGTGACTCTGATGCTTAGAGTCAATCCCATGTAAAATATGAACACTAGCCTTCAGTTTTAAACACCACTTCCCTTCAAACTTCACTTCCTTTGACTGTAAAAATGTTGTCAGTGGAGATAATCAAGGTTGCAATTATGTTTCCCATGAAAACACAGTTGGCAGATCAAATTAGTGTGAAAGCAACTTTAAGAAGACATGTTTGACATTTACAGAGGCTGAAACACCGAAATCCATACGAGTTACAATTTTGAAGTTCTAACCTTTAATTCATCTGATGTCGTAGAAGCATAATGGTTGAATGCGACTTTGATTTCCCCTTTTATTCTCCTTTAATTGAAATACTTGATTCACAAATCATATATTACAGTGTTCAAATGCTCCTGCTGGTCTCCTGGGTCGATGTCACATGCTGTGTTTGCTCAACAACCTTGTCCAGAAGAGGTTTGGTTTGGTGTGACGGTGTTGCACCATGTTGACAACCTTTTTCCCCCCACATTGTGTACAAATGTCACTTTAAATGCTTGAGAAAATGGGCGAAGTGCCATTTGTCTGATAGAGACGGACTCAAACTAAAAGGGTTGTTTCATAGGAGCCTTCATCTCTCTGTCATTTATCCCTTTCATCTAAATCCTCTGTGACTCACCCGACTTCCTTTCTTTTATTTCACCTCGACCTGCCCATCACCCATTACACACACACACACATTACACACACACAGACATACTGACACACACACCCACACACCCACACATACGCACGCACATGCACACACACACGACCAGCCAGTCAGTCAGATCAAAGGTCTGATGGTTCTTTGACTGAGAGGCACTCACGCTACACACACACACACACACACACACACAGATGTACACTAACACACACAAACACAGATATGTACTAACACACATGCACACACACACCAAACACGCACACACAGAAGACCAAAGAGATGTGGTCAAAGAGTTGTAGGTGTCCTCATGTGGGAAACTGCTGCCCCCTTGTGGTGATGATAAGTTTATTCATTATCTTTGATTAGTGAGTTCGATTTTATGTATTTGAGTTATAAATCAGAGTTCTGTCTCTCATTCTGTGTGTGTGTGTGTGTGTGTGTGTGTGTGTAAGAGAGCTTGCAGCAGCAAGGTGAAACAGAACTAAATGCGTCATGCTGACACACTGTGACGCAGTTGATACACACACACACCCAGATCGGACTTGATTTAAAGATTGAAAAGGCAGTTTTAAGGCTCTGGAGGTTCATTACAGTGTTTTGTCCAGGATGTTTTAAATGGGGTGGGGCTGTCTGCAGAATAAAAAAACAAGAAACCTCCACAATCCCGACTGTTTCCAGACAAAAGTGAAGAACTTCTTGTACATAATCACAATTTGAGGCGTCCGTCAAAGTTGCATGTAAAGCAGGAAGCAGGAAGAAAAAGAAAAGACATTACAGACAGTCAGCCAGTCATAGAAGTGTAATGAAATTATGTCTTCTAGAAAAAATGATATAACTATATAACTGCACAAATTGCACATATCCTTGATTTGCAGAATTTCACAAGGCCAACAAGCGACTTAAAACTGAAGTCATGAAGAGAAGAGAAGGGATGGAAAAAGAGAGATAGAGTGGAAAAGACTCAGAAAATGAGTGAAGTGAGGACAGAGATGTTCAGTACATAGAGGTCTTGAAATTGACAGGAAGTGGAGGTCAAATATGGACTGAGCTTTGGTGATAGAGAACAAACATCAAGGTGGTGGTGGAGGGTGAAGATAGGAGCATCAGTGGAGACAAAAACCATTAGAAATATGATTTTCGTTAAATTAATATAGCAGATAAATGTGCAGATGACCTGTTTTTGAAGCACAGTGATGGTGCTCACCTACATTCACACTAAAGCTCTGGATGCCTTTGATAACTTGTGAGCTTTAGGTTGATGACGAGCCAATAACACTGAAAACCTGCAGTAAATTGTGTGACCACTAGGTGTCAGGAGACACAAACACACAGGTTTGTGAACTCAAACTGCTTCTCAGCACAGAGTTGCTGGGTTTTTCTTCAAAATTAATCTCAGTGTCATTTATTTGTGATGTTGCACACACAGTATATGTTTCTACAATGTGTTTTAGAAAATGAAATAACAAATATGAGTACAGTTTTCAAAGAACTCTACTTTTATGAAGTAAAAGTAGTTCTATCAAAGTGCAGAAGTTCTCTGTTGCAAGTAAAAATCCTGCATGTCCAAATTTATTCTCAGCAAAATGAAGTACCAAAAGCAAAAGTGTTCGTTATAAAGAATGGCCATTTTAAATCTAAGTGTCTCATTATTTGATAGAAATTATGGATGTTTCAATGTTTTTATCATTTTAAATATTGCAGTCAAGGATGGACAAACTTCAGTGGCTCTATATGCTGCTAGTTGGGAAATTATCACCTCAGGGATCAAAAAAGTCCATTTAATCCTTAACTTGATTGACCTGTGAACATGTTTCATAATGTACATGTTGACTTCTTGTTTGAGTGGGTGTTTGTGTGTGTAAATACACAAATAGACAGTCTGAATATGTCTGCAGTACCGCATATGACCACAGAGGGTCAGTACAGGACTGCCCAGATGAATCAGTCGCTACCAAACACACACAAACATCACCACAACACTGGACATCATATGCAAAAGTCCTCATGTTGCAATAACAAAAACAACATGATACATAAGGTTTGTGATTCAAATGTCAAAGATGTAAAGATTTTACTGTTATTTTTACATTTTTGTCCCATTACTCCAAAGTAAACCAGCTGCCCACCTCAGATATGCAAAATGCATTTTAAAGTTGGATTTCAGATGTAAATGTGTGCAAGGAGCTAAATGAGAAAAATGAGAAACTGTGCAGCTTTTCTGCAGAAACAGTCCGACTGCTCAGCAAATTCTCTCACTGGATAAATAGAAGGTTTGGAAATCATTGATACGTCCTTTATTTTAATGAGGAGAAAATCCTCTGGGAAAACATATCTGTTCTCTCCGAGGAGCGAACTGTGCACAGAGGCAGCAGATTAAACAAATATCTCCCTTTTTTCAAAAGCACACACAGGGAAATACATGTTCTTCATGCATTAATACACACCACCCGAGTGTGTTAAAGCATTTAACCCATAAAAATCCACAGTAACTTCTTGATAATCACAGGTTTGATTCCTATGTATGTGTCCATCAGGTGATTTTCCTATGAAGACACCTTCCTGGTTGGAGGTGGAGGATTTGGGTTGTAGCCCAGCAGGAGGGGGGGTCTTCACTGTCTGCTTTATATACACCACTTCAATGAACCCCATTCATAATTTGGCTTATGTAAGCAGGTTTGTATTTCAGCACTTTTAGAAGTTAGAGTGCATTTTCAAAATTAAAAGTGCAACATTTAAATGTTAGAACATGATTAATGGAAATTTAGCCTTTTTTTTTACTCCGCAGAGGAAGAAAAATCCGTTTTTCAGTCTTTTCTTCAGTTAAATGAAACTTCACCAGCGTTTTGTGGGCGTCTCTCGGAGTCTGAAATGATTATTGCAGAAGCTGGGTGTGTTGGTTTTGTTGTGTCAGCTGTGCATGGCGAGCCGCAGCGAGGGCCAACAACAGTCAGCCTATCAATTAGCTAATAGTTTTAGTCTCAGCTATCTTCCTGTAATGACACAGCCATTTCTCTGCTTGTGGAGAAGGTTTTGTTGCATGGTGACGTGTTGGGGTTTGAGTGTAAAAAACAATTCTTCATGTAAAACAGCAATGTTTCAGCCTTCATAAACTTTAAATTTATCTTTTGTCGTTTGGGGTTGTATTTTATTGCAAAACATGTGAATGTATTGTTGCACAACTGGTGAGTTTAAAATTCAAGATATTGAACTTGTCCTCCAGCATAAGAAACATGATAATAGCTTAAGAATAACAGCAATCATGCAGCAAAAATCCAACATCACAGAGAAAAAAGTAAAAATGATCCTTCTATCCTTCTATGATCCAGCTATTGTTTAATGTTTTTTATCATAAGTGGTGTTTTTTACAAAGATTGCAACAAACCTGATGCAGTAAAACTTGATGCTGTAGTCCAGCGTTGACCAAGTTACTCTGACAGCCTATAGGGGGCGCTCTCTGTCCACTATTTTCTTTTAGCAAACAAACATTATAATCCAATGCAAATTTTTTTTCCCCTTATACCCTCAAAGCAGAAAGACACTATAATCAAAGCCAAAATGTACAACTATTAAGTGTTTTCAGTAGTTTTTAACGGTTTGCGACGTATAGAACTTTTATAAGCAAATTTATACTATTAATTTATTGTTTAATACACAATATGTCATTTCTGTTGAGTGATTAAACTTCACTTTTAAGTGGATTCTCAGTGTGTTCAAATTTCCACATCACACCTGTTTAACTTGCATACTGGATTTCAATTGGCTCCATGTAGTTGTGATGTAAGAAGGACCTGCTGGTGTGTTTATGTTTTTAAACTCAGATTTAAACACAGAGAAAATGTGCTAACCTGTGTTTGCCTCACTGGCTTCAGTCTATAGGATCATTAAATGGAGTAATGATCCATTAAAGTAAAAGAAAGTGGTGTTTCAAGTTAAAACAGGATGTTTCTGTATCGTCTCTGGTTAAGTAACAAAACCTACTGGGTTAGTTAGCAAAACTTTGAATGGATGATTGAAAAGTGCGAATCCTTGTGACAAAAATGAACATTTTCTTTTGACATGTCTACCTCAACATCCTCTGAGCCATTTTACAGAGCTGAGCATCACACTTCTTCTGCTTTTACCTCTCAGAGAGACAAATTAATATTCACATGAGGTCACCTGTCATCAAAAACACGAGCCTAGTAGGTCGTTTTTACATGTTTAAATCAATGAGAGATGCTCTGATATCATCAAAAATTTCATAATTTGATGCTTAGTTTATAAAAAAATGACCACAACACCAGGCAGCGTCGTCACGGTGAGTTATCAGTGTCTGAAATCTCCGTTTACTGCTCCCTGCAGAGTGAACCAGAGGGACTTTATGAAGGGAGAAATGAATGACTGAACAAGGGAGTACTCCTTGGTGGCTGGTTCAAGGGTGACTGCATCATTTGTGGTAGATGACATTCTGTTTTCCTTAAGAGCTCTTCACACTCTTTCTCTCTCTCTCTCTCTCTCTCTCTCTCTCTCTCTCCGCCTCCCTGTCCAGCTGTCACTCAGGGTCGCCCCCTCTTTGTGAATGGCCGGCTGCCAGCCACTCCCGTTTAGTGAGGGCACTTCCTTACCCTTCATGCCTCAGCTTTTTCTCAATGAAAGCTTTCCACTGGGGACATTTATGGCACACAAACACACACACACAGTAACAGGCACACACACACACACACACACAGTTGCATTATACTTGTGTGATATATTGACTCAGTAAATGAGTTTAAACTTTAAATGGCTTTTAAGCCTATTAAAGCTGCACTCAGCAGATTTTTATGTAAAAATCCACCTGTCCTCTTACCTAAAATGAATTACGGCTGCGGTACGATGTTTCCCACATCGAGACTGGAGCTAAATTTCCAAATTGTCTCTCAAATAAGAATCGCCAGTGAAAAATAAATCCTCTTCACCCGCTTTTAAAAAACGACGATGAGCAAATTTTTATATTACATGAGCAAAATGCCATAAAACTTTGTTACCGAGCTTCAGTGGCTGTCAGTGCTGCTTCAGAGGTGTTTATCTCCTGGTAGTTTCCTTGTAGTGTTTCTGTATTATCTTTTGTTTTCTGTATTTGTGGTTAATTTCCTTTTTACTGTATTTGTTGGTAGAGATCTGCCCTCTTCGCCTGTGTTTTTTAAAATACTTGCATGTGTTTTCTCACATTGCAGAGCTTTGAGCTACGTTTGAAAAACAGTAAACGCAATATAACTTGTCATTAAGATATGAGGACTTGGACTCAGCTGACTGTCAGTCTGTCAGTTTTATTTATAATTCGCCAAATCATAAGTTCTCTCAAGACACTTAACATATAGAGTCGGTTTGGGCCACAATCCATAATTAAATTTATGAATGCAACTTCCACATAAGCAAGCACTTTCATTTAAATTCTCTTTTTTCCCTAAATATGTTTTTTTAAATATTTAAGATGAAAAATTAAGCATGCAACCTCTGAATTTTTTTTCATTTTAAAATGCAATTAAAAGTTTAGATTAAAAGCATTTATGACTTGAAAATCTAAACTGAACCTCACAGGAAATGTCTCACAGAAAGTCAGCATACTTCTGTCAGGTTATGTGCTGCTTCATTAAAACTATACAGAAAGAAATAGATGCTTTTTGCCAAACTGATTCAAAACTTTAAAAAAAAAAGAAAAAATACATAAATGCAGTTTATGCCCAACATATTGTCATTTACAGAAGCCCTAAGCGGACATGGTTAAATTTTTTTTTTTACAAGCCATATTATCTCGTTATCTCGAGAAAGCGAACTTTGTTTTCTGGAGATCATCTTGTTATGTTGAGAAAACAGAGTTCGTTTTCTCGAGATAACGAGATATTATCTTGTTATGTTGAGAAAACGGCTTGTAAAAAAAAAAAATTAAACCATGTCCGCTTAGGGCTTCCGTATTATTGAGATATATCTGCATATTATAATTATATATGTGCTTATGTATATATTATATTATACATATATAGATAAATTAACAAAAAAATATATCTATTTTATTATTTCTTTTGTATTACTAGTAAGATTTTAAATTTTGATACCAAGGGCAAATTTATTGCTGATGTAAAAGTTATTTGGTAATCCTCTCCTCCAGGAGCAAGTTACCTGAACCTTTTACAAGCACTCAAAAACTGTATGAATCTCTAATGACTCACACAGCTGTCGTCAAACATCCCTGTTTAACACTTGGTGTGATGCATCTTTCCTTGGTGTGATGCATCTAACTGTGTCGAAACTATATGACATAAATCGAAACTATTATAAAAGGTGCGGTTGTTGAACACATGGAGAGCTGCAAATATTTGGGTGTTGTGTTTGACTGCAAACTGTGCTTTGAATCACATATGGACGCTACCTTGAAAAAGGTGAAGCAAAGACTTTGTTTCTGAAGAAAATTTGACTCATTTAATGTTTCTGTTTAGATGATGACTCTCTATTGAGTTTGTTGTAACCTATTGTATTACTGCCTGGTTGGAAACATAACTGTCTAACAAGAGCAGGTTTGGTAGTCTTGTTAAAACTGCTACCAAGATCTCAGGGATAAGTCAGGCCAATCTTTCAGTCAGAGGGCTAATGCCATATTAGTCTGTTCGGATCATCCACTCCACAGGGATTTTGCGCTGTTGCCCTCTGGTCGCCGCTTCAGGGCAAAAAGACTCCATGTGTCTTTCATCCCAAGTGTTTTCAATATGCTTAATAGCAATTAGTACTCACTGTTTCCTTGCACTTTTTCTGGCCTATTTTCACTTGTGCACATTGCATGCTTGTTAACCTGGCCTTAGTATGAATTGTTGATTTGTACTTGGTATGAATTTTCATTTCTTGGCACTGGCTATGTGTTTTTTTATTGTTCCTGTATTCATGTTAACCCTTGCTACACAAAAAAAAATCACCACTCCCATCCCCATCATTACAAATTACTGGTGATAATATAACTTTTTCCACATTTCAGGATGTATTGCTTTAAGGAGTATTATAAGGAATCAAGTCTTAAAAATTAAGGTGACAGAATGTGAAGTATTAACATTATGTATGACAGACTGTCAGTGTCTAACTGAGGGGTGTCCTTTACCTTAGCATTATGACCTTAACAGTTCTCACTGCAAACTTTTTCATATGGAGAATTTTACAGGCAAAGTTGCTCATTCTTTTTTTCATCTTTTGGCATTCTCCATGTTGTCCAAGAGAAGCTTTTATGACTCTAATCTTAGACACTCCTTCACGAGAGACAAAACAAGTTATAAGAACGAGTATAAAAACATACTATGCGGCCATCATTGCAAATAGTTGTGAACAATTAAACATTTTTTAAAAGCAAATATATCAGGAAAGTTTTCGGTGTGTGCTAATGTTGAAAAAGGTGAGTGAGACTTCGTGTTTACAAGCGAAACTAATGAAAGGTTTTTACTGTATTGTGTTGCGGCTCACTTCTCTTTTTTATTTAAGGAAGTAGTTTGATTCTCCAAACAGATACTGTAAAGAAAATGACTAAACAAAGTATGATGACTGTATAAATGTGTGACTGTGTGACAAAGTTCATTGGGGAAATGTATTCACGTGTGCTGTGCTAGCGACACTCATAAAAACTTCTTTGAAGGGTTGGGACTTTTTCGGTTCTTCAGTTTATTGCATTCTTTAAGATCATCCTAAGTTTTGTGGTGTTGCCCTTCTGCTAGAACCAAGTATCTCTAAAAAAGTAGATTTGACTTTTTTTGCTCAAAATTTCAAGAAAAGGTGGTGTAAAATTAATTAACCAAGCCTCATCACAAATAAATATTTGCATTTACTTTAATTTTTTTACTGTAATTTTTGTTTTTTTACTGTAACTATCAGCATTCACTGGTTACCCTTCAAAAAACTAAACAAATAAAATGAAGATCAATGTACTTTGCATATTCTAAAAAATCTATGAATTGTTGAAATTGTGCTGACAGATACTTGTGTTGGTGTTGCATCCTTTAACTTTAGCCCACAGATCAATGTTTACAAAGTAAGATGTGATTTTTAAGGTGTGACTGTAAATCATCCAGTCCATCAAGCTGCCAATTTAAATACACAAACACATTTACAATCGTATGACAAGTGTCATAAAGGGGACTCATTTAGACATGATTCAAAATTAAAACTAAGATGACGACAAAATTCATAACATTCTGGAAAAAATCATGAATATGTGCCTGAGAAAATGTATAAACAAAAAACTGTTGGTGATAAGAAATAAAGCACATTTGACCTGCAGTCAAGATTGAGAAGGAAAAGCTAAAAAGGCCCACAGCTTATTTCCAGGGCATCATCGCCATCCAGTGGCAAAAATAAATACATCTTCATTACGCCTCTTTTTCTATAAAACAGCAAATACCAAAATTTACTGCATAAAGGATGACAAGCAACAGTTCTTAATAACAGCATTTTTTTATTGTTTTCTCCCTAATCATTTTTAAATTCATTGGACAAGTACAGTCTTGCATAACAAGAATCTGAAAGAACATAAGAATGGAAGATATCGTCAGCTACAAAATTTGGCGGTGATAAAAAAAAAAAAAAAAAAAGGAAAGAAAATATACCATAGTAAAATAAAATTTATACAGGGGTCAAAATTAAGCAAGATTTAGTGTTTTGTACATTTTTTTGTAAACAACAAGCATATTGAAACAATATGGCAAATCAGATCTGGAGGAGAGAGGAGGTCGAACCGAAGAAACTGAACACTGACTGGCATGACACATTGACAGGGACCCTTAAGCAACAATGTCTCAGCGGGTCACAGAAATGTCATGTACACAAATGTTACAAATAGTCACACAGAAACATGACATTTGTTGTTTTTTTTATACATACAACAGCATCTCTGCTACATACATCAAACCTTCACTCCTTTGTCCCTGGTTTATTGTGATATGAGGTATTTGCGAGGCAAATTTTTGCTTATGCCTCAATTCTGTTACATCATGGCAAATTATTACTTAAGATATTACAGCATTGCATTCACTCTGCCATGTTTAATGATTGCTTAAAACAACAGGCCATCAGGGTGTAAAAGGGGATTAATAGACTCATTCAGCAGAGTGATATCAGTTCCAGCACTCACAGCCAGTTGTAGCTATGGAAGACAGCGCAATTTTTCTTGTCTTTACAAAAAAGAACGTACAGCATAAATACATTTTAAAAATCAGCAAGAGGTTACATTTAACATTTACCAGACAATATCTTGCACCCGTGCTTCTCAGGAATAGGCACCCAATTTTCAAACGGGACATAATATGCTCGGTACTGCCAGCAAATGTGAAAACATCTAAATGCATACAAATTTTTTGGTCAGCCATCTTTTTTGCTCGCACTGCAAATGGCTGCCAGGGGTAACAGCTGAAGAAATACTTGATCACTAACACGTTTTTTTTTCTTTCATCAAATTCAATAATAAAGCAAAGCTTCTAAGTTGGGTAACAAGTCAAACTAAATCTAGGGGTTTCAATTACATTTACAATATCCCGATTAAACGTAACTGTATTTTAAAAGCCCCCCCACCCCCACCCAAGCTAAACCCTTCCTAAAAGTAAGGAGAAAGAGAAAATGTTAATGAAAAAAAATCCCACTTTCACAAATCCTCACCACCCACTTTCCCATATAATGCTGTCCAGACACCCCGTCTGCATATGCCCAAACAACAACATGTCTGTCAAAAAGGCCAGTCCACTCCTGACGTTTGAGCTTCCTTGATCCGACAGGGTACTTTAACTCCATGTAAGAAAACGGCTCAAAGTGCTAACTGGATTCTTTTAAAGAAACAAGAGAACTGAGGAAGAAATGGAGGGCAGAAAGAGGGGAAGGCTATTCTATCGCTGTCCAACAGCAGCCTCTATTGGCCAAAGAAAAGCCCTATCATCATTTGTTCTCCAAAAAAAATATACCAAGGACAACATTAACCCCCTGAACCAGCCCTCATTCTTCCTCTACTTCAACTGGCAGTTCCCCAGAATGATTAAATCTGTTTTTTACATTACATATATATTCTTATAAATATATATAGATATATATATGGCCCTTATTGAAGAAAACATGAGTTTCACATTGACACCAAAGTACCATAATCTCTATATAGCCAAGTAGAAAGTGTTTTCAGTGCTCAAGTGAGCTGGCAGCAGTCTGTGTATGTCACACTCATTCAACAAGTAATAAAACACAAGAAAAATCCTCTTTAAAGTCGCAAAATTAAACTTCTGAAAAGAGTGTTCACTGCACCTCATAGGCTTCTCCTTTTCCACTTTTTCCTGAGTAATACTTTCAACTTTGTAACAGACAATAACAACTTTTTTTTTTTTGCTATTTCAATTCTGGGCTATTCCCTGCCATCATGGTTATTTTGTATTATTATTCTACAATTGTAAAGTTGATTGCTCAAACACTTCAGCTCATTGGAAAAGAAATATGTCCGGTGCTACTCTACACTTAAAAAAGTACTTTCATTTCATGATTAATGACCAGACCTAATGTCACTAATATGACAAGAATAAACAGTAAATACATATTTAACTTAAAAATTACAGATACTTAAAAACAAATTGCATTTGCAGAAAGCCTTGCAGGCTTATTGTGGGGAGAGGAGTGGGCACAAAAAACAGAGCATCAGTATAATTAAAAGAAAGATGTCACTTAAAAAATAGAATAACAATAATAATATAACAATAATAATAATAATAATAAAATAGGAGCACTAAAACTTTAAAATAAGAACATGAACTTTAACGACAGAGTGTTCTCTCCCTCTCAGGCTCTCATCTGTAGCTTTGGCTTGTTGTGGTTTTGGAACCTGTACTAACTGGCTCATTGACATCAGATAACAAACTACTATACCCTGAGAATTCAGACACAGGCGTCCTGTGATCCACCTCCACGCCGGAGTCAGTGCCATAAGACAAACCGCGGCCATCTGACTTGAACTGGGAGCCGAAGGCCTGAGCAAAGTTTTCTATCTGGTAGGAAGGCTTGGAGGAGTCCAGAGAGGCCAGATCCTGCGAGGGGGCTAGAGGGTAGACCGTCGTGCCATTCTTGACTGGCGGGTGGTCCTTCTGGCTCAGGTCAGATGGGCTGATCTGGTAGGACGAAGGGGGAGTGGAGGAGTGCTGCTTCTCCATCTGGTCAGTGAGCTCCTGAGAAGGGGTGAGCTGCTGGTGTGTGGAGTTTTCTAGGCTGCTCAGGTGGAAGCTGTGCTGTGGTGAAGAGCCCGTCAGCATCGAGAAGTGAGACTTTGGCACAGAGGAGGGCAGCGAAGGTGAGGCCACCGACTGGCCAAACCCACACTCCAGCGGGGACGTAGTGTAGATGTTCTTGTCAGCGTAGAGGGGGTTTCCCGAGTGGGAACTGCTGAATGGTCCTGAGGCGGGAGGCCCAGGGCCCAGAGGGAAGCTGGCACTGTGGCTGGTACGCTCCAAAGCCTGCAGCAGGAAGCGGGAGTACTCATGCATCATGACAGTCTTGTCTCCAGATGGGCTGGGGGTGTCAGTGTTGTGGCCGATGTCGGAACCGTCTGCTGGGGCGGGGTTCAGCTCCACGTGGTGGTCGCTGATGTCAAAGTGGACGTCGTGGTGCGAGCCGTCGGGCTTCTGGGTGTAGTGGTCAAGGATGCTCTGCAGCACCTCATCTGGGATCCCGGACTTGTCCAGGCTTAGGGGTGTGTCACTGTCCATCACGCTGGAAATGACCCCCTGAATGACGGACTGCTGGGAAGACGGATGACCGATGCCAACATCATACTCACTACTCGTTCCTCCAACCACCACTGGCCCTGAGTTTGCATTATTTGTTGCATGAAGGTAGCGTCTTTTCTTGAGGAACTGCATGGCATCATCATAGTTGCTGCTGGTGGGCCCTACTTTAGCCCCGTTACCCTGCATGAGGCCGAGGCCATCCATGCCCCCGCTCTGCTCCAGTGAGTCTGCTTTGGCCTGTCCCAGACCCGCTTTGTCCAGGCTCTTACGATTAGCCTTCTTGAATGCCATCTTTGGAGCTCGGCCTTGGTGGACCTGCTGCATGCTGGGTCCTGGCTCAGTAGAAGAAGATACTGTATGATTCTCCACAGAGTATTCATGGATGCTGTAGCCTCCAGACACAGCCCCATGAATGTGCGGTACCTTCACCTCCACATCCCCCTTCTTCTTTTTGCGCTCACCTCCTTCACCAGAGTTTTTGGACCTTCCCCTCTTTCTCCCAGTACTCCCAGCATTTCCCTGAGTGACTCCATAGCTGCCTTGTCCCATGTCTACACAACCCAAGTCCACCATCCCGGGATCCAGCCCCTTTTTTATGGCTTCTCCACAGGTTCGCTTGTGCTTGAGCAGTCGGTCTGTCCTAGAAAAATACTGAAGAGGAACAAACACCAGAAGTTGTGTTTAGAGCAAATAGCAAAAAGTTATTTTTTGATTTCATTTTAGGACACCAAGCAGCTCACTAACCTGTTGGCAGGTCTCACATCTGTAGGGCTTTTCTCCGCTGTGTGTCCTCTTGTGCCTCTCCATGTGATACTTCTGAATGAAACGCATGTTACACTGGTCACAGCTGAATGGCTTCTCTCCTGAAGTACAGAAACGGCAGCGCTCAAGGTTAGTTGACATCAAAAGCAGAAGACGAATCATGGGTTGAATCAGGTGCTTTGGTGATATGAATGGCTGTCTTTTGTCACTCACCACTATGGATTTTCTCGTGTCGCTGGAGGAGGTATTTCTGAATAAAACTCATGTTGCACTGGTTGCATCTGAAGGGTCTTTCACCTGAAATGAAACCCAAGAGATTTATCCAGTGACTGTGTTGAATCTCCTTGATAGTCAAAACCCTTCTGTGATAATGTTTCTTTATTTGTAAAAAAAAATAATACAAGCACCTGCACAACAGAATGCAATCCAACGCAGTACTTACTGTCTTATTTAGTTCATAGGGATTCTTTTAGTCCTGATTTGTCTTGTTTATTCTTCAGGCTATAGTTGAAACAACAACTGAAACACTCTTTGCTCAAAGCAGCATGTGTTTCATTGCTATCGCAATGGATTATGTAGTATTTAATCATGTCAAACTTCCTTTTATCAACACTGACTTAATGCACACAGTTTATTATGTTCAAACACTAGTGCATGGAAAATTTGAATGATTAAATCTATTAATCTAATAACAGTTGTTTTTCTCACAACATAACCAGACTCAATTGCTATTATGCAACATTTAATCAGTATTTGTCAAAAAGTTCTGAAAAGATCTCAAACTCATGAAAAGTTAATACAAAAACTGGCCATTATAAGCTTTTAATAAAAATAAAATGTGGCAGAGCTGCTGTATGAGATTGTGTTATTAAGTAATCACTGAGTGTATATTTTGCTGTCATAATTAATGACATTTTATATTGGTGGCTGAACATAATCATTATTCACACCTTCACCCAGGTGCTGCACAGATCACCTGCGGAGCAGATGACCCACACTAAGCATAAGAGCCACTAAGTGTCTCATCGTACCTGTAAGACTCACATTCTGATGCCTTTGTTTATCATCTGTGATTTGAAAATATCAGATCTTCTCACAGTCAAGGAAGTAAAATGCATGCAAGGAAGAGGTTGTACCAACATTTGGTTCAAAAGTAATTCGGCTGAACATGCCGTCAACTCGTGGGCTTCTCAACCAATGATTGAAAACAACATTTAGGGGGCATCTCCACATCTGTCCTCCTTTTATCTGAGACCATATGTGTCTACTTAAAAGACCCAAACACCAGAGAACACTGTCCTCAAGGACCTGAATTAATTATAGTTAAGCTACTGCATTATTGCTTGTTTAATGTGACAACAGCTGTGAAGCTGAGGGCCAGGGATCATTTCAAACATCAACATAACACAAAAAAATGTGATTACTCCAGAGCTCTTACCTAGTACACACACAACCATCTAAAGATATTGTTGGATAAACTGTACAAGCAGTAATGTAAACACTACAAGAGTTTCTTCTGCTGTCCTCATAATGATAAACATTTCATCCTGATTGCACTTTTAACTAACAAGTTATGAAACTCATGAGGCACACAGAGGAGAAAATAAAAGCATCATGGTGGAAATTTGCCCTATCCGATACCTGTGTGAATGAGGACATGTCTGCGTAGGTGATAGGAGCTTCTGAAGGATGCAGCACAGTGCTCACAGATGTGAGGCTTGTTCCCCGGCGACAGACCGCTTCCATCTGCATCCAGCATCATTGATTGCTGCAGAACAACAGAGAAACAGATTCAGTCAGCTACTTTCGTATTTTATCTAAATGTATTTATCAGTTCATACTGTGCAAACGCACGTGTGTGATAAGCACGATCTAAATCTTTAGAATGATGCTATCATGATAAAATTTAAAACGGGCTAAAATTGACAAATTTATACTCAAAGTATTTTTACCAATGTAAAACAAAATTTTATTTGAAATAATTACTGAATTACTTCATGGGAAAGCAAATTGCTTTAAAACAATGTTTTAATGTTTGTTTCTAATATGGAGAAGCACATGAATATTATCTTGTGTTTTGTATGAAAGTAATTGCTTTTGTGCATTAGTTCTAGGGAAAGAAAATGTAACAGACGTTTTCACAGATATATAAATTTAGGACAAACCTTTGCCTCACTTCTCTTCTTTCTTGGTTTACCCTCCTGTCCATCACCATTTGACCTTCGACCTTTTCTCCCAGTGGGCTCTTTTCCCAACTGACTCGGCAGCTGTGACAATGACAAAAGGAGAGGGAGAGGGCCGTGAGAGCGAGCCCCGACAAGGAAATCACTTGATTGAAGGTTAAGGGCCTTCAGTCTACAACTATCCTGCAAACAAGTCCATGCTTGTTGCTGATCTAAACAAACAAGACACTTAAACAATGACTGGTGATTGTTGGAAACTTATCGTGCAAGATGTGCTCCCAGTGGGCAAAATAACAGTGCTTTAAATTTATGGCTCCTCTTTGCATAAGCAACCTATAATTCACTGTCAGAGCCTCTTATTTATTGTTCTAGCCAAGGAAACAGCCAAACTGCACACATTACAATCTAAAGACTTAAGATTATTACCCTTTGTTCACTTTAACACAAACAGTCTGTGTGGGATATTTACACTTTCTGTCTGTGATGCCTTTTCTTATAACATGCTGCACCTCAGTGCCATATGGACACTGACAGTGTAAATGTGGGTGCACCTGCTGTTCTTAAAATCAGCCCAACCTTTAGGGTTGAATGGGAGAAAAAGTGCCTCCAAGGCCTTCACATGTTGTGCAAAATAAAATCCTCAACATAAAAAAGTCCTGGAGTAGACAATTAAAAGAAAACCTGTCATAGTGGAGAAAATAATTCATTCTATTTTTCAACAGACTTGCATCTCGAGCCATGATGACCTCTGATGCCTTGCTATTGTTAGAAGTGTGTGGCTGTGTGTATTTCTATTTGAATGAGCACAAAAGACGTCTGAAATGAAGTGCAAGCTTAAACAAGACAGCTGTGTCCTTGGCACGGCGTTTTCATTCACGCTGAGGCTGAATGACATCATCTCTCTACCAGAAAGAAAAATGGGGGGGGAACCAGAGGGGCCCTTTTATATTTTGCATTTCAAGCCGTCAGTAGATTTATGTCGCCATAACCAGTTTCACTCAAGCTCCTCCCCTGCAACCATCCTCCCTCTGGCTCCACCCCCCTCAGGGTTTTTAAAAACATGAGCTGCTTATTGACACAGCCAGGCAAAACTAAAATCATCTAATATTAAATATTTATTGGTTTTTTTTTGCTTTATTAAATCGACGTGTATGTTTCTTAAATTTTATTCTTCATGATTTACATCAACACATAAAAACTGTAGCTAGACACACAATAATGCTCAAAAGGAAAAGCCTGTAAAAGATCCTATTTTCCCCCACAAGTAATGTTATTAGGTTTTGATTCTTAGTTGACTCAAGCTATGTCTCATAAACAGTTATCACAGCTACCTAGATTCACTGCAGCAAATGTAAATGGAGCCTCCTTTTCTTTCACTCTGGCAATGATGCATAGATATGTTGACAAAGCACATGCGGCTCATATAAATGAAGTAAAACAGAAGGTGCAGGGAACCTTAGAGAGTAAATGAGGCAGAGAAATGAATACTTTCATAAGAACTTTACATATTTTACATAATCTAAGTTGAGATGTGTTAATAGTTTACATTTGACTACATTTGTGTAAGCTGCCGGGGCAGTTAGCAGGTTGAAATTTCAGCTTATAATGTTGATGTACTATTCTTATTTGCTATGTATTAGTCTCTGCAAGGATGTGGTGGCATTAAAGCATCAAGTGGCAAAATATAAACACCATAACAATAATGTTAATCAGCAAATTTATGATCCCTGAAGCATGAAAGTAGTTTAATAGAAATTGATGACCATTTAGTATGCATGTATAAATGCTGATGCAGTTGTGAGCACTAATGCAGGTGTTGTTACGAGAAAAATTGGAGTTAAATCACCAAGATTTAACTTGCAAACATGACAAGCGCTAAAACTAACTTCACTTTCATCATCAATTAATCTGGATTTTAATTTTTTATTGATTTGATCTATAAAAGAACAAAAACATACTTGAAAATGTGTGTCTTGGAACCGATAATTTAACACCTAAACAATTCAGTTTACTGTAAATTAAAAAGAGGTGGGAGCGACAGCTCTGTGTGGTGTTTTGTGTGAAAAATAAACATAAACAAATTATTTAAGTAAACAAGTATTTGGCAATTAATTATCTACAATTTGTTATGGAATTTAGTGACTGATTGCTTCAGCACTCAACTTGATAAATAGGGGAAATGTGACTTAAATGTGAAATTTGACTTATACATGCTTAATAGAACAGCTTCACACAGAAACACCCCACCATGATTTCTTATAAGTGGTACTTACGTTGCCCATGTTGAGGTCATGTACCATCAGGCTCTGGTTGTTGCTGACTGTCACCTCCAGCAGTTCTGTGCTCTTTCCCAGCACTCCGGGGTAAACTGGCAGGCGATAGTCATGCTCCGACAGCTTCTCCTGCTTGATACCCATGGTGTGAACATAGTCTCCCACCCCCACACACCCCATGCGTCCACCCTGGATGCCCATGCTGCAGTCAGGCGAGTCACGCTCCTTCTTCAGGATCATTTCTTGTGGAGGAAGGTCCTGCATGACGGAGTGGGCAGCCAGCCGGGTGAAGCTGGTCACCGGAGGGAGGTGGCTGAACATAATCATGCCAGGGCCAAAGTTGGAGTCCATGCTCCCGTTGGAGCGCAGGAATTCATTGCCTAGTTTGTCTTGAATGATACTCATGGTGAATGCCGGCTGGCAGCAAAACTATGGGGTGGCAATCAGTGTCATCCTGTGAGGCCAAAAAACAGAAGTCTATGTTAGAACATGCTGTTTTAGGGAAGCACAGTAAGTAGCAATCAATCTATAATCCTCTGGTAGTTAGTTATAGCAGAAAAAATAATAGCCAGCAGACAACAATTACGGAGCCAGTTAAGCTCAGTCTTTAGGAATCAGTGTCACGGCCTCTGATCTAACAACTGGGCGCTTAGTCGGATTAAAACCAACAGATTGTGGGTCAACAAAAGGGCTACAGTCTGGTACGATGACAAACAGAAACAAGCACAACACTGAAGCCACACCGCATAAAATTCTATCTGCTTGATTACAGTGTGTGTACTGTATATTACAGGGCAAAAAGGTCAGTGTGGCTGCAACGCTAGACACAACATGAGATGAGGAATGAGAGGATTGAAGTTGTGTGTTAATCTGTTTGATGGGCCTGTCTGACCCAGTCATCCTATTTGCATGAGCTTATCTGCCAATGAGAGTGCACACAGACTGCATTAGAAAGACTGCTGGTGTAATTATGTGGCTGCTGCATAAACAAATCAAGTGCATGTTTTCGTAATAGGCCTGAAGCAATGTAATATTTAAACTGAATACGATTGGCTATAACCAAATACAATTTATGAAGGTAACCAAACATTGGAAAGAATACTCTGAAGAATACTTTTTACATTTTAATCTTTTAAATTCAAAGACATAGTAAAGCTTTATTAATCCATTATAAATATATACACTACAAAGACTTTTGGCCACCGCATGTACGACCCATCTAGGTAATGAGTGCTGTGTGGCTGCTGCCAAATGCCTTCAGCTTTGATGGTGCGTTAGCGGCAATAACATCCTCCGCTACAACAAAGCCAACTTTAATAAAAGAAGTAAAACTTCAGCCACTCAGACTAACTTGAGCTTCACTTAAATTTCAAACCAGACACACAGTGCTTGGTCTGCTGCGCATTTTATCGAAAACCAGCCAAGCTTGCTCGCTATGCAATTAGCTACCTAGCTAACCATTTGGCTAACCACTCTTGCGGGGCCCTTCTTTGTGATGCAGGATCAGGCAATAATTAATATGGCCATGCAATAACAGCAGCAAATCTGCGCCGATGAGCACAAAACGGTGCAAACGTGAGCGTGAAAACTCGCTAAACGCATGCGGAAAGTCGGAGCCGTTTAAGCACGTAAACAAAGTTAGCTTAGCACTCGTGTAGTTGATATTAAGGAGATTTTAATGGCAGATATCACTGCACACTTACGTTAGCGTTAACGTTACACAAGACATTAAATCCGCGAGCCGTAGAAATGATCAAGGGCGAACGCTTGTTTGCGCCGGAACGAAAAATAACGTGACTTCATCTCACATCGTTTAAACTTATTATCGACTGTTTTCACCAAGTTGTTTGCTTCGTTTCCTGGAGAGGGAACAGACTGAAGGTGATGGGGAGACAACACAAGCATGACCCATAACAAACGGCCCATACAACTCTAACGAACAATGATGCTGTCCGACTAGCCGAGGTGGCTAACTTAGCAGCTAACTAGCGGTAAGGTAACGTTAGTGCGCTGCGCTTTGTTGTCTGTCCCGTACGAGGAACTTAACACACACAGAGCCCGACCCGGCTAAAAAATTAGAGTTAAAGAAATATCCTTACCGGTGGAGGACCATGACCCGCTATCTTGGCTCGCGTAGATCACCCTCAGCTGTTCGTTTCACTATCTAGAGCCAAAACATTGTTCTCCCGCAGCTGCTGGGTTCTTCCATCTTGCCTCGGCGCAGGGAATTCTGGGTCCGACAGGCGGACGCGTCCTGAAGAGAGACGCAATAATTCAAATAACTCACATGAATATTACTAACAGAATATTTATGTATTATTCATAATCTTGTGTTTTTTCTATGTTATTCAAATCTTTTTGAATGTATTTTTAAAATAAATCTTATCTTCAATCCTGAAAGGCGGAAATTAATTTATCTCTGAAATATATTTAAAATATATAGGCTTCACAATCCAAAATACACAATTGGTATAAAAATGAAAAATGGCAAGAGAGAATCAAAATAAAAGCAAATAATGAGAATTCAAGAATCATTCACTTGAAAAACTGAATAAAAATATGTAAAATATGTTGACAAAATGCATTGTATACCAACAGAGATAATCTAACTACATGTAATATTTTCTCATATATATTAAATATTTACCTGCAGAGTAATTAAAGCTGTTCAAATGTAGTAGAATTAGAAATATATTTACCTTAAAATGTAGTGAGGTACAAGAAAAAACACAAAAGTACCTCTAAATTTTATCTAAGTACAGTGCTTGAGTAAACATATGGGTTTTCTTTGTCACTGTCTTGTTTTGTTTAATGTTTAGCTTTGTGATGATTGTCTGCAAAAAAAGCTTCTACTTTTTTGTTGTTTGATCACTTTCTAATAAGGACTTTAGCTGTTTAAGTCATTAAAAAGGATGAAAAAACTCACCTTGGATTGCAGTGGTGCATAAAGATCCCTTAAAATTCAAATCGCTGAGACCGATTGTTCAAATCACCAGAAGACTCCGGCCCATCAGTTGATCCTGACAGATGTATTCAGAAGTGAAGCTTTTAGATCTGCTGAATGAAGCACTATGTGTACATCTAAAAGCCTCAAGCCCCCACTCCTAATTGCCTTTTCTAATGAACCAATTAATTCAGAAAGCCGAGCATAATTGAAATGCAGAGAGTAGAGTAATGCGAAAAAGGTCAGTGAGTGCATTTTTGATGTTGCAGCTCCTTTCATATATCCATGATGACAACCCACACAGTTGACAGTAATATCTTTGAAATCACTCTCATCTTGGAGTGCTTAAATATGTATGATGGCACGACGAACAGCGTCTAGATGAATGAATAGAATATGTTGGAAGAAATAGTTCATCATTTTACAATTTGAACACAATCAGGAAGCAGATATTTAAGTTATCTATGAGGTTATACATCAGCTATGTGGAGGATAGGAACCATGATGTCTTTATTAACAAATGAATAATATATTGAGTATATGTGATATAATCTGTAGTCTTTGTTGGCTTCATAGTCACTGAAGACACTGAGGTTGTATCCTCTATATTTTCAAGATTTAACACCCTTTGGGATTTATGTGATACAATTAAAAAGTAATACATTTCTGCAGTTTATGGCCTCATTTCAGCATTTTTAATGTCACATATTTACATTTGACTACCCTCAGGCCAAAAAAATAAAAGGGATTCAACATTTCTCTCCTTTAACTGTTTGACTAAGTCTCCTAATAAAGACAGTGAAAGCTTTCAGCATCTTTTAGGGCAGTTGAACCCGTCTTTTAAGCTTGAGCACATGTAAAAGCACATCTAACAAAAATAAAAAGATACAAAGAAAGAATATACTATATGTGTGGTTTTGTTTGTGTAAATCTCAGCTAAGGTTATAAAATGTTACTGTATAAACTGACTATTATCTAATTGTTGGGACATTAAGGTCAGAGACATTATGACTCCTCATGTGCCAACGACTCCAATTTAAATGGAAAAATGTGTCATTGTTGTGAACAGGAACGTGTTCGTACCTGCACGCAAACCACAGACATGAAGCACAAGGAACACGAAAAACAGGCCAATATTATCATGTTTGCAATCTGTAGTAATTTGTGTATCATGTGACACAGATGGTTATCATTTCTAACTCCTCATTAATAATTCAGCCTGTTCCCTCTCCCTCCTCCCCTGAATCCAACCCAACCCTGCACGCACACACTCTCACACACACACACACACACACATAAGCTACAAATAATTTGAATGTGAATGTCTGTTCTCGCCCGTGGAACCAAAGAAAACTGAGAACAGCGGTGAGCCAAGGTTTGGTGATTGCCTGTGTTTTGCTGATTTGGATTCCTCTCACTGGGAAAGCCTGATGCCTTCACAGAACAGATGGCAGTCCTGGACATCTACACTCTAATCCTCAATTGTTAGGATGATAGCACAGCTGTATATGCATTAACTCTCAGTCCCCCAGTCAGTTATTAGAAACCTGTGTGGTGTTGAGACTCATGGGGTGGAGATAAATGATAAATGAGAGTTGATGTTTAGGTGGAATATGCCACAAATCTAATATTACACCCAAAAGATGAAGTCTTAGATTTGATTAGTGAGGAAGTTACAACATTAGAGCCTCATACGAACACAAAGAAACCTCTTTTGTGGTTGCAGTTATACACCTGACAGACTGAAAAAAGTCTGTCTGCACATGTACATGCACCTACTTGTTCATTATGTCTCACAAAGGACTGGACTTGCAACTTCTGCACCTAAATTTGAAATAATTGGTTCCACTTTTCTGTGAGAAGACATTTAAATGCAGTAACTAGTAGAATGCTAACATGCTAACATGCTAACAACATTTTAGGAAATACAGTTATTCCCTTTGTCACATTGCTATCCTAGCATGGGCTTGTGATGAATCCTAAATCCTCCATAAAACCACAACCTGCTTATTTTTACATTAAAGTGCGTCATGGAGATTAAATTAACTACTATATTTTAATTAATTAAGCTTTATTTGTGCTAGTAGGCTATTTTATTTTTACCTTGTCCCATTTTTAGTCTTTATGCTAAGCTAAGCTAACCATCTGCTTACTGTGCGGTTGCAAGACTTGTTACTTGTTATGTTACTCTATTTACATAATGAGAAAACTTGATTATTTAGGTATCTGTTCATGTTGTTTATATGTACGTTTTTTCTGTCAATCTGATCTTGCAAAATAATATCTGCTTGTAGAGATTACAGCAATATTTCACTTGTTATGGTTACGTTTATGCACCTTGTTTTGGGTCAATAAAAGACAGTGATCTTGTTTGATACAGACAGATTTGAACAGTGACACGTGTTAATTAGATTAAACTGAAACCAAATTCTTTACTTAACCTTATTCATTTGTTTTCTAATCCTTTTCTCAGGTGGGAGTTTGGATCTGAACCCTGTTCTGGTGTCAAAGTTTTGTGATTTCTACACCCACCCATCCACCTGCAGTACATTAAAGTCAGCTTTTCATTCACTCAGCGAACATTGCCTCTGAACATAATATCCTGGCTGCCATTAAGGCTCACAGACACATTGTAATTGATCTGTATCCTGATCAGGAGCAGCTTGACTGCTGAGATTTAAAATCACCACCGGCTCATTTCAACAGTGCCAACAACAGTGGGAGTCAGCATAATGAAGTCTGAATCCCATCTCAATAAAAACCACTACTGCACAGTCTTTTATTACATAAAATAGTTTAAATAATTTGTTGTTGTTCAGGGCTCCTCGCTGTTTGCCTGTTTTCTTGTTAAACAGCCACAAAATGCTGCACCTGTGATACATGAAAACCTTTTTTCTTCTCTCTGTGTTTGGTTATCTGTGATGCAAATGTTGTTGTTTTTTTGGCGGCTTTCATTTCACCTTTCAAAATAAATAGATCAGTCTGATAGTCGCAGTTCTGAAGCCATTTCGCTGTTTGATGTCAGTTTTATCGCCTGCAGCTGGAGAGGTTTAATATGAAGCCTGTCTTTCAGTGTAACAGAAAGGTGATACAGTTAAATAACACACCAGAAAATTAAATGACAGGGTGAATCTGATTTGATTTACTAGATTGTTTGTAAAAAAAAAAAACCCAAAGGTCTATTGATAATTGCACTACTTTCTCATCCTTTGTGTCTGAAGCTGCCGTCTCTATGGGAACCCTCCTCCTCTCTCATTTATGACCTGGAGATATTGGATTGTTTTTTGTTCGAGAGACTGAGAACATTTGAGCTGGTTGTATTAGTATCGCAACAGTTCATTAGTTTCCCTGATGATTTGTCCTTTTTCTTTTTTTTTTTGCTTTGAACGATTTGGATTATTTATACACAAATAAAATAAAAAAGGTCCTCTGAGACTATGAGAGGTGTTTTTATTATTTCATTTCGTCCATTTCGTCTCAGATCTGCAGAAAGTGGCTCACAGCAGCAAAGATGTCATAATCACTGTTAAAATGGGGAACATGGAGCTCTTGAGGAAGAGGCAGTCTGAGGTATTTAATCAGGTGACTTGGTTGTAGTCTGAATGAGCATCCCTGGACGGTTTTGTGACAGACGATATTTTCTATTTTCTCAGACAGTTATGACTTGTTATAATAATTTAGCCAAAACAGAAATACAACACAAGTTATGAACTCCAAACTTTCTGCAAAATCACATCAAAGACTTGAACTGCAAGTGCATGTTAGCATTTAATATTTATTGGAAGTGAGATTTTATGCACACATGAAGAAAAATGTGTTTCAAAACAAAAGCACCAGCTTTCACAAAAGCCTCCATGAGCTCAGATGTTCTGAGATCAGAGGAGGCTGGATGATTGTGTTTAACTTCTGCAGTCTGTCGTCAGTCTGTCATTTCTTTACATTATGTTAAAAGCTGTGAGCAAAAATACAATTTATACCTGTTGCTTTATTAAACTTACTGACATTTTTCCCCAACATTGAAACTAAAAAAACTCTGAGGCTGACATTCATTAATCCAAAATCCAAAATCAGTTCATGACATTGCTTATAAATGAAGCACTTTAAATAACTTGAAACAGTTTATATATTTTTTTATCAGTATATGATGTAGTTACTTACTTTTTTAACTTTTCAGATCTGAACAAACTCATTGGAGTTAAGTTTCATCTGACTAGTCAAGAGCTTCGTACATCTTGTGTGGTTGAAACTGCAAGTGTGCATTACTTAATATGAGTAGTACTTAAATATAATGCTGACCTTTGTGTTTTATCTGATTTAAAAACAAGGGCAACAATGACGTAAAGATGACCCTTCCCATTTAGGACTGTCCTCTGGGAGGATACTGGTCCAGGAAATCCTCCACTACAGTCGCCATCCAAAGTCAAAATCAATAGGAAGGCTTCATGTGAAAGAGGAGAAGCACAGATTTAATGTCAGACTTAAAAAGGGCAAAACCTTTGGTGGGGGGTCGTAAAATTTAATGCATTTAAAGCGAGTGAGTAAAATGTAAATGGAAAGATTTCAGGAAAAACTTTACGATTGAAATGACTCCTGTATTGCCTTTATTTTCAATTTGCTCGCCATTATAATCTCAAGTTAATAAGCAATTTGGCACGAAAAATCAGTGGAGTTCATCTGCAATTCAATTAGTCCTCCATGTTGCCCCCGTCAGACCAAATATAGATCAAATTTGCACTAAGGTCTTTCTGCCACTAGATGGCAGAGTTTAACTGGAAGCGCAAAAACCCTCTAACCTCATCACTTTGGATCTGTGTGTGACTCTCCATGCTGTTAATGACACAGAGGATGAGCTGCAATGTAAAGACTCTGTCATGAGGAATTAATGAATAAATTAATGAACTAATTAATATATTAATTAAGTCTCCAGCTAATTAAACTGACCAAATTAAACTACGCAGAAGAGTCAAACTGTCCACCTCTTCCTCTCTCTCTCACACACACACAAACGCAGTCTTGTGTAACTCCCCCCCTTCCTTCCTCCCTCCCTCTCCTAGCATCTCTTCCTCACACACACATACACACACACACACACACACACACACACACACACACACTCACACACCTCCCTCTTCATTCTTTACAGCCCACCAGAAGCTGTGAATGGTTTACAGCTCCTCGTATTTCGCTCCGCTGGTGAGCATCACGCCAGTCAGAGTGGAGACTGAGCAGAGCGCACAGCCACAGTCACAGACCCTCTGATGTCATGTAAAGTCACTGGAAGAACAGAGGATATTTTTTTTTAAAAGAAACGGATCATATTATTGCTTTAAAAACACTGAGATACGTTATTTTTGACACCCAGGATTTACTGTGCGCGCTGAAGTGGCCATGGCGCATTTTACGCACTGCAGGTAACCAGTGTTTTGGAGGCACAAACAAACAAAAACATGGATTAAACAGCGAGTGATTTGCGCTTTTACTTCAGGAGAGCTCAAATGGCGGCACTTCGTAGAAAATTTGGCGAAGACTATCAGGTGGTAAACACAAACAGGGCCACCACTTTTTCTGCTCCGGTCAAGAAGAAACGGCAGCGCTTCGTGGACAAGAACGGCCGCTGCAATGTGCAGCACGGAAACCTTGGCGGAGAGACCAGCAGGTACCTCTCTGACCTCTTCACCACTTTGGTGGACCTGAAGTGGCGGTGGAACCTGCTCATCTTCATCCTAACTTATACGATCGCGTGGTTGGTCATGGCATCGATGTGGTGGATCATCGCTTATATCAGAGGAGACCTAAATCACGGCCACGACTCGTCCTACACTCCCTGCGTGGCAAATGTTTACAACTTCCCCTCAGCTTTTCTGTTTTTCATCGAGACTGAGGCCACGATCGGCTACGGCTACCGGTACATTACCGAGAAGTGTCCGGAGGGCATCATCCTCTTCTTGTTCCAGTCGCTGCTGGGCTCCATAGTGGACGCGTTTCTCATCGGCTGCATGTTCATAAAAATGTCCCAACCCAAGAAACGCGCAGAGACGCTCATGTTCAGTCAGGACGCGGTGATTTCTCAGCGAGACGGCAAACTGTGCCTCATGTTCCGTGTGGGCAACCTGCGGAACAGCCACATGGTGTCCGCTCAGATCAGGTGCAAACTCATAAAGGTAAGCGCAAACACCAGGTTCTTTCTAATGATTAAAAAAAAAAAAAAACTCCCCGGAAACAAACTGAAAACCTGACGTGTAAAGCACCTGCTGCACCACCAACACGGCAACAGAACAAAGTTAGACATAAAATTAAACATGCAAATTTACTTATTTTAATCTGTAATTACCTGCTGCTGTGTTAGAAAGCACTATCTCCTCCCAGCAGTGTGCAACACTTGAAATAAAACCATTGCAAATTGAAGAGCTTTGCAAACAGTGGAAGCTTAGGGAAAGAGAAAACAGCCATTCCCTTTTTGCACAGTGGCTGCACTCTTGACTGACAGCCTGTATCTCTGAACAATCTTTTCTCCATTTACTTCCCTCCCATTTGGGCGCACAAGGAAAAAGAGCAGTTGCACATTGAATTTCGCTGTTATAATCAACTATTTTTATTCAAAGCTTAAATTTAAACTGGTCCCACTACACAATATATGCCCTGTTAAACAAAACTGGCTTAAGGTGGCATTACCATAATCCCTCAGCTGCAGGATGGTGAGGCTGAATGGCAGACAGGTGCATGTCAGACCACTGAGATAAGAGCTTAAAGGCTGCTGGTCTTTGTGGAGAGCGCTGCAGTGTGGAGGTCGACCCCGTGTCCAGCATCAGCTCCTCATCAGCTGCTGACACCTGGACGGATAGGTGTGTATCAGTAAGTGGAAGTGGCAGAGAGATTGGCTCAGTGAGTCAGACACTACCACAGATCACTGGAGTCAGTGAAACAGCACTCCTGGGAGGAAACATGCGCTCATGACAGTAACCATAAAAAATGATAAACTCTCTCTTTTCTTCAGGCTGTTTTATTTTTTATTTCTCTTGCTTAAGACATAAAATGTGTTAGAAAGCGTAACAATGTCTGAAGTAAAAGGACGCTTTGAAACCTTGACCCCAGCTGTGCCCCTGTTGGTTATCCACTAATGAAGAGCTCAACGGATTTTAGGGGAATCCAGCTAATGAACCTTTGGCACTCTGGAAACAAGCAACAATGCAGAAAATTACCACAAAAATGGCAGCAAGGTCCGCTGGTTCTTCTTTTAATCATCATAGTAGAGCTCCCTTCAGCCACATCAATGTTCAATGTTCAGAATGGGCCATAAAGAAGACTAACAGCATTAGCGAGGTGCTTGGAGCTTGTTTATGTCTGCGTTCTCCTCTGAAAAGCCACATCGAACACAGCGTTGGTCAGCTTAATGATGCATGCAGGCAGGGAGAGGGAAGCAGGGAATATGGAGCCATTTCACTGTTATAAGCATGGAGGAAGTGAACAGCCCCATAGGCATAAAGTCCAATCACACACGACCGTGCCGTGTTCGCCATGAAATCATGAGAATTAGTTCATCAGCACAACTGGAACTTGCAGAAATAAACGCTCTATATTAAACGAGTTAAAGCTGAACATCATTGTTTTAATGCACTCAGATTTAAAAGAAAAATAATCAGGATTTGTGTTACTTTAAACTAAAAAGGCTTCACATCAGAAGAAATATAAGTTAAGCTCAGGGAATCTGTATCCTGTTGAGTCAAACTCCTTTTACCTTCCTGTTTGTTCCACAAGGAATACTATCTGTATAAATTCCATGATCTCTCTGCCAACCTCACATCATTTTTACACACACACTCTCTCTCTCTCTCTCGCTGTGAAACACAATAAACACACACCCACTGTGTACTCCATAGTATTTTTTTTAGTTTTGCTGCGGGGCTTTGTGGTCTAACCTTATTCTTTCGCTTCAAAGACTCCCTCACTAAGAAAGATTTTTTGCAGCAGCTCTGTCAGAGAACAGAAAGCAAAGAATAATACAAAAATATATAATAATGATAAATAAATAATAAGCGAGTCATTCTGCATGAACAAAGACATCGTTTCAACTGAATGTACCTTTAAATCTCACATTAAATACAATGTTTAAAAACCCAGAAATAAAAAAGCTCAGCCTTCATATTTTAGACCGGTGCAGTCCCTGGGCAGAAGTGCTGGTGGTGCTGTTGAACCGCAACCCTCATCAAACTGATGCCTCGTCATATAAAACACTGGCAGAAAAAAAAAAAAAAAATCATTTTCACTTGTAGAGAAACTGTGTGTGTGTTTATGTGTGTGTTTATGAGACAGAGCTTGTTCATCAAGCTGCATCTAAATCAGTGAATGAACGGCGCTTTGACAGCAACTCGAACGAGATGCACTTAATCTCTCCTACATACACAAAGAAAACAATTTCTTTGACGGCACCTCTGGATGTGAAACTGTGTTTGATTACACTTTGAAACCATCGCTGGAATTAAAGATTAAGACTCCAAGTCGACTGCAGTTAAATTGTTACACTGAGGCTCATATCTTATAGGCAGAGGCAAAGTCTTGTATCACAAAGTGCACTAATGGGACTTAATAGAGCCTTAACCTCTGCCGATGTGAGAACAGAAGCTTTGAAATAAATAAAGTATGTTATGTGATGGTTTTTCTTTCCCCATCAGCTATGCACTTTGCAACTGCGGCATTAATCCTGTTCAGGCTCCTCAGCTCAAATAAACCTAAAAGCTTTTCGGACATGCTTTGCATCGAGCTTGTAATAAACATACTTAACCTCTGACTGGGCAGGTTTTTTTTCTCCTGTTGCTTCTAAAGAGGCTAAAATGACTCATGTCCAACCTTGTTTTCCTGACTGAATTCATCAAAGTTATATTATAATAAATAAGGAGGTCACTGACTGTTACTGTCTCTATGAAAACAGGTAGAAAACACCTGCGTGGTTTTGTTTCCTGAGCTTGATTTGTTTATCTGTAGGTTGTTGCTCTCTTGTGTCAAAGGACATTTGCATGAAGTCGAACCTTTATCACGTTCTTTATGACTTCTGAGTCCGGACACAGTGGTGGATCAAACATCTTCCAGTGTCCCTGGATTGGGTGGATCAAAGTTGGGGATTATCGCTGTCAGACTCCACCTTTTATATGGTGATAACATGCAACGACTGCTTGTTTCACACAAGCTTGGTCCTCACCTGCAGGGCATGAAGGCATCTTTCAAGTCTTAAGCCTTTTGTTGCAAAGTGTCAGCTAAAATTAGCACCACAACCAACTTCTGGTGCTTTCCACCGACCTGTTTCAGTCATAACGAACCCTGGTGCGTTTGTCTGGTTATTAGGGTTCGTTTAAAGCAGTCAGTCGCACACTGGTGCAGACCAAACAACCGGACCAAAACAGCCTGAAAAGTCACTGATCCATGACGACCAGAGGTTAAATCTACAAAACCCTGTTAGAGAAGCTGATGAAGCCCCTTTAAATTGAAGCCACTTGTTTGTGCGGCTCTGTTTGGACAGTAAGTCGGTGCAGCGGAGCTCCGCTGAACAGTTGTGGGTGATTACTGGATGACAGCAGCCAGCAGGAAGAAGGGAGAAACAGACCAGTGGATGCTGTCATCCGAAGTCTCACCATAAGCAGCTGAGATGCAGCTTTGCAGGGCTTCCATGACAGCCTCAGAGGGCATCCTGGTGGAACATCCTGGCTGTGATGGCTGCGACTGTGGCACCACTGGGAGGGTGACAGAGCAAAAGGGATTGATCGAAAGTGATGGAAATCTCTGAGAGAGCTGGAGAGAGACTCGCAGTGAGAAAGAGGAGAGACGCTGAAAGATTACAAACCCCTTTTTTTTTCATAATATTTTCATTGTATGAGCGGAGCTTTCTATTCCAGAGATACACATGAGAGAAAATCCTCTCGGCTGCACGTCTCCTCAGAGGATTGCAGGATGGGCTACATATACTCGTCACAAGGACTAGAATTGATTTCCATTTATTTTCTAATAAGAATAGAGATGCAATTATACTATCAGGTTGTGAAGGGCTGGAAAAAAGGTTTGCAGGCCTGCAGTCATTGATTAGTGAGCCTCAGAGACAGAGAGCTTTAAGACTCTGGGCTGCTTTTCTCCTTTGTGATCTACACTTGAATAATTCAGTAAACACAGATGTATAGTATGTTTTGCTCCGAAATGCACAAACACACACAGACTCATTTTTAACTGGATTGCCTCACTAAATTATCCTTCCAAGGCGTTTGAAAGAAGGCATGTATGAGGCGGATTGTGTAATTTCTGAGCCATAAATGCACTAAAATGTATCATTATTATTCTTGAATGAACAGCACATCCTCAGGCTCCTGGCAGTAATAATGTATGAGCCTCGTTACAGTATCTTCCACATCCAAAGTAGAAATCAGAGGCAACACAGTCACAACTAAACACATTTTTGGCCAAGAACATTGTGACACAATTTCTGCCAACTTTCACCGAAGTCACCGAGCGTGTGTCACGCTGAGCATCAAAACACTTTCCAAGAAAGAAAAGGAAACCAGAGCAAAGACATGCAGAGTGACTTTCAGGCTCTGTGTGTCCAAATGTCTTCTACCTGTTTTTATCCTGCTCTTCCTTTCCTGATAATTGCACCAACCCTTTAATTTTGACTTCTTGAAGTAGAAGCCTCCACAGTCACATAATCAGCATGACTTTACAAGCCTCTCAGAACAACCACAGCCAAATCTTCCAAGTTTTAACCAACTTGCAGCATTTTTATCCATAAAAGTTAACTTCATGCTACATTTCTGCAGCCAGCAATCTATGCATGTCTTTTCTATGTCAAGGTGGGAAGTTAAAGTGTTGGAGCAGGTTGTAGTTTGTCAGACTTTAATGCCTGTAGCTTGTGTTTGCATCCAATTACTGCTGAAATAATACAGGCTCCGGATGTTGTTACTAATCTGGGTAATGCAGCATTTTCTGGCGAAGCGCTGGTCTTTCCTAAACTTCTGATTGCCCAGTTGGTGTCTTCTTTGCCAACTGAATGAGCTCTAACTCCAGCAAGTGTGAGATGTAAAATAATAATTGATCAGCTTAAATTTTGATGGGCCACGATGCAGAAGTTTTTCCCAGCAGAGGAGACGAGATCCTGCAGAGACTCAATTATGTGTGCCAACGGCTGTCTCATTAAAGCACATATAAACAGCTTGCAGACATATGAAAGGTGTTTGCCCACAGCTGACTGTTATTGCTGCGGTGTAAAAGTTTGTTTTTTAACTGAGATTTCCGGAGCTGCATGGCAGTAAAATTAATTTATAGGGCAACTTTCTTTTGCCTCTTAGCTTCCTTTATTTTCATTTGAAATGTCAGTTTAGCTACAGTAATTACACAGCAGTTTTGCCCATAAGCTGTATTTCTCTTTATAATGTCATAAAACAGTGAATTATAGCAGCAGAGAAGCTGGGATTTCTTTCCCAGATGTTGCCTAACAGATGTCAAACAAAGGAGGAGGAGGAGATTTAGATTTCTGTTGTAAAATTATGTCAAAAATATAATTTTTCAAATGTCGATCAGACAGTTAAATCTACGCCTCTCTCTCTTTCTGTTGCAGGACTGTTTATTAAACCCCATTAATTTAAGGTACATCTAAAAAACTAGCAACTATTTGTAGTTTTTGACTTGAAGTAAAACAAGTAAAATGTTTTATAAATTTATGTACATGCATGTTATATTATTGATACAAACATCACTTTATTATTTCAGCTGGAAAACTTGGGGTTAATTCTAATTTATTTATGTATATTTCACTCTTTCACTTGGATCAATTAAGTCTTGTTGATTATAATATAGCAATATAATTAATTATATACTATTTTTTTTGTAGATTGTAGTTTTTGTTATGTCAGTGAAGCTGTCTAGTGGCAGAGAGCAGAACCTCAATACTGTATATAAGTAGAAGTACTCAGTTACTTTCCACTTTGTCTTTAATGCATGTACATGTTTACATACTCACAGTTTATAAGACCAGGAGGAAACAGTGCAGCCTCAGACTGTCCAGTTCACTCATTTGATCTGATCCGACTTATTCACGTCACTCATTCTCTGTTGGACTGAATGAAATGTTAGACTGACCCGACGTTTCTGAAAGCACCGAGCAGGCAGACGGTTTCTTACAGCGCGAAAACCTGCCTGAATTGGCCTGTCAATCGACCTGATTGCCTACAAGCTCCTTCACCCTGCTCTCTGGCTTCTGATTGATGGAGGCCTTGCAGAGCATGGAGTGCAGTTGAGTAGGAAGATCAGGCCACTTTAGCTCAAATCAATTTTTATTTATCACCTGTCTTCATCCATAAGCATCATTCACACCACTGAAACCCTCCTTTCATGAACCTGAAAAGAAACCATATTGCTTCTTAATTAGCGGCCGACCGGTTGACCAGACCGGTGAGAAGTCCGACGTTATGGGAGGAATTTTGAAAAAAGAAATCTCATGTTTCTGTCATGCAGTCTCCTCGAAAGTACTGAAGAAAATGAATAAAAACAACCCTGTCTAGATATCTTAGCTCGGGGAGAAAAATCTGCTTGTTTGTTGGAGTGTCAGATTTGCAGAAAAGAAAAAACAGTAGACAAGCTCAGCTATCTCTGAATCTTTGTGCATGAAGAAGCGTAGGAGAGTGCCAACGGGCTCCGCGTAAGGAGCTTCGCCTGTTAATGCTCGAACACAGTCATCCATATTTTTAATCTGAAGCGTCAGAGGCAGACAGTGAAAAAGTAGAATTTCCCGTAGCTTGCAAGAGATAACCCACATGGAGGAATGATGCCAAACAGATCTCAGCAGCCTGTAAGCACCTGTCAAGTGAACAATAACCCCCCTGACATGGAAGTTGTTCTCCAACATAAATCCAGAAGAGCATCTCATTGATATTCACAGAAGCCAGAAATAGAATGCGATGTTTTCTGGCAATGCAAAGCCTGTTGACTCACACTTCACAGTTTTGGAGGGATAAGCTGTAAGGCAATGTCACTGGGAGGTCAGGATGAAGCTGCCTGGTAGCTGCAGTCCAGGACTCGTCTGGATGGGCGGATGAGAGAGAAACCAGAGATGTGGTAAACCCACTGAAACCAAATTTATTTATTGTGGAAAATCATTTGCTCACCTTTTGAGTCCTCACATAAACTACTAATATCTGCAAAACTGTTTTGTAAAATAGCAGGCAAGAATTTTAGAAAACCATGTAAATGTGATGCCAAAAGTGATGGATTCAGTGCAGTTTCTTATTTTATTGTACTGTAGCTTTATTCTAGTTTTATTAATAGTGAAACATTTTGATTAGCCTGCTCTTGTAATGTGCATGTAGCAGGCACAAACAATCTAAGTTGCATTCTACTGATCACCAGCAGCACCTCAGTTTTTATTTTTGTGATCACTGGCTGCACACATTTGCAATTTCCTGACTCTTGAAGCAGAAACAGCCTGTTTCAGAGTCTGCAAAGATCTCCATCAACAGGCCGGGGATGATCCAAACTTCATGTCAAGAATCATCACCGCTGATGAGAGTTGTGTTTAAAACTACGACCCAGAGACCAGACAGCCATCATCACAGTGAAAGAGCCCCGCAGCCTCCAAGACTGAAAAAAGCTCGTCAGGTCAGGAGCACGACCAAGAGCACGCTGGTGGCTTGACATTTACAGGGTTTTGCAACATGAATTCATCCCCCAGAGTCAAACTGTTAATGTCAAGTACAACTGTGATGATCCGAGGCATCTTGAGGGAGAACATTCAGCACAAATGGCACAACCGGGTTCCCCAACATGACAAAGTTTCTGCTCAGAGCGCATTTGAAACATGCAGATTGCTTCGCTAACTTAACCCTCCTACTCATCCTGGGACTTCTCTTTGTTCCCTTAGATGAACATTTGTCTCTGGGTCGTTATCATAAACCCACATTTCAGGTTCAAGGTGAAATTGTAAATGTGTATGTACCACAGGTCCCAAAAAAATACGTCGTGCTGATGTTGATCAAGCGATGTTGCCTTGAAAACTCGCTCACTTTGCAAAGATATTTTAGCCCACTATGTATAAAGCTTTTAAATGCATATTTGGGACCCTTATAAAAGTTCTTTTTACAAAGTAGTTTTAATGGAAAAATAAAAAATTCAGCCAGAATCAGATTTTTTTAATCAGATCAAAGAGCCAGTATTAGCTTAATTAGGTATTTACAGCTAATAAAAGTCTGCCAGTCACCATTTCAACCACAGAAATCAGTGATCACAGCCTACAGATTAGAAACCTGCAGTCATCTGCTTTTAGTAATTAATAAGGATTCGTTAATTTAAAAAATGATGAATAATATTAATGGTAATAATATCCTTTTGCAAACTTATCTCCATCCAGCGGCTCTGAATGTGGAAATATGCAGCAACAGCAGCTGTGATGTAAGAACTGTGAGTAACACTGTGCTGCAGTCAAAGATTAGCCACTTTTCTTTTTTATTATCAGCAGAGAACTTGTGACTGATGACTGATGACTCAGTAATAAAGGCTGAAAGAGGAAACTGCCTTTGTGGGAATAATGTGTCGATTATTTTAGGATTTATAACAAGAACAAAAGAATCCAGAAATGGCAGAAAGGGTTGTAGAGAAGAGGGTGGGACCGTGTGTGGATCTGTGTGGGAGATCATTATGAGGCTGTGTGTGCTGGAGGATTGTGTGTGTGTTTGTGTGTGTGTGTGTGTGTGTGTGTGTTTGTGTGTGTTTGTGTGTGTGGGTGGGAGGTTGGTGGTTGACGCATCCCAATCATTGGTTGGAGGTGTAACAATGTAGAAAAGAAAAGAGTTTAAAAATTGGAGTTTTGCTTTTAAGAGAAAAACAACTTCACACAAACTTACTTGTTGACTTAAGAAGGTAAATTCACAAGCATGTCGTATTTTTGTGATTTATATTTGTACAAAATGTCTTTATTCACCTTTACAATTAAAGAAATCTGCCCTTAAATTTAATCTGCTTACTATCTTTCTTAACCTTTGAACGTAAGGATTTTTCTCATAAATAAAATGGAAATAACCTCTTTAAACTCAACTCTGAAACACACGAGTCTGTCTTTTGCAGTGTTGGCCTCTCTAACAAGTATTTAATACTGAAATGTGTGGCATTATTATTTTATAAAAGCTACAAGTTTCTTCTTTTGAGAACAAAATTTAAGGTTCAAGGACAAAACTGAGTGTTTAGGTGGAAAGTAAACAGAAGAAAAATGGTAAACAGATTGATTAGACAGGAAAGATGGAGAACACATGCAGAACATCGATGCTGTATCATCATCTGGGCAATTAAATGCTTTTGCACCAGCTAACAATATGTGGACAAATCCTGTCCAAATTCTGCTCCTCACACGTTCACCTGCAGCTTCTCCTACAAATCAGTGTGAGGTCTTTGGCTCCTGCATGCAGGGAACTAATGAATGTTTGAGAAAGAGAAGGTAGAGAGAGAAAACATCTTTATGTACCTTTCTAACAGGGTTATGTGAGTGTATTTCTTCAGAGACTCTCCTGATCAACACCTTTAAACTGTCACCAAAGTGGAAATTAAAGTATATTTTTAATTAAACACTGTATTTGAGCACAATTTAAGGGAAAATAACTTTTTAAATAATTCTGTTTTAAGTTAAGTAAGTAAGTAAAAAGAGAAAAACTTTAACAGAAAAACTATAAACTTAAGAAATATTTACATAATTTAATCAGTTTTGTATATCAGAACTGTTTTAGAGTTATTTCAGCTCACATTTAAGCCTAGTTTGAGAATCACCTGATCAAACTTGCTAACTTTATATAAAGCAGTTAAAACTGCAGAAACTGCTGCTTCTATATTGATGCATCAGTATTGAAAGTCCTAAGAATATAATAATATATCAGTCAAAAGTCATTTTAATGCAAACAAGCACTTTTACTTTCAAGAACTATAATGTGCATCAAAATGAAGTATTTTTACATTGTGCCTTTAGTACTTTTACTCGAGTAAATGCCTCACACTGCTGTTTTATGAGGAAAACAAACAGTAACAGATCGATAATCTGTCGTCATCTGCCTTGCGATAATATTAATTATCTTGTTCCTGTTTCTTTCTTTCTTCTTCTTCAGTCTCGTCAGACTCCTGAGGGCGAGTTCCTGCCTCTGGATCAGTGTGAACTGGACGTTGGTTTCGGGACGGGTGCAGACCAGCTCTTCCTGGTGTCTCCCCTCACCATCTGCCACGAAATCAACCCCAAGAGCCCTTTTTTCGACTTATCCCAACGCTCTCTCATGAACGAACAGTTCGAGATTGTCGTCATCCTCGAGGGCATCGTGGAGACCACAGGTGAGAGCTTTCTCCTGATTTAAACTCCTTTTCCCATCATTCCTTTCACCTCTTTCCTTTAAGCTTTATCTATCCACTTCCAGCCCGTTCTCACTGCTTCTTCTCTTCACTCCTCTCAGTCTTAATCTAAATGTAAATTCATATTGATATCAACCCACAAAACAGGTCTGTCTAATAGATTCTCCTAATCTGGACTGTAAAATCTCATTTTCATCCCTTTTTCTGTTTTGGATATTTAAAGAGTGTTGGAGCTGTAAATAAAATAGAGAACGAGAACAACACATGAGAATGACACTCTGATTGAATTATGGGGGATATTTTATTACTGCAGGATCAGTTTATGCCCACCCCATGCATAATAAAAGCCCCTGGTCATAGATGCATGTGTCACTTTGATGAATGAGACAGGGTTTTAGTAGAGATCCCACATCATTTTTTTTTCAGATGACAGCTGAGAACGGAGGTAATTCTCAGCCTGGGAGACATTGTTATACAGCCACCAGCGTAAACTGCAGGCGGCCATGCTGGATTACTCTCAGCGATAACACCGTCCTCTCACGTGCATGTTTAACACACTGATTCTCCCCCAAAGTCTAATGCAAACAAATCCATCTCACTCTTTTCTTTCTTTTTTCCCCATGCTTCTATCCATCCCCCTTAACACTCGCTTTCCCGCCGCTGCAGAAGAAACCACAGAGCTGAATAGGCTTAGAGGAGGAGGGAGGGATCAGCAGGGAAGCGTAGAGCCATGCGGGCATCACGGTCTGTGCTCTCTGTTGATAATACCATTAAATCAGGGTGCATCCACAAGTGAAGTCCCTCGGCGGTGAGGAACTCAGAACTGAGAGAAAAGAGGAGGGAAACCCCCGACAGTGTCACCTTCAACGGGCCACGACGCCCCGTCATCTCCACACCATTAACCCGAACACATTAAGAGTCGTCTCCTCGCATGCTGACACAGCCATTCAGTAGTTAATTGTGGCCCTCAGTTCATTCAAATTATGCTTCAGACGAAATATGACAAAACTTGTCAGTTTCAGTTCAGAGGAGGCATTGACTCTGCTCGCCACAGACGTGAAGGTTTTTCTTTGGAAACCATCATTAGGTTGAAAAAGCTGAAAGCAGCTGAAGAGAACGGATGAATAGACGGAGAATGCAGCTTCTACAGAAAAATCCAACCTCCATCATTATAGAGCCTATTGTTTAATGCACCTTGACTCAGCACTTCACTCACAATGGCACCGAGAGACAAGATGAACTGAGACACTGACCATGTTAACATCAGCACACAGACAGCAGATGAACGTCTTTTTCCTGCAGTGACAGTTAAAGCACTAAAACACAACTGTAATACCTAAACAGGTGATAATAAATGATGCAGTTTTACCTGATTAGACAATCACAACTCAGGTGTGAGCCTGTGAATCCATCTTGATCTCCTTGTCAGTCCAGTGTGGCATTATGGTCGTTGCCATCTTGTTTTTTGGAGCCAGATATTAAAATATATGTATAAGAGAGTAAACCTTGTGAGGATGTGCATTAATACAAATGACTGTGGGACGATTAACAAACAGTCTGCAGCAGCTGTCAATCAAAACAGTGTCATCCTTTAAAATATATAGCTTTAAGCCTTAATATAGCCATTGAATTTGAACAAATTTACCCTTTTACAGTTTTGTTGAATGAGAAAAGCCAATGAAACCACGATAAATTTTGTATGAGGCTGTAAAGGCTGGTAGGCATTTTGATATTGGAGTCCACTGAGCTTGACTCACTTTTGAAGCCTGCCTCAAGTGGCCATTTTAGGAACTGTAGCTTTTGGCTGTCAGAGATTGCTCTCAGTATTCTAATCCAACAAAATAACTGATGGCCAGGCCATTTTTGTGTTATTGTAAAGAAATGTGGTCAGATCCAAATGTATTATCACAAATAAAGCCCTCTGTACACAGAACCAGCCAATCCATCTACCAGTGATTTTACATAAAGTTTTTCTTCAGGGGCGCCCTGTTCGCTCTCTACCAAGCGTTTGCATAGTTGTGCTGAAGGCTTTTATTTTAAATGCAAGACGCAGTAAACATTAAGCAGCTGGTTGAATACCCAAACGATGCCTGAGTGATGAAACGAAATGTGGCGTGCCTGTCAGGCTCTAAACCCACAAGCTTCTACTGCAGCGGTTTTTACTGCCATCTTGTGCGGCAGTCAGCAGAAACACAGCCGTTCTCCTGGTCACAAAAGAGAAGACAGTTTTAAAATCACCCAAGACTAACCTTTGTGATTAAAGCCAAGCCTCCGGGCTAATTAGGAATAACAATGACCTTTGTAGATGCAGGGCTGTTGAAGGTTTTCTGTGGATGAAAATGAGCAGAGAGCCTGGAAATAGCATCAGGCGATGACATAACAGTGCACATATCATCCCTCAGAAGGACGGGATCAGACTCCCACTCTGCAGCGAACTGTAGTGTTTAACAGAAAAGCTCAGGTTGAAGCCGAGCAACTGGAGCAGAAAAAAAAAAAAATGCCATAGGTGCTTATCGATCACAAAGGACCTCCAACAGGCATTTAAATGTCAAGGAAATTGTTTTACAAGAGCTGAGGTCCAAAAAAGAAAACAAAAGTGTTAGTGATGCTTGCATGCATCCTGGAAACAGCAGACACACAAGCACAAACATGACTGCAAAATCTTTGCTTCTTGATACAACATCTCTGAATTAAGAACAAATATGCAAACTAATAAAACAACTGCAAAAGGAGCACGACATTAGTTTGGTAAAATATGATGATCTTCAAGGTTTGCAGAGATTCAGCCCAGAACAATTTACAACCAACAACACAAGCTACAATGAAAACATGCAAGGACATGTGAGGACAGAACCTGTGACTCCTGCCATTGATATTGCATTGATATGGGAATACTGCAGAGTGAGTGTTGATTACGTTGATCAGCTTTAGACTGGTGATTATTACAGCTAACAGAAGCCACACAGATAACAAGCATCGCTCTCCTTTTGCTCATATTAACGGCAGAAAACATGTGAATGCATGGAAACAAACAGCACCACTTTAACCTCCAAGACGTAATAAAAAAACACCAGGACGTCAAATTTCACCTTCTGAAATGTTAAATGTCCTTTATCTCATAGTGAGTAAAAGGCTGTTTATCTGCTTTCATGAAGCATTTAGGAAAACGGCAAGAACCCTCTCCTGTGGATTTACTGTTGCAGAAGTATTTAAATCTTCAGTATGTGACTTAATGGGAGCAGATTGCACAGGAAGGAGCATGAAGCAGTGACTCCAAAAGTAATAAGAAAAAGAACGGAGCGGAAAAAGAGATAATGAGACAGAATGCTGCCCTTATCAGCATGTATTAATGTATTATTGCCGCTCTGTCCCTCTCTCTCGTAGGTATGACATGCCAGGCACGGACGTCGTACACCGAGGATGAGGTTTTATGGGGCCATCGCTTCCTGCCGGTGATGTCCCTGGAGGAGGGCTTTTTCAGGGTAGACTACTCTCAGTTCCACAGCACATTTGAGGTTCCTACGCCGCCGTACAGCGTCAAGGAGTACGAAGAGAAGAACTCGCTGCCCTCGCCTCTATCCACTCCCACCCCTGCACTGACTGAGAGCCACGGCGCCCGGCGTGACCGGGTTTTTTCCGTGGATTGCATCAACACATCAGAGGAAAGGGGCCGCCAGGGAGGCACGGGGGGTCGACTGCCGAGCAAGCTGCAGAGGATGAGTTCGTCCGGGAAGGAGGATCTGCAGAGGAAGGTGCTTCTTCTCAGCTCCCAGCACTCGGAGAAGGCCTGCAGCACGGGAGACCTGCCTCTGAAGCTCCAACGCCTCAGCTCCTCGTCAGGACCAGAGGCTGAGAACCGGCTGCAGCTCAAGTCCCTTAAGGTGGGCTTCGAGCCCATGACTCAGTCCACTGGAGATCTGTACCAGCACAGCCTAGCGCCCACGCTGTCCCCCGCTCCGGTCCCCATGCACAGCCCGCTGCTCTCAGCCGGAGGGAGGCCGGAGGACAACCTGCCACCGAAGCTGCGGAAGATGAACGCTGACCGCTAATCCAAGACAGTTCAAAACCACAACAACAGACTCCGACTGCCCTCCGACCACAGACAGACAGACAGACAGACGGAAACAGATTCAGAGATGCATTTAACTTTGGAAGGAGGAAAAAAACTGATGATTTACTGACAGCTTGTTTGTTTTTTTTCCTGAAACACAACCTTTACTGGAACTACTGTGATTTTTTTGTGTTTCATTGCACACAAAAAACAACAACAAAACACAAACTTCACGCTTAATGCGAACTTGATCATCCCGCGAGAGTCGTGCATGTGTACACTAAACCCATCGTTTCATGTATGCACCACTACACTTAATAGTCAATCTTAGTTTTATCTAAATATAAAGTATATTAAGATTATAATAAATGCTGATTGATCTTTCTCTTCCTTGTGTTTTTATTGTTGTCACGCACGCAAAAAGAGTCGATGAGCTGCTCGCTAGTGAAACTGTTTTGCCAAATGTCAATAAGTAATCCAACAGTGCATTGCGATGCAGTTTTAATAGGGTGTTGTTAATGTCCTAATTTTGTCCCCTTGGCAAGCTTTTTCTCAGCGGATAAAGTGAATATGAGAGAGAGAGAGAGGATAATGAGCTACGCTGCAGCTGAAAGAGAAATATGAAGGGTGTTTATTGGAGGATGGAGGCTGATTCAACCCATCGAAATATGTTCGCTTCGAAATGAAGCATCATGTCTGACAAATATAATGGATTATGTGGTTTTCTCTCCAGTTAATATCAGAGCAGATGGCTACAATCTTTACTTGAACTCTATTTAATCAATTTATCCACATATGTACAGTGTATATAACATATTTAATCTGATTTTTGTTGAAACAGACAGTGGAAATTAAGATTTATCGCAAACACAATCTCTCGCTCCCACTGAAAAAACTACTATGTGTCCTAACAGTTTAACAAAAAATAACTGAGATTAGAGCGGCTTAGCTAAATCCAGGCACAAACACACCTCACTGTGCAGATGTCACTCCACAAAAAGCTTCTTCGGCACATCTGGATCAGCAAATCTCAAGTACTTAGGACACCTAAGCCCTAATTTCGACACCACGGCAGCACAAAGACAGAAAAATCAATGGAAGGGGGAGTTTTTTTCCTGCTTTAAATGCACACTTGCAGAGACCTTCCCCCCTCTCTCATTATCAATCTGCGGCTTGGACCACCCACTCAGTTTACACAGAGCCGTACGTTTCCTCTAATTTAGTTGCATTCAGAACCTCTTGCGTGTGTTTGGCACACACACACGCTGTTTATCACTGATTTCATGCTGCGTATGATTTGCCAAACACAACAGCGAATAGAAATGGGCTCATTATGAGACAGACGAGCTCAGACGAAACATGGAGACGGTTAATAATGAAACAGAATCTAATGAATTAATGGGGAGCACAAACACTTGATGAGAGTGACCCGTTGTTCGACGCATCTTACAAGTTAATTACTGTTTTCATTATGTGGCCCACAGGTTTAATTAATCAATAAAGTTGAAGTAGCAGAGTCTATTTTTTCAGCCTCTTCTCCAATCACAGACTTTTTATTCCCTACTGTCGACCGTCAAACAAACATTGAGGCATCGTTAATAAAACCACGTGTCAGCAGTTCACAGTTTTTCATGTGACTGATGTTTGTTCTGTAATAACTTGAGACAATTTCACTTCATTCATTCAGCTTGAAATCTTGTTAATGTCAGTCGCTTTCTGTTTTCGGTGGATTTTTAACAAAACAAAAAGGAGTGACACATCTGTCTCAAAGAGTCATTTTCTCCTGACAACAATGAAGCTGCGGTTCTTCAGTAAAGAGACTTATTACAGCCTTTGCGAGGGTATCAATCCCAAGCACATGGAGTTGTGTGTAGACGTGGGCGTTTGTTAGACTCGTGTCAAACAGACGTGTGTTTTTCTTCATGAAAGCAGTGAGTGTGATTCTTCTACCTCGGTGTCTCCACCTTCATTGTCAGCCAAGACTGTGATTCAGTTCAGTCATTAACAGTTCACGACTAAGTAAATACACTGAGTACCCCAGAATATGCTTGAGTTCATGTTTTTACAGATCAAAATTTGTACATTTCACATGTAACATTTAAAAATTTAAACAGTAAATCCATTTATGATGTAGTTCTGGTCATAGTTGAGCTCAAATTTCCCACCAGGAGAAACATGGTGGCCTCACTATAGAGGAGTGGATTGAGAAGTGTATGTTTTTGAACCAAATCAGACTTTTTAGTTGCATCTTGGCTGTTTAGTTCAGCAGCAGCCTCACTGTGTTCATCTCTGCTGTGCTGAACTGAACACAAGCCATCACACTTGAAATAATTACATGAGACAGTTAAACTTAATGGACTGACTGATAACAGATTATGAGGTTGGATTTACTGAGATGGTAGCTGGGTGGCTTGAGTAGGTTAAGCTAACAGGCTGCAGCAGCAGGCTAAGCTCAGTCAGTAAGCTAGCCTGTTGCATAGCAACCGCCTCCATGTTAGAACAATGGCCTGTGTGTGCTTCCTTAATGAACATGTTAATAAAAGGGTTTAAGTCTATGATTTAAATGTTTTCATGACTGGGAACCATTTTATAAAAGCAACAGCTCAGTTCAGGCTGTTGTGTCAAGTCACAGCCACAACCTGTTGCTCAAATATATCAATACTGACTAAGCACTAACTGATCTGTACTGACTTGGTGCAATCAGACATGATTAGAGAGACTCAGGTTATAATGTTGCATTTCTTCATCCTACAAACAGTTCAAACTGATGACAGCTGTTAGCAGCATTTCCAAGCATTTCTGAGATGTTGAAGATTCATCACGATGTTACTCCAAATGTTTCAGTGAGTCATAACACTTCATATGTCATTAATAACTTCTGCTGTTATAAAATCTATGACATCAAAGAGCAACAGATAGCATAATAAAGTGACTGTACACATAATTTAACAACCTAAGAAAGTGGGTTTGGTTAAAAATACCCTTCTCAAACTGTAAATAAGTCATTTTTGTGCCTAAACGTAACCCGAACACTAATGACAGCACACGACAAAACACATATATGAACTATTTTTGTGACACTGATGTGTATTTTTTTAAAGGTACTTGCAAAATGCCTGCAGATAGAAGCCCCAAAGCAGAAAATGCCCATATAAGTGTTTGTTTCAAGGTTGTCATCCAATTCATATCTGTGCATTAAGCCACTGCAGTGCTGCAAATGAATGATCAGGACTAAGTTATGGCATCGTCCGCTTTGCAGATATTTATCTGTCTTGATTTCCTCAAAGCAGACTTTCCTACTTGGTTATTTTTATATATTTAAAAAATGTTCCAATTGAATTTCCGGTCATTATCCCTTTGCACATCTATAAAAATTTCCCCTCTGATGTATCAGTAGAGACCATTAGCTCCTTTTCGCCCGGGGCCCTTAAGCAGTTTAATCCCACCGTGCTCACAATTACCTTCCTGGTTGTGTGAATAAAACCTTCTATTATTTAACTGAAGTGATTAACCAGGTCCATGTGTCAAGTAGCAGATGGTAAAAAGAAACTGCACGATTCAAATGAGCGATGGGTCATCTGGTACTTTCTTAATTTCACAACTTTGTCCAACTTATATCCAAAGAGAATTGGCCTTATATATAAGTTAATGACACCCATCAGTACAGAATTAATGTTATTATCCTCCGTGCGGCGATGCAGTCATGCAGCAGCGACCATTAGACTGTGACATCAGGAGTTATTATTATTTCCTGTGGAGCTCATCGTGGGCTGCTCCCTGCAGGGCCGGGCCGAGCCGGGCAGTGCAGGCAAGAGACAGAACAAATGCAATTTAGGTCCTAAGAAATTTTCCCCTGCAAACCCAATTATGTCTCTGTAGGGAAGACAGGGTGATAAGGGTCATTTCGTTCTTTCTAATGGAACGACAGAACGACTGCGTGTAATGATGAGGTCTCTTTTTATTCTCTTGGCTTTCACTCACTGCCCACATCACTGTCACACTTCTCTCTTTAGCCCCCCTCCCTCTCTCTCTCTCTCACACACACACACACACACGCACACACACACACACAGTACAATAGAGTACACTGCAGGAAGAGTATGATTAAAAGTCCTTTGAAAGAGTGTGATTAAAAAGTAAAAGACTTTTCAGCATGTGAAGATGGATTTCTCAGGAAAAAAAAAAGTTCTCTCGCTCTCTGCTCAAGGCTGTGAAGTGAGGAATTGAAAAGTAGGAAACAAGAGAAGGGGAGGGGAGGTGAGGTTTCATTCGCTGTACGGTGAAACATCTGATGTCGAAATGTGTGTGTGCCTTTGAATTCCTGCGATCGTATTTCGTCAGAAAGCACGCCTGCATGTGACAAGTACAATTTCACAGAAGACGTGGCGTCAGACAAACGATTTGTCCGCGGAGGGAAAGTGCTTATCAGGCACAATGTAGCCAGAAGAACGCAGCTATAAAAGAAAAAAAAAGAAGAAAAAAAAAGCAGAGAGGAACCAAAAAGAAATAAATAGGTGAGGAGGAAAGGGAGTAAATAGATAAATGGAGCACTGAGGGAAGCCATTAATCATGTTTACAGGTTTTCATTTATGAGTGCCGCAGAGAGAGAAAGGGGAATTGTTCAGTGTAATGTAATGATGGTGTAGCAGTGCTTGGATTTACTGCTGCAGGAGGTGTGTGTGTGTGTGTGTCCATCCGATGCCCTTTGACAATTGGACAGAATATGCAGCCCCATGCACACACACACACACACTCTCTCTCACACACATCATTTGTTGTGAAGCATCTCATTATTGCTCATTCAGTCCTGCAGGATTGAGCCTAAAAACACACAACTGCTTGACCACACGTGTGTTTTTGCAACAAGAATTCGGTTTAACAGTGATGATATTTATTCTATAAGTCTCATATCATCAGAAAAGGCCTGGGCGGACAGCTCTGCGTGGACATGTATATAAATACCTGAATCCTATTGTATCGTATGAAGGATAACAAACTTCCAACAAAAGGTTGTATCTTGTACACAGGCATCATTTTCATGTTTCTGTGACACTCAGCATGACTTTCTTTCATGCACACACCACTATGTTATGACTGAATGTTGCATGCATGAACCAGAGTTGCAGGGAGGAGGTCGGAGGGTGGAGGTTGGATGCTGCCACACAAAGTGCAGGACTCTTCCATCCATCCAGGGTTTGACTCCTGTTTGTGGTTCAGTTAGGCAAAAAAAAAAAGGTCAAAAAGAGATTTGTCTTGCTGACTGCGATTAAAATCATGCGCTCGTTAGAAAAGTCACATCATTAAATCTATAGGATTCATTTGCATGGACACAGATTTGGATTTGGAGGTCATGCTGACTGTCAGAGAAATAATGGATGATATTTTGCTCATTTACAAGAATTCTATTGATTCAACCTTATGTCAATATAATGATCCACCTTGATTGACTCATTTGTTCATTCTGTGACTCAATAAAAAAAATATTGCTCTTTGTTTTATCTATTTACTTGCTTATTTTGTAAGAGATATGCACATAAAGTAGTTTTGATTTGCTCCTCCAGGTGTAACTTTGCTGCACAACCACTCCACTGTGCTCAGCCTCTCCCATGCAAAATAATGAAATGCATAAACATTATTAGGAGTAAATGAAAAAGATTGCATTAGTGTTGAGGGGACAGACTGCAACCAGCTAAACATCCCACCACTGACCTGCATCTTCCAAGCATGAACAAGAGCCCACAAAGCTCCTCAGCAAAGGCAAATTCATGATTATGTATGATTTTGCACACATTTAATGAATATTGGACAAAGATTCCTGATGGGCAGCATGGTATTGATTCAGCTATGTCCACGTGTCCCTCTAGCTGTTATATTTACATGCACGGGCTCGGCTTGTACAAAGAGAAGTATGGATGCAGCACACAGCACGGCTCTGAAGCTGACAGGCCTACAACTGCATACAAATGAGCCTGAATGTTGCACTTTGTGGCCATTGTGCTTCGAAGCTGAGTGGAAAGACCGATGCTGAAACCTTCTCAGCCATCATCTCACACCACTTGGACCAAATCTTCCATAAAAGAAATGCTGCTGCACAGCAATCTGTGTATGACACAACTGACCGCACAAAAAGAGACAGTTTTTAAATAAAACACACACCCTGCTGTCTCTAAGATGAATGCCTCTGAAGGAAATATTACTCTTGTGTGAGCAGCGGTGATAAATAGAGCCTAAAGTTATTGATTACTCGTGAGGGCACGTGAGGTCATTGTGGTCGGTTTTGCACTTAAGTTCTCTCCGAGCAGTGGGACCTCCATCTTCCAATCCCTCCTGACACCAGCTGTCCCCTGCAGAGCCCGGCGATTACCCAAGCCAGCATCGCATCTCATCGCGTCGCAGATCATGGGTTGGGTTGCAGCGGCAGTGAGACAGGTATTGATTGGCCCTTTCGATCTTTGGCCTGGTTACGTTAGGCGGAGCAATGAGAGGGACGTCTCCGGAGGACGCTCCCACCGAGCTTCATCTCCGAGATGAGCCATTCATTCGAGCACTTCAGTCCAGCCTCAAGACGTCGGGCTGTAAAAGAACCAATATTTACACATTTCCCATGCACGGCCCACGGGCGAGTATTATGGTAATGTATGCATGGAAAAAAATCAATGAAGTAAGCCATTCATTATTTTCAAAGCATGTCAACAGGGTTGTCTCCACTGTAAAGCAGACAAGTTGAAATTAAAATGCTACACAGAAAGACGAGCGCCTCTTTGCTCTCTTGCCTTTTTCCATGATTCCCACAGGCTCCTTCTTCATGGATAAGGAGAAATAAATTATAGTGGTTGACATGCTTAATATCTGCAGTTCAGATCAGCCGCCCAACTCATCTGCACACACACACACACACACACACTTATGTTTTTAAATGCTGTATTTGAATTTTCTAAATAAAAAAAATAGGGGGAAAAAGAGAGGATGCACAAACACACAAACACACACACACACACACCACAGCTGTATGCTTAGCTTTCACCGCTGCAGGGCAAAAGGGTCCCATGTTGCCGTGGTGACAGTGGTGGCTTGTTTTTGATTGACAGCTGCTGCATCTGCTTTGTTTGTGTGTGTGTGCGTGCTTGTGTGTGTGTGTGTGTGTGTGTGTGTGTGTGTGTGTCAGTGAGGTGGTTCAGTCAGGCACATTTCCCTTTTAGACACCACAAGTGGCCTAATTATCCGCTCATTCACAGTTGGTGCAACACAACACAAGCAAACGTCTCAGTGAGGATTAGAAACGAATCATCTTCACATCAACGTTTCTCCAAACCTACAGAACGTTTCCATCATCCTTCACATGCTGGATGAACTTCAGCTCTACTAACATTAACCTGTAAACTTAAAACTTTCCTTTCAAGCTGTTTCTAATTGTTTTACTTCATTTTTACTTCTTTTATTTGTTCTTATTTATGTCTCATTCCTTTTTATTGGTCTTAAATATTTGATTTGATTCTAACATTTTAGTTCACTTGTCCTGAGACTTCTTGTTTGTCGGTCTTATTTACTTTTATTAAAATGCTTTTTAACTCACTTGCATTATTAATGTGTTTTCTATTAATCACATAAATCTTATGTCTTATCTTTACACTAACTACATAGTTTTTTTGTTGCAACCTCAGACTCTGTGCAGCACATTTAACTTTCAGTTGGAATTAAATGTGCTAAACAAATAAACACTTGCTTTCTTGCTTGCTACAAAGTTGTAAAAAGTAAAATAAAATGTTCTGTTTTTCTTTATTTTTAACAGATCAGACTGATGTTCTTCATCATTTAAAACTTTCTCGGCTGCCTCACTCTGGAGCTGATATTAACACATCAGTTTTGAGTCGGAGGACGAGGAGACGAGCTCCTAATGAGCCTCTCCGTGCCTCGTCTCGTTATTAAGAATTCATGTGTCATGTATTTTTAACCTGTGGAGTCGTCAGTGTCACGATCATAATAGCAGAGGCTGAAACTCTCAGCAAACACCTCACACAGAAGCTGACTCTCCAAAACCGATGAAGGTTGGTGTCAGTGAGAGTTGCCATGATGTTAGTTTGAGGAGAAGAGGAAGAAGAAGAAGAGGAGGAGGAGGTCACAGTGTTGTTGGAGCCACTGTGGGAATATTTCAAACACTTGTCTCAAACTTTGGCCTCTGTCAGGCGGCCTATTGAGTGAGATTAGGCAAATAGCAGTTTCTCAGTGAGTTAGGTGAGTTTGGCAGTGAAACTACTCCAGCAGGAAAGTTTGCCAAACTGAAGTGCAAAAATGTGCATACTTATGTTTTTTTACTCGATATGATGAAGTACCCGACTACCAGAGAACCTGAGAAGATCGTTCACTTACAAACCAAAACTTTTCCAAATCTTAAAATCTTTGTTTTTGTTATTTAAAGTGGATAATTTTTCCTTAAAAACATTTGGAAGTAAAATAATTAGTCAAAACACCTGCAGGTTTGAAGTCCAAAAAGCTATTTATTTTATATCATACTCTTATTTTATTCAGGAATATGATTTGAATTATGTTTCATATTATTTTTTCTTTTGTGTTTTATTCTTTGTACCTGCATCAGGACTCTGAGTGCCTCATTTTCTTCTCTTTCATGTGCATCATGCTCTCATGTTCTCGAATGTTAATAAAAATATCCTTATCATTGTCCGTTTCAATTTGTGTTTGATCTCATTCTTTTAGTGGCCTTAGATATTCTTTTAATTTCTATGTATTTAGAATTTTTCTTTTAACTCTCTGTGTTAATAAGTTTTTTTATATATTTGTAGCTTTTGAAATAGCTTTTAATAATTTCATGTGTCCTAAATGTCAGTTTGCAAGGTGACATTATTTCAGCTGTGTAATGATAGATACTGATCCAGAGGTTGGAGCAACAGGGAAGAGGAATTAAGACTTTTTACGAAATCACACACATGTCAGACTAATATTTCTGTACCTGATAAAGAGTTCATTTTGGTATGAAAAGAATAACTTTTTACCAGTAATAAAATCAAAAATTGCAGCGTAACTAAGGGGTTTCAAGTCTTTTGCAGAATTTCTGGTATCTCACCTCTGATTCATATTTAAAATCTCTCTTTGCATTTGTTGTGCATTGTCTCTCCCAGGAATTATGCTGTGCCTACCACACACACACATACATAAGTTTCAGCATTTCTGTGGTTTCCAAGTTTTAGTATCTACTCACACTGACAGTAAAACCACACAGCTGAGGAGTCGCTGTCACCTGCAGAGGGTAAATACATGTGTGTGTTTTTAATACTGTAACAAATCTAATAAAGGGGTCTCACTTCCCTCTTGTTCATAACTCTGTCTTCATCACAGTTTTCTCTCTCTTGGCCTGGTGTCACGATGCATGAAGTGGGGGTCCACGTTGCCCCACCTGATGTTCACTCCCTTCCCTCTGTCTCCACGGCTTTGATATGTAAAATCCGTCCCTCACCGACCCACGAAACAAAGGCTGCACAGCTTGTTCCTAATCTCCATCACACCACGTCTGCTTTAAAGGTGGCCAAACACAGCAGAGCCCCCCCTCACAATGGAAGAATGCCCACTCTGTTTGAACATCTGCCTGTCTGTCAGCCCGCCAGCTCGCCTGTTAAAGGAGCCCTGGACATTTTCAGACACTTCACATGGGCAGATTAATTAAATCTCACCGGTCCCTTCACTGTCTCTCTGCAGAATCACGACCACAGGATTTCCACTCGCTGTTTTCGGGTAAACATGCAGAGATTCAGTGGGATGTAGCTGCAGAGAGTAATTGTGTTGTCTCACAAACAAACACAGCGAGGGGCATTGGAGAAGTGACATGGAGGGCTTGCCAGATTGTCTAACAGGGTCCAAAACCCCCCTCCTCTGATTGTCATTTCTTAAAGGAAGTCCAAAAATTAAAGCCATTACTCACATTTGTGCAGGATTATACAGACAAAACACACAATATCCTAAAAAAAAAAGACTGTTCATGGGATGTAGCCAGAAGGAGGCTGAATAACTGAGCAGCTTTTTACCCCACCAGGCATGATAAGGCTTTAACATGCCAGTAATTGCCTGGTGGACGCCAGAGCCTGGTGGCAAACTCTGCCAGGTAAACAGATGTCAGGTCAACAACAACTTTGGAGAGCCATTCGAGAGCAAAGCAACCAGCAGAGGAGCAGAAGGAAGGAGCTTCCACTGATCTCTGAAGGCAGAGAAGATCTTTGAAGGATGATTAAACAGTTTCAAGTGAGATTTGAAAAGTATTTCTGCTTGAAATGCCCAACTTTTACACAAATAGTTCAACTTTTGATTTAAAATTCATCTTCTATGACTTCAGATTTGACTCAGCTTTGTTTCTAACAGCTGAATGATCAGTTTTTTTAAAGACTAGTAAAAAGTTATCTGTTCATTTTCATGGCTCGTCTCTGAAATGCCTGAAAGCTCCAGCAGATCAACAAACAAAACAATGTGTTTTAGACTTTGAACGGTTTCCACAGGATTTGTGCCATATGCTCCAATGTGTGGAATCAGGAAAAAAAGCATTCTGGGAAACGGAGGAACCGTGTCAAGTTCCAAATATGCAAAGAACAAAAGACTCACAAACAAAGCCGACTTTATAATCATGAAAACAAACTCACAGGGGTTTTGTTTCCAGCTCTGGGCTGATGCCACTTTTCCTCGATTGATTTTATTAACGTGCCTCAAAACAGATGGTGTTTTATACTTATACTTCTTTTACTGTCAGACATTAAGACTGTAGTCAAAATAATCAGCTCTGTCTTAGTTTTTCCTGTTTATAATCTCAGAATCGTGACTGATTGTAGTTGGTGTAATTCCATCATCGAGTCAAAACTGTGATAAACTTTCCAAGAAAGTCTCATGTAATGTAACTTGCATGTTCCAGATTACAAACATGTAGATTAGACTTGTTTCAGTCACTGCAGTCATTTTTTTAAAAAGTCCCACTGGCATAAAGATAATCCACCTACAATGCACAGCACATGAAAAAAACTGAAACTCTGAATTGGTTTCTAAAGGTGGATGAATGTTAAACAGTTAATTACCAAGTAGGATCAAATTTATTTGCAGTAAAATGTCCATTAAGTCTCCACGAGCTTCACACCTCAGAGAATTAAGTCATGACTTGGAATCAGACTCAGAGATTTCAGTCTTGGATTTGCATTTGGAGATGTAGGAGCGTCGCTGTGACGCTCTGGCTTCATCTCGTCGTGACTCAACCTTCAGTCCACTGATCTGACACAGACACCAACCAACCAGATTACAGCCGCCGGACTTTAAACCACAGGCTTCACAAATGGAAAGAAAACAAAAAAAAAAAAAAGGGGGACGAAGAACAAATTTCAGAGTCTCTTTGTCAGTTTGTGTCGTCATCAATCTTTCTTCTCTGCAGACACTTTACAACACAGCAGGTTTGACACAAACATGACAAAACATGTCAGTGACACGTCAGTAAAATATGTCAGCCGGCCTGGTGACACACAGCGTGATGTCAAACACTCTCTAATTACTCTCTCGTAGTTCTTGACTTCCTGTCACCGCCGCCATCTGTATCATAAACCAGAGCTGGAACGCAGAAGAAAACGCAGCACATCCCACTTCGCATTGTTCGCCCTCCATGTGCACCTTTTGTATCTCGGCTTTCATCTCAGCAGCAGCGTGTTTGACACAGTTTCGGGGGGGGAACATTATTCTCTGTGAGCACAGCGCAGATTACCGCAGGGGGGGATTTGCCCTCTTGGTTTTCCTTATTATTATGTATAAGACATGATTATGTAAAGTGAAACAGAAGAGAAAAGAGGCCTTGTGGCAAATAGATTTTTACTTCAGATGCTTCATCAGTTTTCTCATTTCAACCTTTGCTTATTTCAAATTAATTTCACAGGATTTTAATGCACAATATGGAACGTGTAGCGACTACAGGTCTCTCTAAAAGAAAAAACACTGGTAACAAACACCAAACACCTGATTTGATGACATCATGAAGTAACATTTGATTATGGGATTGGTTCATTTCATTGTTAAACAGCCATGATTGTAGATGAAAATCTCTGTGACTGACTTAGGACTTACGTTTAGTCCGGTTTGCTAACTTCCTTCCTCACCCTTTGGTGTCAGCAACAGAAGACAAAACAAATCTGACCATTACTATTAATAAATTTACAGCAGATTTCTCTGAGTCTGAACATTTCTGGAAACCTTGTGATCATCTTAACATGCAACTCAAGAAGAAATAGTGATCTTTAAACATTTTTAGTATGTGAATGTTACATATTCTAAAGTCAAGAGTTTTATATTCCAAAAAATTACTTTTTCTATCACCTGTTCGCAGTTATGTTTTAAATTTAACTTAATTTGTTAGCAGTAATTTTAGCCATTAAAGGAATAAAATTAGATTTTGGGAGAGAGCATCATTCACAAGAGTTAACGAGAAGCAGGCTTGCCACTGTTTCCAGTGTTTATATTCGGCTAAGCTAACTTGCTACTGGTTGCAGCTTTATAGAAACCATGCAAACATGAGCATGGTCGTCTCATCTAACTCCTGCAGAACAATGTCAAACTATTCTTTTAACACACATTATATTTTATAAATGGGGCACATAACAACATTTTTCATCTCGGTTGCGGGAATCTACACTGATAAACAAGGCTTGAGAATGCAAAGGTTGACTCATGGTTTATTGTCTGAGTTGAGTGAGAAAACAAATGCTGCTGGTGGATAAAAACACTTCCTGATTAAATCCTCATGTTACCCAAAGCGAAACAAGCGATGAAACAGTTGAAAAAAAAGAGTGAGAGTGAATGAGCCGAGTCACTTTAGTCTTTCTAAAGCTATTTCGCATCCTGTTAGTTCCACATCGACGTGAGAAGAGTATTTTTCTTGCCATTTGAAAAAGGATGCAAGAAGCCTTGGATGCATGATGAAGGGGTTTGACCTCGCTCAGCCCAGAAAAATACACTTCTGATTATTTTGGGAGTTTTACAGCGATGAGAAAACATTTGCTGTGCGACAGACAGACAGATGGCTCTCCAGACGATTCATTTCTCTCCGCCAGACGTTGCCGACGTAGCATCGGTGACATAAACACACACTCCAAAGCACACACTCGCATGAACACACACCTGTCCTGGTATATAATGAGCCCCTTGAAGACTGGGTATTCACACCATGAGAAACTGGATGTGTGTTTCACTGTGTGGCTTTTATTGCACGGAGCAGTCGAGATAACATCCAAAGAAAAACACAGCAGTCATGGTGTTTCTGATCAGACTGAAGCAGATCACTGAAGGGGCACAGAAAGCTGATTTTCCTGTTTTCTTGTTCTCTCTCACCCAAAAAAAAAAAAACTGAGCGTTCCTGTCGAAATAATGGAAACAGCACAGAAAGTGATGCAACAGAAAATGTGATTGAGCTCCGCTGCAGCATTGAAAAAGTCTGCCTGAGGCGTCTATGAAAACCTGATCACTGCGTTCATCTAAACCTCGTCTTAAAATGTGCTTTCTTCCCTTTGAGTGTGAGAAAAAAACCTGAATCAGAGCTGAGCAACAGCACACTTTGCTCTCATCTCTTTCTTTCTCATTGCTCAGCTGTAATTCCTCTTTAATTGTTTGGAGTGCTTGAAGATTCATTTTCTTTGCGTGCGTTGAGTGAAGAAAACAGTTTTGACATAAGCTGTCTGTGAATATTACGCTCATCAAGCCGTTTAGTGACCACTTTCATCGTGTAAAAGGAAAACGCTTGTGGAGGAAGCGAGTCCCATCAGGGTTAATACGCTTCTCTGCAGGAAGCTCCCGAGCAGTCAGAGTGGATTTATGTATATTAGTGTTAATCTTTGCCTCTGATAAGTTGACAGACTCTAATTCCTGAAAAGTAATTAATAATGAATGAATATGACCGCTGTCAGCTCGCATTTGCTGAGGTTAATTGTCGCTGGTGCGTTTTGGTAGCAGTGGCTTCAGAGATGCTCCTGTGAGGCTGTGCAGAAACATAAAAAACAGACTGAAGCTGGAATAAAAATCAATTTGACTTATTTGCTCATTGGCCATAAAACTGAATGCTGACAAAGACCCGTTTATTTGTATAACTTGCTAAAGTAACAGATAGTTAAGAGCAATAAACTTAAATACTGAGAACCTGAACTTTAAATAAAACAGTACTTGAACAACATCAGTAAGACACATTTCATCTCTGCTCTGTAGATTCTTTTGTGTTGCCGTCTGGTCCATTAAGCTAAATGTAACTTTCCTTTGACACTTTAAAAGCACTGAGTATCTCTTTGTGTCTTTGTGCAATGCACTAGCTATGCAGCCCAGCTTTCTTTCAAATATGTGTCAAATGTTATGAAAAGGTGTCATTTGGTTTGTTCCTAACACCAAACTACATAGTTAAACTAAGGAAAACATTGTTTGCTTTAACTGGGCTTATAAGCCAAGTCTCCTGCCTGGAGGTTCTGCGTTTGACCCACAACTCTTATTCTTTCCACTCCTCCTCTTGGGAATGTTTCTGCTCTTTTATCTTCATCTAGTGAAGCTGTTGCTATAAGCATCCAATATTTTTTACAGGAGAGTTTACACTGGAGCTACTTTAAAGCCCCGAGCATCAAACACAAACCCTTAAAACGCTTTATTGGCAAGTTGGGAGTGAGAACAGGTTGAAACACAACATCTTATAAAGTTGTGCTGCAAACCTGCAGGAAACAACTGAGTATTTACACATCCATCAGAAAACAACTAAAATTATCATTCTACTGGAGTCATTTCTGCAAAACCCCATTAATAGAAGAATAATAGTATATTTTTATTTGGTTTTGGTGAAATTTTAGTTTAACTAGAATGCCAGATGTTTGCAGTTTTGATTGAGAACCACAAATCTCATCTAAAAGTGCTTGTTTTGGTAATAAACTGCACATCATTTTCTGTCACCAACATACATTTGATATGTAAGTTTGAATTGAAGAAAGTTTCAGTGCAACTTTTTAAAAATACAACAGTAGTTATCAAGTTTTAAAGCTCTTCAAGCTGCCACTGTTTCGTCCCTGAAGAAAACAGATGTGATGCTGATACACTCATCAAACAACCTCTCTGTTTCTCTGCAAACCTCTGCTGGGTTTGATGAGTGCACGCTGGAGGATCCTCTGAGCTGATTGGAGAGCATATTTCCAAAGGTCTGAGGGTCTTGACTTTAGGCAGCAAACTATGCATTTTCTATTCTCTCTCAAGAAAGAGCCGCTGTGAATATCTCGGACTTATTAGTGAAACCTTTTTTCAATTTCTTCTGCACTGATAGATGTGTGTCTCAAGGGAGAAAAATATGCACCAGTCCAATTTGTTTCCAATAGGTAGATCTGTCGCATCTAAGCGAGGGCAGTTTAATCAAATCTATTTTGCAGAGTCTGACTTCAGATTTGTATCAGATAACAAGCTCTGCCTCCGTCTGTGCTGTGCTATTCACTGTACAAGCCAGAGCCTGATTAAAGTAAACAAACTATTCATTTATTGTCTCTTTTTTCGCTGAATGTAATTTGGCAGAATGTTTCCTCAGGGAGCAGAAGCCAAATGCAACGCTTGAGTCGCTGACAAGACATCTCGGATGCAAAGCAGAGCCGGGCTCCAAATGATCCTGTCAGGTCTGCGTGGAGCGTTACAAAACCACAGGTCTGCTGCATTTGGCTCTGTCAAACACAGTAAGTACGCTGTGTGCACACACTTTCCCCTGGTGCCAACCATCAACCATCATTTGTTTATTGCTTCAGAGGTGGAAGCCGCTTGGACACAACAGTGTAAATACCAATTAAGTTGATATGCAACCAGCTGATGATACACTATATCATTATTTTTGTGTTTTTGTGTTCATGTTGTTCGGTAAAGTTCATATCGGAGTGTATTGTTATGTAGATTAAAGTGTTGTGCACCTTTTCATACACTGCTGAACACAGTACAATAAATTGCGATGACGAATAATTAATCATGTGTGTCTCTTACTTGGGATGCAGTTCAGTATGCATGTGCTAACTCTCCGAGTCATGCAACATTCATGGCCTAAGCATTCATTAAAGTTTGACGGATACAAACGAGGTTGCATGAGGCATCGCGGCTCCTCTCACTGACCATGTTAAGAGACAGCGATTAGGAGGAAGAAAGTCAAAGTGAAGGCATGAATTTGTGGGAGTAGGCGGTGGAACAGGGAGGGATATAAAAGTTGGTTTTTTTTTTAACTAAATGTAGTCCCACACAGCTTATTATTTCTATCTCACATACGACTGCAGTGCACTGCATTTATTGCTAGTTTTCTTTTGTAATTGGCTTTTTTGGCTGTTCAAACGGAGGCTGGACAAGCAGACTGCAAAATGGGAACAGATAAATGTTGTTTATTTAAATATGTGTGTTGGCCTTCATGTTTGCATGTCTGCATGCATTTATACATAAAATAATATTTGCTGTGTACTCAGTGTATCAGACGGAAAAACCTTTTTAAGACACAAAAAGACGATAACAACAGGATTAAAGATCACTCATCTTCAATCAGCCTCCACTTATGGAGGAAGTGAAGCAGGATGAAGATGAGGGACATGTTTTGATCCTTAAGGCCGTATTTCATGCGTCTTTGACAGAGAAGAAAGCTCTCTCTATGGGGATGATGTTACTTCAACCTAAAAGCAAAATACAAGCCTGTATGACTTGATAGACCTGCAGCTTTTTATAAGATCAAAGGGGCTGAAGGGCCGCGGCTGCACATGTGAATGCATGCAGAGAAATGAAAAACATGATGTCTTACAGGAACATTAAAGCAGCTGAAAACAGAATCTTCAGAGTAAAAATGGATCTAAATGCTGTTTGTGATGTGAGAGGGGTCACATGATGGTGATGAACCCACAAAGAGTTATCACCCACCTCTGCAGATCTCCACAGAGCTCCACAGAGCTTTACAGCATCTTTCAGCCTATTGTTCTCATTTTACAGCCCAAAACTTTACTGTTATTGTTCACAAGTGTTGCTTTGAGCCGCATCAGGCAGCTTTTTTAAGCAAAAACTGTATTATAAACTCACAGTACAATACCTCCTCAGCACCGAACAGTTAGCAACGGACTGAAGAACATAGAGAAGCATTTGGCAGCTGAAATAGCAAGATGTTTCTCATAGGAGTGAAGTCCAAAAACAGAGCTACAAGGAGGGTATATTGGATTCAACATGGCCTCAAACAAATGCAAATGTTGCCTCTTGACTGTCTGAAGTTACTGTTAAATAATTAGATATTCCCAGTTAATGCACTCAAACTATGAATGATGCTGATTAATGATGATGGATATCTTAAAATCTGACTGAAATATAAAAGAGCAGCTTTAATTGCATGAACATTTTCCATCAAAGTGAATTCTGGAGTCATTTAATTTAATGTTTGAAAATTCTTATTACAAATTCCCATTTTCATGTCAAATTAAAGCCATTTTTCCTGGCTCCTTTGGTCTTTTAAGAGTAATTATCTTCTGTTTGCAGTTACTCAAACTAGAAATGATTTAGCTCTTTTGCAGCATTGAAAATATATAATTTATTTAATGTTTTACTGTGTAAAAGCAAAAGTTTATCCTTCATTCTGATTGATTTTAAAATAACCTGCATGCTTTCATCTAAAGCTGTAATCATATCAACACTCTTTCATTATAAATCAAAGAAAAAAAGCAATTTGTACGTGAAAAGTAGTTCATATTTGAGATTCACTGTAAAATGTCTTGGTTAGATGGACGTAGTTTGTGTTAAAAAGCTGCAGTTTTGCAGGTTTGAGGCTCAAGGACTTGTTGCTCTCTGAATTATAAAGCAGCTTTGAAAATGCAAACTCTTGTGAAATCGACAACTTTCTAATCTGGATAAGTTGGTTATGTATGAAAAACGGGTCTCTGCTCTGCTTTAAGAAATAGGTCACAGTCTCCAAGAGGCATCACAGACCATGTTTATCCTCACAAAAATCAGCAATGCAAACACCATGTAGTCTTAAATAAGGAGAGTGAATCCTGCTGCGTTGAGCTCAGCGAAACAGAAAAGTGAAATCTTATCTTTTGAACGTATATCTCCTCTGGTAATTCATGTCTGGGCACAAAACTACAACAAGAAGCTGTTTGAGTATTGTGTCTCGGTTGTCAATAAAGTCCTCAGATAGAGACGGAGAGATGAAGAGAAAGACTGAGAGCCCCTGAGGCAGTGAGGAGGGAAACAACTGTAATGTTATCAAACACTTCATCTATTTGCACAGCTTCTTCCTGATGAATGAAAGGAAACACAGAGAGAGCAAAACACAGAGAAGAAGATAGAAGAAACAGATCCAGACTGAGATCTGTTGTATTGTTTTATAACACGCAGCAGTGCAGCCGTGTGCGTTCCCTATGGAAATTCACGTCAAAGACATGAAAAACTCATCTCAACACACTTTTTGACAAGATGGTATCAACTGATGACAGATCAACATATCAAATATTTATGTGCATGCACCCTTTTTCTAGTTCTAGTTGTGTTCGGTGATGTTTCAGATATATTTTATTCATGAACATATAGTCAGAGTATTGAGAGGAAATCAAGGATATACAGTTAGACTCTGCAGTATGTTTCCGCCGAGGGAGTGAAGGCACCAAGACTCTAAAAGTTGCTTGTAATAATCAAACCTGCAGCATGCTCTAAGAGGAAGGTTTGACGATGATCTGAAACCTTCAAACTTTGAGAAAAGTTTAGAAAAAGTTAAAGAAGAGTCGAAGCTGAGGAGGGAAGAGTCACAAGTCACAAGATTTAAAGGCCTCACTACTAACAAGACAGAAAAAAATCATCCTCTCTTGGCAGGACAACATGTTTCTCTCACTTTATGGTTCATTTTTGCATTTTTAAGAAACCATTTCATCAACTCGAGTTGAGCAGGAGTGACTGATGTGCGGCTGCATTTGGGTCAGCGGGAGGCAGAGCCGAATCTGATCAGATCTGTGTCGATTTATCTGCTCCACTGCGTTGTTTGTACCCAGGAGAAGCTCGAGCCCTTTCATATCTCCAGTTCCTGAACTGGAGCAGAGCAACTGGGAAGTATCTCTCACACACACACACACACACACACATACGCAGAGCAAGTGTCTTGTGGGTAAGGCCATCACTCAGAAAAAACTCAGGGCTCTGACCTGAATACTGGACAGACATTTCACCCCAGAGTTTACAGTAACAATCAGGTAAAAAACACCTGCAATCGTTAGTTTTTAGTACAAACTGATGGCTGTTTGATGCGACTCAGTCTGTTAAATTACACTTTTCTGTCTTTCTGTCAACTGGGCTAAAGAGAAAGGGGCAGGTTGAAGACTTGTGGGTCTATTTAAATCCATTTATAGTGAACTATGAGGCACTTGTATGTACATTGAGCTCCACAGGCAGAACCATGTGAACATACAGCTTCATAAACTCAAAAAAAGGTCTAACTCCGGCTTTAAATCGATGTCTTACAGCTATTCTACAATAAAACAAAGAGCCCGGTGTTACTAACTAGTGTTGCTAACTGGCCTGACAGCTTTGTGTTTGTTTTCTCAAAATCCTGCTACCAGCAAAGTGGTTGTCACCGAGCTGTTTCGTTCACAATTTTGGGCCGAAGTGGTGAAACTCTCCTCTTCATCCCTTTGTCTGTGTCTTTTCTCTGTGTTAATGCAATTACCGCTTTGCACTAAGCAGATAATTTATGCAGGAAAAGCATAAAAACAAAGCTGCGAACTATTGAGTTTCTGTGCTTTTGTGTTGCAAACATCTCTGGCTCACACAAAAAAGGCACACATTCATATTAAAATGCACACACACACATGAACACACACACACTGTGCTTATCCCTGTCTGTCATAGATCCCCTGGACATTATTTCAAATGTTGCCTGACAAGCAAACAGCAACAAAGCTTAATAAGCTTGGATATAAATAACATCCCACACATCTGCCTCAATCAGTCACTTCCTGTCTGCGAGGGACAGGCATTAATGGACAGTTAATGTGGCCAGTTTTCCTTGATGTGTCTGTGTAGGAGTCAGCGATGCCCTGTCCTCTGCTTACTGTCTGTTTTGGCTCTTCCTGTCACACTCTGCAGCCAGCAGACAAGCTGGAACACACTGTTCCAACCTGCCGTTCGCTGCCATGGACCGACACAGTCTGACCTTCCCGCTAATAATAACAGAGAGGCCGTCACCCTTTTTAAACTCTGCTGACTGTTGGTGAAGGAGAGGTGATGTGGTGCGATATCATGTTGAGACTACAGGACGGGACAGATGCACACAAGGAGGAAAAACAAAACCCTGCAATGTGATATTTCAAGTTGATTGACAACAATAGTATGTGTCTGTTTCTGTAGCTGAGAGCTGTTTGCAAAACTCTGTGCGGAGGCAATTGTTGTGTTTTTGTCGAGCTCAATTTTATGTTAAAAAATCTAAAGAATATGACTCTCTGCAGGAATGAGAGATGCAACAATCATGACAAAAGAGAAGTGTAATACAAGCACCTGAAATGGGTGGATTGATTGATTGATTGATATTAAAGTGTCATTTTACATGTAGGCAACAATAGAAAGAGTCGACAGTTTGTGTGGGAAAACTCAAAGTATGACGTCCAAACCTCAAAGCACTTTTTTACCCGTTTTTTAAACTTGTACCTTTTGGATTTTAGTCAGTGTGTCGACATTCTGCTCAGGTTCATGTTGTGCTTTTTGCTCTCCTCATTCCTCCTCAGCGTTTTTGGAAAAATAGCAAACCAGTAAGGTGCATCTCCCACAGACACAAATCACTTAAATGGAGTCGGCCCACGTCTCCAGTAGATATTATGTTGCATAAAACTAGCCGCTGAGAATAACCCAAAGTCAATCCTAACCTTATCAGTTCAAGGGGACGCCGACATGAGGGACGTTTGCTCGAGTGCTGATCGATGTAGTCAGTCAACGCATCATTACCTCTGGTTCTTATGAGCACGAAACAACCCTCATAAGTTGTTGTGGTTAAGACATATGTGCATTAAAGCTTAGTTGTTGTGTTTTCTTTTTCCTCAAAGGAGAAGGATGAAAATAATTTACAAAATCGTTGACTATGTTTATAAAATCTTGTAAGGATGAAAAATTAGGAATTTACTATAAGCTATAGGATAATAGGACATAATCACTTGATAGTCACAAGACTTGGTCATATAACAGGGTCACAAGACATTGTCATAGGATATGATCACTTGACATTAATTATCTAGCATGTAATTCCATATGTTTCTGCCTATACTCCTGCATCTTCACAGTATCTTGGTTCTCTCTCTCTCTCGTATACTGCGTGTGCTGAGTATGGAGAACCCAGGCCTGTAATTAAACATTGTTATGTTGTATCCTGTGTCATCTCTTCTTTTGGGATCAAGACCACAATCATCATCATATCACATGCGTAATGGATGACTGCAGGTTGTGTTCTTGTTCTTTGTGTGATTTAGCCCAAATTGTTATTCAAAGCAATTTTGTCTGTGGCATTTTGATTTTTTGACAAAACCCTGTGTTCAGATGCAAAAGTAGCCAAAACACATGTTGTTGAGGGACATATTATTTGGTCTGTTTTTTATACCTGTCAACTGCACTTGTCATCCAGATGTCATTTGTTGTTAGTGCCTGTGAGCTAGCCATCTGTTTTATTACAGATAGGGGCAAACTCATTTTGACTGCATTGTCTCCCGTTGGGACAAATACAACTTTGCATCTAAAGTAGTGTTCACGCAGATTGATAATTCTATACACTGCTCCCTGAGCACAGACATCACTGTTGGGGATGAAACACTGCCTAGTTACTTGAGTGCATCTTTGGCTTCCATGTTTCCTTCTTTACATTTGCCAGCAACAGTCCAATTTCTTTTTCTGCTTTTGAAATGTGTGAAATGATGTAGACAATGCATGCGTATGCATTAACATCATATTGAATATCTAAATTTGCATCCCAGAATTTCAGGATTTGTTTGTTGTATTGATTCAATCCAAACCTCATTAACCTGTCTTTTCAACATGACCTTTCAACATACCTTCCCATGTTTTTAAAAATAAATATAAAATAAATATTTCCTGATTTAGTCCTAGACTTTGAAACAGGTGATTAACAGAGGCATATGTTTTGGAGTCATCTGAATGAGCTGTTTTTAATTGAGAAATGATTTGTTGACAAGTTTTTCGGTTGCTGTGATGTGTTTTGTTTTTCTTTGGTACCTGAACATTGGACTGAGTTGTTGGTAATATTGACTTGACATGTACATGTTTTGAAGGGATTTGTGTCAACAGAAGGGCGTGATATGAAGGTTTGATTGTTGGGTGGTCTAGGAAAATTAAAGTTGTGTTCCTCTTTTTTCATCTTTTAGCATGCCTTTTTGAATGCTATTTCACAGGTGTAACTATGTCCACCAATGATTAATCGTTATGTGGCGAGCTTAGGGCAAAGGAACCGCTGATAAGGTTGTGAGTGACACTTTTGACCCGATCTGTTGTCGACAATGCCACCTTGGGCGTCTCACCCAAGGAACTATCCCAATCTCCCCTCAGGCACGCAGGTAAGTTCACTCAGGAGGCAAGAAACATGGTTCCAATTTTGCTTTCACAAGTCACATGTAGCTTTATTTAGAAACCAGTCTTTAATTACAGAAGAATAATATATATATTAAAAAAACTCACTCACACAGGGCAACAGAAAAGGGGAAAATCAACTAAAGCTGAGGCTTACCGGTGCGCAGGGGCCAATGACAGGTGCAGGTTTTCCCAAAAGAAAAAAATATAAATCACCCAGACAACCGTGACAGTCACACACTTCAGTGAAGGTACCCACATCCCAGGGGAGCACAGCACACAGGACAAAAAGGGGGATCCCGCCACCAAATCACCAGCACCACCACCACCGGACCTCAGCAACTAAAAAGAGAACAAAAAGAGAATTAGTGGGAGTAGC